>JASTWF010000512.1:322500-342315 GCA_030390025.1 Squalus acanthias
TCTTTCCTCATCTAAATCTATCAGCATAACCCTCTATTCCCTTCTCTCTCACATGTTTGTCCAGCCTCCCCTTAAATGCATCCAAAGCATTTGCTTCAACCAATCCCTGTGGTAGCGAGTTCCACATTCTCACCACTTTTTGGGTACAGAAGTTTCTTCTGAATTCCTTATTGGATTTCTTGGTGACTCTCTTATATTGATGGCCTCTAGTTATGCTCTTCCCCACAAGTGGAAACATTTTCTCTGTATCCACTCCATCAAAACCTTTCATAATTTTATAGACCTCAGCCTTCTTTTTTCAAGAGAAAAGAGACCCAGCCTGTTTATCCTTTCCTGATATGTATACCCTCGCATTTCTGGTATCATCCTTGTAAATCTTCTCTGCACCCTCTCCAGTGCCTCTATTCTTTGTATAATATGGTGACCAGAACTGCACGCAGTACTCCAAGAGTGGTCTAACCAAGGTTCGATACAGGTTTAGCATAACTTCCATACTTTTCAATTCTATCCCTCTAGAAATAAACCCTAGTGCTTGGTTTGCTTTTTTTATGGCCTTGCTAACCTATGGCAGAACTTTTAGTGATTTGTGTATTTGTACTCCGAGATCCCTTTGCTCCTCTACCCCACCTAGACTCGCACCCTCCAAGTGATAAGTGACCTCCCTATTCTTCCTACCAGAATGTAATACCTCACATTTGTCTGTGTTGAACTTCATTTGCCAATTATTTGCCCATTCTGCAAGTTTATTAATGTCCTCCTGTAATTTGTTGCAGTCCTCCTCAGTATTGACTATCCCCCCCAATTTGGTATCATCTGCAAATATGGAAATTGTGCTTTTGATTCCAAAGTCTAAACCGTTGATGTAAATTGTGAACAGCAGTGGTCCCAGCACTGATCCTTGTGGAACACCACTACCCACCTTCTGCCACTGTGAATAGGAACCCTTTACTCCCACTCTCTGCTTTCTGTCTTGAAGCCAGCTAGCAATCCATTCTGCTACTTGTCCCCTGACTCCGCATTCTCTGACCTTATTCATTAGTCTATTATGGGGTATCTTATCGAAGGCCTTTTGAAAATCTAGATAAATTACATCTACTGCATTACCATTGTCTACTCTCTCTGTTACCTCTTCAATAAATTCAATAAGGTTGGTCAAGCAAGATTTTCCCTTTTGAAATCCGTGCTGACTATTCATTATTATACTCTTCGTTTCTAGATGTTCTTCTATTCTCTCCATTAGTAGGGATTCCATTATTTTCCCTACCGCTGATGTTAAGCTGTCTGGTCTATAATTCCCTGGACATGTTCTATCCCCCTACTTAAATATAGGTATTACGTTAGCTGTCCGCCAGTCCTCTGGCACTACACCTTTTTCTAACGAATTATTAAATATGTGTAGTAATGCCTCTGCGATCTCTTCTCTAGATTCTTTTAAATGGATGGATGCAATCCATCCAGACCAGGGGTTTTATCCTTTTTGAGTTTGATTAGTTTATTTAATATATCTCCTTTTTTATTTTAAATGCACTTATCTCATAGAATCATAGAAGATAGGAGCAGGAGTAGGCCATTCGGCCCCTCTAGCCTGCTCCGCCATTCAATGCGATCATGGCTGATCATCCAAATTCAGTACCCTGTCCCTGCTTTCTCCCCATATCCCTTGATCCCTTTAGCCTTAAGAAATATATCCAACTCCTTCTTGAATATATTTAATGAATTGGCCTCTACTGCCTTCTGTGGCAGAGAATTCCACAGGTTCACCACTCTCTGTGTGAAGAAATTCCTCCTCATTTCTATACTAAATGGCTTATCCTTAGACTGTGACCCCCTGGTTCTGGACTCCCCGACCATCGCGAACATCCTTCCTGCATCTAGTTTGTCCAGACCTGTCAGAATTTTATAAGTTTCAATGAGATCCCCTCTCATTCTTCTAAACTCCAGCGAGTATAAGCCCAATCGACCCAATCTCTCTTCATACGTCATTCCTGCCATCTCAGGTATCAGCCTTGTGAATCTTCGCTGAACTCCTTCCATGGCAAGAACATCCTTCCTCAGATAAGGTGACCAAAACTGCACACAGTACTCAAGGTGTGGTCTCACCAAGGCCCTGTACAACTGCAGCAAGACATCCTTGTTCCTGTACTCAAACCCTCTCGCTATGAAGGCCAACATACCATTTGCCATCTTAACCGCCTGCTGCACCTGCATGCTTACCTTCAGCGACTGGTGCACAAGGACACCCAGGTCTCGTTGCACTTCCCCTTCTCCCAATCTATTGCCATTCAGATAATCTGCCTTTCTGTTTTTGACACCAAAGTGGATAACCTCGCATTTATCCACATTATATTGCATCTGCCACGCTTCTGCCCAATCACCCAACCTGTCCAAATCATCCTGGAGTTTCTCGGCATTCTCCTCACAGCACACACGCCCACCCAGTTTTGTGTCGTCTGCAAACTTGGAGATATTACATCTCTTGTCCCTTGTCTAGATCATTAATATATATTGTGAATAGCTGGGGTCCAAGGACCGATCCCTGCGGTACCCCACTAGTCACTGCCTGCCACTCGGAAAAAGACCCGTTTATTCCAACTCTTTGCTTTCTGTCTGCCAACTAGTTCACTATCCAAGTCAATACCTTGCCCCCAATCCCATGTGCCTTAACTTTACATGCTAATCTCTTATGCGGGACCTTATCAAAAGCCTTTTGGAAGTCCAAATACACCACATCCACTGGTTCTCCCTTATCTATTTTACCAGTTACATCCTCAAAAAATTCCAGTGGATTAGTCAAGCATGATTTACCTTTTGTAAATCCATGTTGACTTTGTCCGATCCTGTCACTGTTTTCCAAGTGCTCAGCTATTACATCTTTTATAATGGACTCTAGCATTACTCATCTCATCATCCAATGTCATGTCCATCTGTTCTATCTCCCTGGTAAATACCGAAGCAAAATAATGATTTAATATTTCTGACATCTCCCTATTGTTACCTGTGGTATTGTCCTGTCTATCCATTAATGGCCCTATTCCCATCCCAACCTGCCTGTAAAATATTGTACTATTTTGTTTTATGTTCCTTGATAATTTAATTTCATAGTTCCTCTTTGCCTTCCTAATTGTTTTTTTGACTTCTCTCCTAATCCCTTCATGTTCTCTCTTATCATGCACTCCTCGGCTGTCTATGTACTTATTGTATGCCTCTTTCCTTACCCTCAATTGTTCCCTTATGGCTTCATTCATCCATCGAGTCTCATTGTTGTTTAGTTTGTTCTTTCCTTTTAGCGGAATATGTTTTCCTGCACTCTGTTGAACACCGTTTGAAATGTTTCCCATTGCTGTTCTGCATCATTGTTTGCCAATATTGTTGCCCACTTTATATTCCCAAGTTTTATTCTCAGCCCCTCAAAATCAGCTTTTCTCCAATCTGTTAACTTTTAAATTCTCATCCTTGTTTTCAAATCCCTCCATGGCCTCAGCACTCCCTATCTCTGTAAGCACTTCCAGCTCTAGAATTCCCCGAGATATCTCTGTTCCCACAATTCTGGCCTCTTGCACATCCCCGATTCTAATCGCTCCACCATTGGCGGCCGTGCCTTCAGCTGCCGAGGCCCGAAGCCCTGGAATTCCCTCCCTAAACCTCTCTGTCTCTTTATTTCTTTCGCCCTTACACCCCCCCCCCCCCATTTATTTAGGCCTTCCTCTCTCCCAGGTTACTCCTCTCTAACCCTCTGACTTTCCGCAGTCCAATTCCCGCTTTAATGATCATCAGTGAAATATAGTTGCATAACTGTAATTGGGAGCGTGGCTCCGCTTTAAGAGCGCTGTCCGCCTCCGCTCTCTCATTGGTTCCGGCGCCCAGCAGCGGCCCGACTCGACGGTCCGTCACAGCGGAATGATGCAATGACGCCGGGCGGGAGATTAACCGCACGGCTGTGCTCCGATTGGTCGGGGTGCGGCGGCGGTGGCGCTCAGCGATTGGTTGACCCGGCTGTCCGTCAGCTGGTCCGTCAGTTTCCAGTTTCCTGGCCCCAACCGTCTCCTCTTCACTATGGATGTCCAATCCCTCTACACCTCCATCCCCCACCAGGATGGCCTGAGGGTGCTCCGCTTCTTCCTTGAACAGAGGCCCAACCAGTCCCCTTCCACCGCCACCCTCCTCCGCCTGGCTGAACTTGTTCTCACATTGAACAACTTCTCCTTTGACTCCACTCACTTCCTCCAAATCAAAGTTGTTGCTATGGGAATCCACATGGGTCCTAGCTATGCCTGCCTTTTCGTGGGATATGTGGAACATTCTTTGTCCCAGTCCTACTCAGGTCCCCTCCCTCACCTCTTTTTCCGGTACATTGATGACTGTATCAGTGCTGTTTCCTGCTCTCGCCCTGAACTAGAAAATTTCATTCACTTTGCTTCCAATTTCCACCCTTCCCTCACCTTCACAGGGTTCATCTCCGACTCTTCCCTTCCCTTCCCTTCCTCGACTTTTCTGCCTCCATCTCTGGGGATAGGCGATTGACAAACGCTGACTATAAGCCCACTGAAACCCACAGCTACCTAAACTAGACTTCCTCCCACCCTGCTTCCTGTAAGGACTCTATTACATTCTCCCAGTTTCTCCGTCTCCACCGCATCTGCTCTGACGACGCCACCTTTCCATACTAGTGCTTCCGACATGTCTTGCTTTTTCCTCAACCGAGGATTCCCCTCTACTGTGGTTGACACGGCCCTCGACCGTGTCCGTTCTATTTCCAGCACTTCTGCTCTCACCCCTTCCCCTCCCTCCCGGAACCACGATAGGGTTCCCCTTGTCCTCAGCTTTCACCCCACCAGCCTCCACATTCAATGGATCATCCTCCGCCATTTCCGCCACCTCCAGCATGATCCCACCATCAAACACATCTTCCACTCACCTTCCTTTCAGAATTCCGAAGGGACCGCTCCCTCCGCGATACCTTGGTCCACTCCTCTATCACCCCAACACCACTTCCCCTTCGCCCAGCTCCTTCCCGTGCAAGCAGGAGATGCAACACCTGCCCTTTTACCTCCTCCCTTCCCACTGTCCAGGGCACCAAACACTCCTTCCAGGTGAAACAGCGATTTACTTGCACTTCTTGCAATTTAGTATAATGTATTCGCTGCTCACGATGCGGTCTCCTCTACATTGGGGAACCCAAACGCAGATTGGGTGACCGCTTTGTGGAACACCTCTGTTCAGTCCGTGATTCTGAGCTTCCGGTCGCCTGTCACTTTAATTCTCCGCTCCACTCCCACTCTGACCTCTCTGTCCTCGGCCTCTTACACTGTTCCAATGAAGCTCAACGTAAGCTCGAGGAACAGCTCCTCATCTTTCGATTAGGCACTTTACAGCCTTCTGGAATCAACATCGAGTTCAACAATTTCAGACCATAACCTCTGCCCCTATCATTTTTCCCTCTCTCTCACATGGCAGCTGTCGATCATTCTGCCATTGCCATTTACACTTCTTCTAGAGTCATCTTTTGTTTCTTAATTTGTCCCATTACCATCTCCTTTTGCCTTGCACCATCATCCCTTTTGTCTCTTAATCTCTCCTGCCTTCCATCCAATCACAGACCTTCCTTTTTGTTCTTTCCCCCCTCCGCCCTTTCACTGACCCTACACCTGCTTAAAAACCTGTTCCATCTCCAACATTTTCCAGTTCTGACGAAGGGTCATTGACCTGAAACGTTAACTCTGTTTCTCTCTCCACAAATGCTGCCTGACCTGCTGAGTACTTCCAGCATTTTCTGTTTTTATTTCAGATTTCCAGCATCCGCAGTATTTTGCTTTTGTACTAATAATTTAAATTGGGTCGCCCGCCTCTGCCGGTCAGGTCGGATCCACGCTGATAGACGCACCTGGGGGAAAGGAGGAGCGAGGGAGCGGGATGACAGTGGGTTCCCGACCCGCTCCCAGAAATAACAACTTTCCCACCCGACCCACCTCCGATCGCGCCCGCGACCACCCCAGAAAATGAGTATTTCCAGCATTTTCTGTTTAAATTATTAGTAGCTTGTTGTCAGACCTTTAAGAGTGGGATTAACCTTACGTTTTAAATTGAAATGAGTGGCCACGGGATACACGCTGCTCGGGAACCACGTCTGACAACCTGAGGCAGGAGTTCAGTGGTCATTGCTCCAGCTGATTACTTGCCAGCATCAAATGTAGCATAAAAACTCCCACCTGACAGATGATCACTTTCCGCAGCAGAAGCTGTTTCTCACTGCATTCCCAGCACAGGTTCTGCAGGCTGCAGTCTTTCTGGCAAAGTCTCCATCCAGTGTCACCTCACCAGAAGAACCTCTCCCACCATTGACAGATTGCTTCTGTCATCTCTACTTCACCTGCCATCTATTCCATCAGCATGGGTGCCGTTTATACTGTCTCACCTCGGTCCTCAGAATCTGACCACGGTGAGCCCCAACACCAGCAGCACCAGGCACACCAGCAGCACCAACGACAACACCACCAACCTTCTCTTCAATCACTTGATGCTGCAGAGGACAGAGCGCATCAACACCCGAGCACATTGCTGTCCGGCAAGCCAGGGATGGCCTCACCATGGCCAGATTTACTTCACTTGATGCTGTACACCCTTACAGCTGCCACATGATGCTCCAGGTTGGCACCACCTCACAGCAACACCGTAAATCATCCCTGCAATGACCAAGCCATTTCTTTCACACTCACCACCATTGCTGGAGGTACCGTTATGTCTCACCATTCACTGCAACTCATGAATCCACTTGCAAAGGTGTACACAGATCTGTCCAAGACCGGAAAGTGTTGAAAATATGAATTTTGATGTTTGACAGCACATTAACGGAAACTTTACATAAACATTCGATAAAACACCCAAGTGGCTACCCTTGTGAATTACACTTGTGCACGAAAGACTGATACTTGGATGTTTTTAGTAATAACATGTATAAGTGTGAGTGTAGAATAGTGAACTTCACATTAACCCAATATCTATATTCAGTGTGACCTGTAATGACTTGTGCATAAATTGCCAAGGCTTGCTCAAAATGTAACTGCAAAGACAGCCAGGACTAGTCAAGACTGACTCTGATAACGGACAGTATCGCAGCTTACGCAGCTTATGAGGCCTTGTACTGCCTATACCAGGGAAGCTAGAAATGAGAGAGATAAGGTAAATTCCAATGGGGTGAAGAACTATAAACAAGATGACGGTGAACAGGGTAAAGTTGAAGGAAAAATACTGGAAAGGCGGGGCCAAGATGCTAAACTTAGTCTGAGTGACAATGGTATTGTGACCATTAGAACCAATTAAAATAGGTGATTTTGTTAAAGACCATATATGGCCAATGCCCAAACGAACTTTTGATAAGAAATGGGTTAAAACCTGAAAACTCGAAAAACAACGTTACACAGACCGACTGCAAGAACAAAGGAACAGACTGAAGATGATGTCACCTGTGTCCAAGAGGTTCCAGAGACCTTGTGTGTTGTTATTTGGTATGATTGCACTAGGATGAGGGTGAGTGTGAGGGGTGACTGGTGAGATGGGAATGTGATGTTGTAAATAGAAAGAGAGGGGTGGGTGGATGTGCAAGGTTTGTTGGTGTGAGTAAGAATGTGCAGGGGTAGGGTTGGGAAGGCAGAGTGATGGGGGTGTGATGAGAGGCACAGCAAGATGAAGGTGAGTGTGGCTTTGTACTCACGTTTCCTGATCTAATGAGATCATTGAAATGTTTGCGGCACTGCACCCAGGTCTTCCTGACAACATCCCTGCTGGTGACCCCCTCTGCAATCTCCAACCAGGCTATTTTGGTGTCCTGGGGAGGTCTCTTCCATCCATTGGAAGAGGAGAGGACCACCCTGCGTGCTTTGACGCCCTTCATAATCATATGGAGGGAGCCATCGGACAACCTGGGAGCAGCCCTCTGCCTCTGTGCAGTCATTGTCAGTGTTTGCAGCACTCCAATGCTGCAGTGCACCGGCAACACTATGTTACATTGACATTCAAATCCAACGTGGCCATGGCCCTTTTAAGCTCCCGGCTGAAAACACGTCATCGATTACGTCAACAGACCAGACCCGCATCATTTAATTGGACCGGGTAACGCGCTGGGCGGGCTTAATCGGCCCTATTAACATAAAGTCATTTTCAGCAGCGGGGTCACGATCCGCCATTGCCATCGCCCGCACCGGACCTGCCCAGGTAGGCACAATTCCGGCCGTGGTTTATACGGCCTTGAGGAGTCCATGGGCCATATGCATTTTCAGTGTGAGAGGTTGCAGTCTGTGTATCGTTATCTGAAGTGGCAGCTCCTCAACTTTTGATTACATTTTAGCCCCAGGCTCCTAATCTTTGGCCGCCTGGTGCAGAGTGGGGTGAGTAAGGCGGCAGATCTTCTCCTGGACCTGCTCTTGGGCTTGGCTGAATCAGCAATTTGAAGGTTCAGGGTAGGCTGGGTCCATGGGGTGCGAGGGTGTCTCTGTCTCCAGCTCCTCTTCCGCGGTCTTGTCCGTGCCCAGGTGGCCCTGGAGAGGGAGCATGTGGTGTCCACCGGTAGGGACGATACCTTACATGACAGGAGGGCAGCGCAGGTCAGTGAGGTGATAATCAATCCTCACAATCACATTGTGGTTTAATTATTGTTTGTGTGTGTGGCTGTATTGTACATATTACTGGAAAAACAACAGAAAATGCTGGAAACACTCAGCAGGTCAGGCAGGATCGAGGAGAGAGAAACAGAGTCAACGTTTCGTGTCGAGGGCCCTTTGTCAGAACTGTTACTGGACATTTGTGGTGTGCTGGGACACTTGCCTTAATGGTTTATGTCCCCGTCTGCTGACACTGGGGCAACTTAATGTCACCCCCCTACAGGTAGTGAACAACGGCCCAATCTGAAAATGTGAATGATCGCTTCACCAATTGGAGCTTTCAATGGCGGTGTATTTACCCAGGATCCCCCGCGCTGCAGAAAGTGCCCTTTCAATGACTACAGGAGACCAGTGCGCAGGCGCGTGGCATGGAAGTGGTCCGAGCATGAGCAGTGCGTGGGATGACGTATGGGCGCAATGACGGGAAAACAACAACAACTACGAGTAGAGAGGAGCAGTTCGAATGGTTGAGGTCGATGACCTTCGTCAGAGCATTTCCTGTTGTACTAATGGGCGAACAAGTGACTCGAGAGCCGGGAGGAGATTGTGGGGGCCCGGGAGGAATAGGCGCCGCTGCTGGATTGGGAAACTTAATAAACACCCGGCGTTGGCCTCAGGCCCGGAATAAAACCCCGCGAGCCCCGTGTTTGCGCCGCGGCGCCTGGCTCGGCCGCTGGGGTGAGCGGGGCGACTGTCCGCCACCTTGCTGAAGGCTTTCTCCGCGGCTACAGGCCCGGGTTACCCCGGCAACCGACCGTCATCTTGGTGAAGGTAGGCGGGACCTGTCCCTGCGCCGCCATCTTGGACAGGGCAGGGGTCAGGGCGCATGCGCGGCCCTCAGTGCAGCTGCAGCAGAAGCATTTTTTAATATTCGTTTATGGGATGTGGGCATCCCTGGCAAAACCAGCATTTATTGCCCATCCCTAACTGCCCTTGAGAAGGTGGTGGTGAGCAACCTTCTTGAACCGCTGCAGTCCGTGTGGTGAAGGTACTCCCACACTGCTGTTAGTGAGGGAGTTCCAGGATTTTGACCCAGCGACGATGAAGGATCGGCGATATAATTCCAAATCAGGATGGTGCATGACTTGGAGGTGGTGGTGTTCCCATGTGCCTGCTGCCCTTGTCCTTCTAGGTGGAAGAGGTCACGGGTTTGGGAGGTGCTGCCGATGAAGCCTTGGCAAGTTGCTGCAGTGCATCTTGTAGATGGTACAAGCCACAGTACGCCGGTGGTGGAGGGAGTGAATGTTTCAGGTGGTGGATGGGGCGTCGATCATGCGGGCTGCTTTGTCCTGGATGGTGTCGAGCTTCTTGAGTGTTGTTGGAGCTGTACTCATCCAGGCAAGTGGAGATTATTCCATCACACTCATCGCACACAGGGGCTGTAGAAATGGAGCCAAGCATAGCAGAGGGAGGGAGAGAGTGGGAGAGGGGCAAAGATATGGTGCAATGGGTAAGGATTTCAGCACAGGGAGTGGGAGAGTGTGTGGGACAGAAATTTACAGCTTTTGGGGGAAACAAGAGAGGAAAGATTGTTCCATAGAAACTAGAATTGTCTGTTCTGAATTTCTGCCCTGTACGTACAGTGATTACTTTTGTAATCTCCTTTTTCAGGGTATTAGAATGGGAGGATTTGCAGACAAGAAACTCAACCAAACATCACACCAAGATCTGACAGAGTCACTCGATTCATCAGGACCTGAATATCATCGGCCTTTGAACGTGGAAGGAGAAATCTTTCTCTGTTCTTGTGTGTGGGAAAGGATTTCAAACATCATGTGACTGCGAAAGCACCGAGACCCATTCACACTTGAGCGAGAGTGTTCTAGTGCACTGACTGGAGAGAGCTGTAACCAGTTACACAGCCTGAAAAAACTTCGCACCATTCACAGCGGGGAGAAACCATACACGTGTTCTGTGTGTGGACGAGGCTTCAACCGACCGTCCAACCAGGAGAGACAGATGGACCTAGGAGAAACCGTGGGAATGTGGGGACTGTGAGAAGGGATTCAATTATCCGTCTGAGATGCAAATTCATCCGTGCAGTCACACTGGGGAGAGACTGTTCACCTGCTCCGTATGTGGGAAGGGATTCAGTCGGTCATCCATCCTGCTGAAACACCAGCGAGTTCACACTGACGAGAGACCGTTCAGTTGCTTTCACTGTGGAAAGAGATTCAGTCATCCCACCTCATTGAACACCAGCATGGTCACACTGGAGAGAATCCGTTCACCTGCTCCGTGTGTGCGAAAGGATTCACAAGGTCATCCAGTCTGCTGAAACACCAGCGAATTCACTCTGAAAGCAGCCCTTTTAAAAGTTCTTGTAAGTATTGCTATGTATAGATTATTAAATAGAATACACTGGTTGACATATAGAATTAGTTCAATATTAAGCTCGAATAACTAGGGATTAAGTTAGGTAAAAACACACTCCAGATAGACACGCATCTGCTGCCAAGCAGGGGTGAGTGTGAAGATTGAATTTAATGCCAGCAGGGTGTCTGGAGGACTGCTGGGGAGTGTGGCCAGAGAATCAATCCCTTTTGTAAAGGACATTGGAAGCTGTGAGGGTTTGAAGGTTACAGAAGCAGGTAATGAACACTCCTGTGTGGGAGAGTAAAGAACAAACTGATAGAGATTAATGGGCAAGAACAACGAATGATGTTGTGTAATGAGGAAGGACGAATCAGCAATCTTGTGGTGCGAGGCCCCTTGGGGAAGAGTGACCATAGTATGGTGGAGTTCTACATTAGGATGGAGAAGGAAACAGTTAATTCAGAGACCATGGTCCAGAACTTAGATAAGGGCAACTTTGAGGGTATGAGGCGTGAATTGGCGAGGTTAGATTGGCAAGCGATATTTAAGGGGTTATCAGTGGAAGGGCAATGGCAGACATTTAGAGATCGCATGGATGAACTACAGCAATTGTACATCCCTGTCTGGCGTAAAAATAAAAAAGGGAAGGTGGCTCAACCATGGTTAACAAGGGAAATCAGGGATAGTATTAAAAGCAAGGAAGTGGCATACAAATTGGCCAGAAGTAGCAGCAAACCCGGGGACTGGGAGAACTTTAAAACTCAGCAGAGGAGGACGAAGGGTTTGATTAGGGCAGTGAAAATAAAATATGAAAGGAAGCTTGCGGAGAACATTAAAACGGACTGCAAAAGCTTCTATAAATATGTAAAAAGAAAGAGGTTAGTAAAAACAAACGTAGGTCCCCTGCAGTCAGAAACAGGGGAAGTCATAATGGGGAACAAAGAAATGGCAGATCAATTGAACAAGTACTTTGGTTCGATGTTTACTATGGAGGACACAAACAACCTTCCGAAAATAAAAGAGATCAAAGGATCTGGTAAGAGGGAGGAGCTGAGGGAAATCCTTATCAGTCGGGAAAAGGTGTTGGGGAAATTGATGGGACTGAAGGCTGATAAATCCCCAGGGCCTGATGGTCTGCATCCCAGAGTACTTAAGGAGGTGGCCTTGGAAATAGTGGATGCATTGACGATCATTTTCCAACATTCCTTAGATTCTGGATCAGTTCCGATGGAGTGGAGGGTGGCTAATGTAACCCCTCTTTTTAAAAAAAGGAGGGACGGAGAAATCAGGGAATTATACACCGGTCAGCCTGACATCAGTGGTGGGTAAAATGATGGAATCAATTATTAAAGATGTCATAACAGACCATTTGGAAAGTGGCGACATGATAGGTCCAAGTCAGCATGGATTTGTGAAAGGGAAATCATGCTTGACAAATCTTCTGGAATTTTTGGAGGATGTTTCCAATAGGGTGGACGGGGGGGAACCAGTAGATGTGGTGTATTTGGACTTTCAGAAGGCCTTCGACAAGGTCCCACACAAGAGATTGGTGTGCAAAGTTAAAGCACGTGGGATTGGGGGTAATGTGTTGACGTGGATTGAGAACTGGTTGGCACACAGGAAACAAAGAGTAGGAGTAAATGGGTACTTTTCAGAATGGCAGGCCGTGACCAGCGGGGTACCGCAGGGTTCGGTGCTGGGGCCCCAGCTGTTTACATTATATATTAATGATTTGGACGAAGGGATTAATTGTAATATCTCCAAATTTGCAGATGACACTAAATTGGGAGGCAGTGTGAACAATGAGGAGGATGCTAGGAGGCTACAGAGTGACTTGGACAGGTTGGGTGAATGGGCAAATGTATGGCAGATGAAGTACAATGTGGATAAATGTGAGGTTATCCACTTTGGTGGTAAAAATAGGGAGGCAGACTATTACCTGAATGGTGGCAGATTAGGGAAAGGGGAGGTGCAACGAGACCTGGGCGTCATGGTACATCAGTCACTGAAGGTGGGAAGGCAAGTGCAGCAGGCAGTCAAGAAAGCAAATGGCATGATGGCCTTCATAGCAAGGGGATTTGAGTACAGGAGTAGGGAGGTGATGCTGCAGTTGTACAGGGCCTTGGTGAGGCCACACCTGGAGTATTGTGTGCAGTTTTGGTCTCCTAACTTGAGGAAGGACATTCTTGCTATTGAGGGAGTGCAACGAAGGTTCACTAGATTGATTCCTGGGATGGCCAGACTGACATATCAAGAAAGACTGGATCAACTGAACTTGTATCCTCTGGAGTTCAAAAGAATGAGGGGGGATCTTATAGAGACGTTTAAAATCCTGACTGGTTTAGACAAATTAGATGCGGGCAGAATGTTTCCAATGTTAGGGAAAACTAAAACCAGGGGTCACAGTCTAAGGATAAAGGGGAAGCCATTTAAGACTGAGATGAGGAGGAACTTCTTCACCCAGAGAGTGGTGAATCTGTGGAATTCTCTACCACAGAAGGTTGTTGAGGCCAGTTCGCTAAATATATTCAAAAGGGAGTTAGATATAATACTCACAACTAGGGGGATCAAGGGGTATGGCGAGAAAGCAGGAATGGGGTACTGAGGTAGCATGTTCAGCCATGAACGCATTAAATGGCGGTGCAGGCTCAAAGGACCGAATGGTCGACTCCTGCACCTATTTTCCATGTTTCTATGATAACAGCTCACTGCCCCACTAAACTGGAGGACATAATCTAAACCAACACTCCCGGTGCCTCTCTGACAGTGCAGCGCTCCCTCAGTACTGCCCCTCCGACAGTGCAGTGCTTCCTCAGTACTGCCCCTCCGACAGTCCAGCGCACCCTCAGTACTGCCCCTCTGACAGTGCAGCGCACCCTCAGTACTGCCCCTCTGACAGTGCAGCGCTTCCTCAGTACTGCCCTCCGACAGTGCTGCACTCCCTCAGTGCTGCCCCTCCGACAGTGCTGCACTCCCTCAGCACTGCCCCTCCGACAGTGCTGCACTCCCTCAGCACTGCCCCTCCGACAGTGCTGCACTCCCTCAGTACTGCCCGTCCGACAGTGCAGCGCTCCCTCAGTACTGACCCTGGGACAGAGCAGCGCTCCCTCAGCACTGCCCCTCCGACAGAGCAGCGCTCCCTCAGCACTGCCCCTCTGACAGTGCTGCACTCCCTCAGCACTGCCCCTCCGACAGAGCAGCGCTCCCTCAGTACTGCGCCTCCGACAGTGGTGGGTCAATACTGAGGGAGTGCTGCACTGTGGACAGTGGGGAGAGTGTCTCTGTGGACAGGGGGGAGTGTCTCTGGACAGGGGGGAGTGTCTCTGGGGACAGCTGGGGATTGTCTCTGTGGACAGGGGGGAGAGTGTCTCTGTGGACAGGGGGGAGAGTGTCTCTGTGGACAGGGGGGCAGTGTCTCTGTGGACAGGGGGGGAGTGTTTCTGTGGACAAGGGGAGTGTGTCTCTGTGGACAGGGGGAGTATCTCTGTGGACAGGGGGAGAGTGTCTCTGTGGACAGGGGGAGTGTCTCTGCGGACGGGGGGGAGTGTCTCTGCGGACGGGGGGGAGTGTCTCTGCGGACAGGGGGGAGTGTCTCTGCGGACAGGGGGGAGTGTCTCTGCGGACAGGGGGGAGTGTCTCTGCGGACAGGGGGGAATGTCTCTGCGGACAGGGGGGAGTGTCTCTGCGGACAGGGGGGAGTGTCTCTGCGGACGGGGGGGAGTGTCTCTGCGGACGGGGGGGGAGTGTCTCTGCGGACGGGGGGGAGTGTCTCTGCGGACGGGGGGGAGTGTCTCTGCGGACAGCGGGGGGAGTGTCTCTGCGGACAGCGGGGGGAGTGTCTCTGCGGACAGCGGGGGGAGTGTCTCTGCGGACAGCGGGGGGAGTGTCTCTGCGGACAGCGGGGGGAGTGTCTCTGCGGACAGCGGGGGGAGTGTCTCTGCGGACAGCGGGGGGAGTGTCTCTGCGGACAGCGGGGGGAGTGTCTCTGCGGACAGCGGGGGGAGTGTCTCTGCGGACAGCGGGGGGAGTGTCTCTGCGGACAGCGGGGGGAGTGTCTCTGCGGACAGCGGGGGGAGTGTCTCTGCGGACGGGGGGGAAGTGTCTCTGCGGACGGGGGGGGAGTGTCTCTGCGGACGGGGGGGAGAGTGTCTCTGCGGACAGGGGGGGAGAGTGTCTCTGTGGACAGGGGGAGTGTCTCTGTGGACAGTGGGGGGGGAAGTGTCTCTGTGGACAGGGGGAGTGTCTCTGGACGGGGGGTGGTGTGTGGGGAGTGTCTCTGTGGACAGGTGGGGGGAGTGTCTCCGTGGACAGTGGGAAGTGTCTCTGTGGACAGGGGGGGGAGTGTCTCTGTGGACAGGGGGGAGTGTCTCTGTGGACAGGGGGAGTGTCTCTGTGGACAGGGGGGAGTGTCTCTGCGGACAGGGGGGAGGGTCTCTGCGGACAGGGGGGAGCGTCTCTGCGGACAGGGGGGAGCGTCTCTGCGGACAGGGGGGAGCGTCTCTGCGGACAGGGGGGAGCGTCTCTGCGGACAGGGGGGAGCGTCTCTGCGGACAGGGGGGAGCGTCTCTGCGGACAGGGGGAGCGTCTCTGCGGACAGGGGGGAGCGTCTCTGCGGACAGGGGGGAGCGTCTCTGCGGACAGGGGGGAGCGTCTCTGCGGACAGGGGGGAGCGTCTCTGCGGACAGGGGGGAGCGTCTCTGCGGACAGGGGGAGCGTCTCTGCGGACGGGGGGAGCGTCTCTGCGGACAGGGGGGAGCGTCTCTGCGGACAGGGGGGAGCGTCTCTGCGGACAGGGGGGGAGCGTCTCTGCGGACAGGGGGGAGCGTCTCTGCGGACAGGGGGGAGCGTCTCTGCGGACAGGGGGGAGCGTCTCTGCGGACAGGGGGGAGCGTCTCTGCGGACAGGGGGGAGCGTCTCTGCGGACAGGGGGGAGCGTCTCTGCGGACACGGGGGAGCGTCTCTGCGGACAGGGGGGAGTCTCTCTGTGGACGGTGGACAGGGGGGAGTGTCTCTGTGGACGGGGGAGTGACTCTGTGGACAGGGGGGAGTGTCTCTGTGGACAGGGGGGAGTGTCTCTGTGGACAGGGGGGAGTGTCTCTGTGGACAGGGGGGAGTGTCTCTGTGGACAGGGGGGAGTGTCTCTGTGGACAGGGGGGAGTGTCTCTGTGGACAGGGGGGAGTGTCTCTGTGGACAGGGGGGAGTGTCTCTGTGGACTGGGTGGAGTGTCTCTGGACAGCGGGGGGAGTGTCTCTGCGGACGGCGGGGGGAGTGTCTCTGCGGACGGCGGGAGGAGTGTCTCTGCGGACGGCGGGGGGAGTGTCTCTGCGGACGGCGGGGGGAGTGTCTCTGCGGACGGCGGGGGGAGTGTCTCTGCGGACGGCGGGGGGAGTGTCTCTGCGGACGGGGGGGGGAGTGTCTCTGCGGACGGGGGGGGGGAGTGTCTCTGCGGACGGGGGGGGGGAGTGTCTCTGCGGACGGGGGGGGGGAGTGTCTCTGCGGACGGGGGAGTGTCTCTGCGGACAGGGGGGAGTGTCTCTGCGGACAGGGGGGAGTGTCTCTGCGGACAGGGGGAGTGTCTCTGCGGACAGGGGGGAGTGCCTCTGCGGACAGGGGGGAGTGCCTCTGCGGACAGGGGGGAGTGCCTCTGCGGACAGGGGGGTGTGTCTCTGCGGACAGGGGGGTGTGTCTCTGCGGACAGGGGGGTGTGTCTCTGCGGACAGGGGGGTGTGTCTCTGCGGACAGGGGGGTGTGTCTCTGCGGACAGGGGGGTGTGTCTCTGCGGACAGGGGGGTGTGTCTCTGCGGACGGGGGGTGTGTCTCTGCGGACAGGGGGGAGTGTCTCTGCGGACAGGGGGGAGTGTCTCTGCGGACAGGGGGGAGTGTCTCTGCGGACAGGGGGGAGTGTCTCTGCGGACAGGCGGGAGTGTCTCTGCGGACCGGGGAGGGGGAATGTCTCTGGAGGGGTGGGGGGAACTTTAAACACTGACCCCAGGAGAGTTTGATTGGATTGTGTTCGGGGAGCTGTACACTCTGACCCACGGAGTGTTTGATTGGACAGTGTGAGAGGAGCTTTACATTCTGACCCCGGGAGTGCTGGATTGGACAGTGAGAGAGGGGCTTTACACTCTGACCCCGGGAGGGTTTGATTGGAAAGTATGAGAGGGGCTTTACACTCTGACCCTGGGAGTGTTTGATTGGACAGTGTTAGGTGAGCTTTACACTCTGACCCCGGGAGGGTTTGATTGGACATTGTGAGAGGAGCTTTACACTCTGACCCCGGGAGGGTTTGATTGGACATTGTGAGAGGAGCTTTACACTCTGACCCCGGGAGGGTTTGATTGGACATTGTGAGAGGAGCTTTCCACTCTGACCCCGGGAGGAGTTGATTGGACAGTGTGAGGGGAGCTTTACACTCTGACCCTGGGAGTGCTGGATTGGACAGTGTGAGAGGAGCATTACACTCTGACCCTAGGAGGGCTTATCCGGTATTTTCAGGAATCTTGGAAACAGGGATGCCACTTCCAGTATTTTGGAAAATCTAACAGAAAAGCCACAGCGTCTTCAAGCTTTAATTTTTCAAACGTTCCAAAGCAACTTCATCCCCCAGACTGTGAGATGAGCCACGGACATAAAACAGACTCCTGGTGAATGCTCAAGTAAAGTTTATTAAAGATTGAAAGGTGCGAAGAGAAATCACAGAATAATCATGCTTACAGCTCATCTGATTCCACACAAGAGTCCGAAGATGACATTGGAACAATTCCATCAAAATAACATCACATTCAGCAATTGGTGAAATGATCTTTAAACAGCAGATTTCAATGTTTCCAGTGAGAATATAGCTCACAATAGAGAACATGTAGGAATTTATTTCACCAAAACTCTCACAGCAGGTACAAGATGAATTAGTTAATCAGCAAAATTATCTCTCCACTGTCCCATCAAAAACTCCCAGGGCAGGTACAGCACGGGTTAGATACAGAGTAAAGCACCCTCTACACTGTCCCATCAAACACACCCAGGGCAGGTACAGCACAGGTTAGATACAGAGTAAAGCTCCCTCTACAGTGTCCCATCAAGTAATGCTCGCACCACACTGTTCTGTGAAGTTTGTAACTGGTTTAGTGTGGGATGAGGTGTGTGTTTTGCTGGAATAAAACAATTTCACCGACTCCTGTCTATAACCCACGGACTGGGATTAATACTGCAACTGAATTTACCGGGGTTGAGCTGTAAATCAGGAATTATTTGGGGGATTAATCTGGAGAATCATGGATTACAATAAACACTGAGCTCACAAATTAGGGATTCTAACAGGAATTGTGCTAGAGAATCAATTATAATCCTGGATTTTCCACATCATTCCTTTTAACAATCTCTGATCCATCTATTCAATCCTGATAATTCTTCATCCTCTAAGGAATAAACAAGTGAATGAAGGATTATTATGGAGATTAAACTGGAAGGTCAGGAGTTACTGTAGGGAGTGATCTGGAGAATGAGGGATTATTATAGGGAGTGATTGGGGAGAATGAGGGATTATTACAGGGAGTGATTGGGGAGAATGAGGGATTATTACAGAGAGTGATCAGGAGAATGAGGGATTATTATAGGGAGTGATCTGGAGAATGAGGGATTATTACAGGGAGTGATTGGGGAGAATGAGGGATTATTACAGAGAGTGATCAGGAGAGTGAGGGATTATTACAGGGAGTAAAATGAAATAGTGGGATTGCTACAGGCACACAATGAGCGGCAGCATTTCCCCTGGGAGTCTCTGTTCCGCTTTAGGATCCAGTCGTGGGGACTGGCGGAACTAAAGGCAGTAACCAGGGGGGCTGCATGGGATACAATTGATTGGGTTTCGAAGTTTGCCCCTGTCGCACCTTTTGATCTGAAACCCGGCAGCGGCAACTTGCCCCAGTTTTTTGCTGACTGGGGCGGTGTTGTCCTTGTCATGGTAGTACACTTTCCTGAAGACAAAATACTTGTCAATGTTGCCTTGGGCCCAGTAGTTGTTAAAGGGAGGCTGGCTCAAGGCGGGGAGGATCTCGCAAGTCTCATTGATCCCGAAACAGCGATTGGTGCAGGGGGTGTAGGTGGTGTAGAAAATGACACAGCCCACCGTCAGCTTGTTTCGCCCGAGTCTGTCATTGATCAAATTCTGGAACAGCTGGGCTGGGCTTTTCCCCTGTGTCTGTTTCTGCTGGTGCAGCAGCATTCTCTCCGAGCA
This sequence comes from Squalus acanthias, assembly GCA_030390025.1. Lineage (NCBI taxonomy): Eukaryota > Metazoa > Chordata > Chondrichthyes > Squaliformes > Squalidae > Squalus > Squalus acanthias. The sequence goes on from JASTWF010000512.1 coordinate 341,705, forward strand.
CTGCTGCTTGTTGGAATAGACGGCTATGTAGTTTGCTAATGGCTTGATTTGGAAGTGCTTGGACCATTTGTCGATAACCGGTGCTCCTTTGTCACCAGAGGGTGAGAATTTTAATTTCATCTTGGGGTTGGTGCATTGCTGCGCAGTTAAAGCCATCAGGAAGGAGAATTGTCCGCCCCCCTTCTCCTTTTCGCTGGGCTCGATTCCGGAGACTTTTTGGAAGCTGGAAGAGTCAAGGACAGAGTGTGAGTCAGGCAGGAGCTGCAGCTGAAAGGATCACTGAGCCAGCGGGCGGCTGTGGCAACAGACCCCAAGCTGGGGGTTTGGGATATCAGAGCTCACGGTGGAAGGCGGTGGGATTGTCGCTCGCTATCATTCATTGGAAGGGGAGGCGCCGAACTAATCCATCCCTGGGCTACCGGGGACTCCAGTCCCACACTGTGTGGGAGAGAGACAGGGAGAGAGCGGGGGGGAGGGTGAGAGGGACGGAGAGAGAGAGAGGGACAGAGAGAGAGAGAGAAGGGGAGGGGGGAGGGGGAGAGAGAGAGAGAGAGGGGAGGGGAGGGAGGGAGAGAGGGGAGGGGGAGGGAGGGAGAGAGGAGAGGGGGAGG
>JASTWF010000513.1:0-342258 GCA_030390025.1 Squalus acanthias
AACGGAGCATTGGATGGAATTGGAATGGAACGATTTGAAAAGGAGCATTGGATTGAATTGGAATGGAACGGATTTGAAACTGTTGATTGGATTGAATTGGAATGGAACGAATTGGAAACATTTCATTGGATTGAATTTGAGTGGAGCGCATTGGAAACGGATCATTGGATTGAAGTGGAATGGAGAGGATTGGAAATGGAGCATTGGATTGGAATGGATTCGAACTGATTGGAAACGGAGCATTGGATTGAAATGGCATGCAACGAATTGGAAACGGAGCATTGGATTGAATTGGAATGGAACGGATTTGAAACTGTTGATTGGATTGAATTGGAATGGAACGAATTGGAAACGGAGCATTGGATTGAATTGGAATGAAACGAATTCGAAACGGAGCATTGGATTGAATTGGAATGGAACAAATTGGAAACGGAGCATCGGATTGAATTGGAAAGGGACGGATTGGAAACGGAGAATTGGATGGAATTGGAATGGAACGGAATGGAAATGGAGCATTGGATTGAATTGGAATGGAACGAATGGGAAACGGAGCATTGGACTAAATTGGAATGGATCGAATTGGAACGGAGCATTGGATTGAATTGGAATGGAATGAATTGGAAACATCATTGGATTGAATTGGATGGAACGAATTGGAAACGGAGCATTGGATTGAATTGGAATGGAACGGATTTGAAACTGTTGATTGGATTGAATTGGAATGGAAGGAATTGGAAAAATTTCATTGGATTAAACTTGTATGGAGCGAATTGGAAGCGGAGCATTGGATTGAATTGGAATGCAGCGGATTGCATACGGAGCATTGGATGGAATTGGAATGTAACGAATTGGAAACGCAGCATTGGATTGAATTGGAATAGAGAGATTTGTAAACGGAGCATTGGATTGAATTGGAATGTAACGAATTGGAAATGGAGCATTGGATTGAATTGGAATGGAACGAATTGGAAGCTGCATTGTATTGAATTGGAATGGAACGAATCTGAATCGGAGCATTGGAATGAATTGAAATGGTACGAATTGGAAACGGAGCATTTGATTGAATTGGAATGGAACGAAGTGGAACGGAGCATTGGATTGAATTGGAATGGAACTAATTTGAAAAGGAGCATTGGATTGAATTGGAATGGAACGGATTTGAAACTGTTGATTGGATTGAATTGGAATGGAACGAATTGGAAACGGAGCATTGGATTGAATTGGAATGAAACGAATTGGAAACGGAGCATTGGATTGAATTGGAATGAAACGAATTGGAAACGGAGCATTGGATTGAATTGGAATGGAACGAATGGGAAACGGAGCATTGGATTGAATTGGAATGGAATGAATTGGAGCGGATCATTGGATTGAATTGGAATGGAATGAATTGGAAACTGCATTGGATTGAATTGGATGGAACGAATTGGAAACGGAGCATTGGATTGAATTGGAATGGAACGGATTTGAAACTGTTGATTGGATTGAATTGGAATGGAAGGAATTGGAAGAATTTCATTGGATTAAACTTGTATGGAGAGAATTGGAAGCGGAGCATTGGATTGAATTGGAATGCAGCGGATTGGATACGGAGCATTGGATGGAATTGGAATGTAACGAATTGAAAACGCAGCATTGGATTGAATTGGAATAGAGAGATTTGTAAACGGAGCATTGGATTGAATTGGAATGCAACGAATTGGAAATGGAGCATTGGATTGAATTGGAATGGAACGAATTGGAAGCTGCATTGTATTGAATTGGAATGGAACGAATTTGAATCGGAGCATTGGAATGAATTGAAATGGTACGAATTGGAAACGGATCAGTTGATTGAATTGGAATGGAACGAAGTGAAACGGAGCATTGGATTGAATTGCAATGGAACTAATTTGAAAAGGAGCATTGGATTGAATTGGAATGGAACGGATTTGAAACTGTTGATTGGATTGAATTGGAATGGAGCGAATTGGAAACATTTCATTGGATTGAATTTGAGTGGAGCGCATTGGAAACGGATCATTGGATTGAATTGGAATGGAGAGGATTGGAAATGGAGCATTTGATTGGAATGGATTCGAACTGATTGGAAACGGAGCATTGGATTGAAATGGCATGCAACGAATTGGAAACGGAGCATTGGATTGAATTGGAATGGAACGGATTTGAAACTGTTGATTGGATTGAATTGGAATGGAACGAATTGGAAACGGAGCATTGGATTGAATTGGAATGAAACGAATTCGAAACGGAGCATTGGATTGAATTGGAATGGAACAAATTGGAAACGGAGCATCGGATTGAATTGGAAAGGAACGGATTGGAAACGGAGAATTGGATGGAATTGGAATGGAACGGAATGGAAATGGAGCATTGGATTGAATTGGAATGGAACGAATGGGAAACGGAGCATTGGACTAAATTGGAATGGAACGAATTGGAACGGAGCATTGGATTGAATTGGAATGGAATGAATTGGAAACATCATTGGATTGAATTGGATGGAACGAATTGGAAACGGAGCATTGGATTGAATTGGAATGGAACGGATTTGAAACTGTTGATTGGATTGAATTGGAATGGAAGGAATTGGAAAAATTTCATTGGATTAAACTTGTATGGAGCGAATTGGAAGCGGAGCATTGGATTGAATTGGAATGCAGCGGATTGCATACGGAGCATTGGATGGAATTGGAATGTAACGAATTGGAAACGCAGCATTGGATTGAATTGGAATAGAGAGATTTGTAAACGGAGCATTGGATTGAATTGGAATGTAACGAATTGGAAATGGAGCATTGGATTGAATTGGAATGGAACGAATTGGAAGCTGCATTGTATTGAATTGGAATGGAACGAATCTGAATCGGAGCATTGGAATGAATTGAAATGGTACGAATTGGAAACGGAGCATTTGATTGAATTGGAATGGAACGAAGTGGAACGGAGCATTGGATTGAATTGGAATGGAACTAATTTGAAAAGGAGCATTGGATTGAATTGGAATGGAACGGATTTGAAACTGTTGATTGGATTGAATTGGAATGGAACGAATTGGAAACATTTCATTGGATTGAATTTGAGTGGAGCGCATTGGAAACGGAGCATTGGATTTAATTGGAATGGAGAGGATTGGAAATGGAGCATTGGATTGGAATGGATTCGAACTGATTGGAAACGGAGCATTGGATTGAAATGGCATGGAACGAATTGGAAACGGAGCATTGGATTGAATTGGAATGGAACGGATTTGAAACTGTTGATTGGATTGAATTGGAATGGAACGAATTGGAAACGGAGCATTGGATTTAATTGGAATGGAACGAATTGGAAACGGAACATTGGATTGAATTGGAATGGAACGAATTGGAAACGGAGCATTGGATTGAATTGGAATGGAACGAAGTGGAACAGAGCATTGGATTGAATTGGAATGGAACGAATTGGAAATGGAGTATTGGATTGAATTACAATGGAACGGATTGGAAACGGAGCATTGGATTGAATTCTAATGAAACGAGCTGAAAACGGAGCATTGGATTGAATTGGAATGGAACGAATTTGAAACGGAGCATTGGATTGAATTGGAATGGAACGGATTTGAAACTGTTGATTGGATTGAAATAGAATGGAACGAATTGGAAACATTTAATTGGATTGAATTTGAATGGAGCGCATTGGAAATGCAGCATTGGATTGACTTGGAATAGAGCGATTTGGAAACGGAGCATTGGATTGAATTGGAATGGAACGAATTGGAAATAGAGAATTGGATTGAATTGGAATGGATCGAATTTGAAACGGAGCATTGGATTGAATTGGAATGGAACGGATTTTAAACTGTTGATTGGATTGAATTGGAATGGAACGAATGGGAAACGGAGCATTGGATTGAATTGGAATGGAACGAATTGGAACGGAGCATTGGATTGAATTGGAATGGAACGGATTGGAAACGGAGCTTTGGATTCAATGGCAATTGAACGAATTGGAAACGCAGCATTGAATTGAATTGGAATGGAGCGGATTGGAAGCTGCGCATTGCATTGAATTGGAATGGAACGAAGTGGAACGGAGCATTTGAATGAATTGGAATGGAACGAATTGGAAATGGAGTATTGGATTGAATTGGAATGGAACGAATTGGAAGCTGCATTGTATTGAATTGGAATGGAACGAATCTGAATCGGAGCATTGGAATGAATTGAAATGGTACGAATTGGAAACGGAGCATTTGATTGAATTGGAATGGAACGAAGTGGAACGGAGCATTGGATTGAATTGGAATGGAACTAATTTGAAAAGGAGCATTGGATTGAATTGGAATGGAACGGATTTGAAACTGTTGATTGGATTGAATTGGAATGGAACGAATTGGAAACGGAGCATTGGATTGAATTGGAATGAAACGAATTGGAAACGGAGCATTGGATTGAATTGGAATGGAACAAATTGGAAACGGAGCATCGGATTGAATTGGAAAGGAACGGAATGGAAACGGAGAATTGGATGGAATTGGAATGGAACGGAATGGAAATGGAGCATTGGATTGAATTGGAATGGAACGAATGGGAAACGGAGCATTGGATTGAATTGGAATGGAACGAATTGGAGCGGATCATTGGATTGAATTGGAATGGAATGAATTGGAAACTGCATTGGATTGAATTGGATGGAACGAATTGGAAACGGAGCATTGGATTGAATTGGAATGGAACGGATTTGAAACTGTTGATTGGATTGAATTGGAATGGAAGGAATTGGAAGAATTTCATTGGATTAAACTTGTATGGAGCGAATTGGAAGCGGAGCATTGGATTGAATTGGAATGCAGCGGATTGGATACGGAGCATTGGATGGAATTGGAATGTAACGAATTGAAAACGCAGCATTGGATTTAATTGGAATAGAGAGATTTGTAAACGGAGCATTGGATTGAATTGGAATGCAACGAATTGGAAATGGAGCATTGGATTGAATTGGAATGGAACGAATTGGAAGCTGCATTGTATTGAATTGGAATGGAACGAATTTGAATCGGAGCATTGGAATGAATTGAAATGGTACGAATTGGAAACGGATCAGTTGATTGAATTGGAATGGAACGAAGTGAAACGGAGCATTGGATTGAATTGCAATGGAACTAATTTGAAAAGGAGCATTGGATTGAATTGGAATGGAACGGATTTGAAACTGTTGATTGGATTGAATTGGAATGGAGCGAATTGGAAACATTTCATTGGATTGAATTTGAGTGGAGCGCATTGGAAACGGATCATTGGATTGAATTGGAATGGAGAGGATTGGAAATGGAGCATTGGATTGGAATGGATTCGAACTGATTGGAAACGGAGCATTGGATTGAAATGGCATGCAACGAATTGGAAACGGAGCATTGGATTGAATTGGAATGGAACGGATTTGAAACTGTTGATTGGATTGAATTGGAATGGAACGAATTGGAAACGGAGCATTGGATTGAATTGGAATGAAACGAATTCGAAACGGAGCATTGGATTGAATTGGAATGGAACAAATTGGAAACGGAGCATCGGATTGAATTGGAAAGGAACGGATTGGAAACGGAGAATTGGATGGAATTGGAATGGAACGGAATGGAAATGGAGCATTGGATTGAATTGGAATGGAACGAATGGGAAACGGAGCATTGGACTAAATTGGAATGGAACGAATTGGAACAGAGCATTGGATTGAATTGGAATGGAATGAATTGGAAACATCATTGGATTGAATTGGATGGAACGAATTGGAAACGGAGCATTGGATTGAATTGGAATGGAACGGATTTGAAACTGTTGATTGGATTGAATTGGAATGGAAGGAATTGGAAAAATTTCATTGGATTAAACTTGTATGGAGCGAATTGGAAGCGGAGCATTGGATTGAATTGGAATGCAGCGGATTGCATACGGAGCATTGGATGGAATTGGAATGTAACGAATTGGAAACGCAGCATTGGATTGAATTGGAATAGAGAGATTTGTAAACGGAGCATTGGATTGAATTGGAATGTAACGAATTGGAAATGGAGCATTGAATTGAATTGGAATGGAACGAATTGGAAGCTGCATTGTATTGAATTGGAATGGAACGAATCTGAATCGGAGCATTGGAATGAATTGAAATGGTACGAATTGGAAACGGAGCATTTGATTGAATTGGAATGGAACGAAGTGGAACGGAGCATTGGATTGAATTGGAATGGAACTAATTTGAAAAGGAGCATTGGATTGAATTGGAATGGAACGGATTTGAAACTGTTGATTGGATTGAATTGGAATGGAACGAATTGGAAACATTTCATTGGATTGAATTTGAGTGGAGCGCATTGGAAACGGAGCATTGGATTTAATTGGAATGGAGAGGATTGGAAATGGAGCATTGGATTGGAATGGATTCGAACTGATTGGAAACGGAGCATTGGATTGAAATGGCATGGAACGAATTGGAAACGGAGCATTGGATTGAATTGGAATGGAACGGATTTGAAACTGTTGATTGGATTGAATTGGAATGGAACGAATTGGAAACGGAGCATTGGATTGAATTGGAATGGAACGAATTGGAAACGGAGCATTGGATTGAATTGGAATGGAACGAATTGGAAACGGAGCATTGGATTGAATTGGAATGGAACGAAGTGGAACAGAGCATTGGATTGAATTGGAATGGAACGAATTGGAAATGGAGTATTGGATTGAATTACAATGGAACGGATTGGAAACGGAGCATTGGATTGAATTCTAATGAAACGAGCTGAAAACGGAGCATTGGATTGAATTGGAATGGAACGAATTTGAAACGGTGCATTGGATTGAATTGGAATGGAACGGATTTGAAACTGTTGATTGGATTGAATTAGAATGGAACGAATTGGAAACATTTAATTGGATTGAATTTGAATGGAGCGCATTGGAAATGCAGCATTGGATTGACTTGGAATAGAGCGATTTGGAAACGGAGCATTGGATTGAATTGGAATGGAACGAATTGGAAATAGAGAATTGGATTGAATTGGAATGGATCGAATTTGAAACGGAGCATTGGATTGAATTGGAATGGAACGGATTTGAAACTGTTGATTGGATTGAATTGGAATGGAACGAATGGAAACGGAGCATTGGATTGAATTGGAATGGAACAAATGGGAAACGGAGCATTGGATTGAATTGGAATGAAACGAATTGGAACGGAGCATTGGATTGAATTGGAATGGAATGAATTGGAAACTCCATTGGATTGAATTGGATGGAACGAATTGGAAACGGAGCATTGGATTGAATTGGAATGGAACGGATTTGAAACTGTTGATTGGATTGAATTGGAATGGAAGGAATTGGAAACATTTCATTGGATTAAACTTGTATGGAGCGAATTGGAAGGGGAGCGTTGGATTGAATTGGAATGGAGCGGATTGGATACAGAGCATTGGATGGAATTGGAATGTAACGAATTGGAAACGCAGCATTGGATATAATTGGAATAGAGAGATTTGTTAACGGAGCATTGGATTGAAATGGAATGTAACGAATTGGAAATGGAGCATTGGATTGAATTGGAATGGAACGAATTGGAAGCTGCATTGTATTGAATTGGAATGGAACGAATTTGAATCGGAGCATTGGAATGAATTGAAATGGTACGAATTGGAAACGGAGCATTTGATTGAATTGGAATGGAACGAAGTGGAACGGAGCATTGGATTGAATTGGAATGTAACGAATTTGAAAATGAGCATTGGATTGAATTGGAATGGAACAGATCTGAAACTGTTGATTGGATTGAATTGGAATGGAACGAATTGGAAACATTTCATTGGATTGAATTTGAATTTAGCGCATTGGAAACGGAGCATTGGATTGAATGGGAATGAAACGAATTGTCAACGGAGCATTGGATTGAAATGGAAAGGAACGAATTTGAAACAGAGGATTGGATTGAATTGGAATGGTGCGGATTGGATACGGCGTATTGGATTGAATTGGAATGGAACGAATTGGAAATGGAGCATTGGATTGAATTGGAATGGAACAAATTGGAAACATTTCATTGGATTGAATTTGAATTTAGCGCATTGGAAACGGAGCATTGGATTGAATTGGAATGAAACGAATTGGAACGGAGCATTGGATTGAATTGGAATGGAATGAATTGGAAACTCCATTGGATTGAATTGGATGGAACGAATTGGAAACGGAGCATTGGATTGAATTGGAATGGAACGGATTTGAAACTGTTGATTGGATTGAATTGGAATGGAAGGAATTGGAAACATTTCATTGGATTAAACTTGTATGGAGCGAATTGGAAGGGGAGCGTTGGATTGAATTGGAATGGAGCGGATTGGATACAGAGCATTGGATGGAATTGGAATGTAACGAATTGGAAACGCAGCATTGGATTGAATTGGAATAGAGAGATTTGTAAACGGAGCATTGGATTGAAATGGAATGTAACGAATTGGAAATGGAGCATTGGATTGAATTGGAATGGAACGAATTGGAAATGGAGCATTGGATTGAATTGGAATGGAACGAATTGGAAGCTGCATTGTATTGAATTGGAATGGAACGAATTTGAATCGGAGCATTGGAATGAATTGAAATGGTACGAATTGGAAACGGAGCATTTGATTGAATTGGAATGGAACGAAGTGGAACGGAGCATTGGATTGAATTGGAATGGAACGAATTTGAAAAGGAGCATTGGATTGAATTGGAATGGAACGGATTTGAAACTGTTGATTGGATTGAATTGAAATGGAGCGGATTGGAAATGGAGCATTGGATTGACTTGGAATGAAACGAATTGTCAACGGAGCATTGAATTGAAATGGAATGGAACGAATTTGAAACAGAGCATTGGTTTTAATTGGAATGGAACGAATTGGAATCGGAGCATTGAATGGAATTGGAATGGAACGAATTGGAATCGCAGCAGTGGATTGAATTGGAATAGCGCGTTGGAAACGGAGCATTGGCTTGAATTGGAATGGAACGAATTGGAAATGGAGCATTGGATTGAATTGGAATGGAACGAATGTGAAACAGAGTATTGGACTGAACTGGAATGGAATGAATTGGAATGGAGTATTGGATTGAATTGGATTGGAACGGATTCAGTACAGAACACTGGATGGAATTGGAATGGAACGAATTGGGATCGGAGGATTGAATGGAATTGGAATGGAATGAATTGGAAACGCAGCATTGGATTGAATTGGAATGGAACGAATTGGAAATGGAGCATTGGATTGAATTGGAATGGAACGAATTGGAAACGGAGCATTGGATTGAATTGGAATGGAACGAATTTGAAAAGGAGCATTGGATTGAATTGGAATGGAATGAGTTGGAAACTGCATTGGATTGAATTGGATGGAACGAATTGGAAACGGAGCATTGGATTGAATTGGAATGGAACGGATTTGAAACTGTTGATTGGATTGAATTGGAATGGAAGGAATTGGAAACATTTCATTGGATTAAACTTGTATGGAGTGAATTGGAAGCGGAGCATTGGATTGAATTGGAATGGAGCGGATTGGATACGGAGCATTGGATGGAATTGGAATGTAACGAATTGGAAACGCAGCATTGGATTGAATTGGAATAGAGAGATTTGTAAACGGAGCATTGGATTGAATTGGAATGTAACGAATTGGAAATGGAGCATTGGATTGAATTGGAATGGAACGAATTGGAAGCTGCATTGTATTGAATTGGAATGGAACGAATTTGAATCGGAGCATTGGAATGAATTGAAATGGTATGAATTGGAAACGGAGCATTTGATTGAATTGGAATGGAACAAAGTGGAACGGAGCATTGGATTGAATTGGAATGGAACGGATTTGAAACTGTTGATTGGATTGAATTAGAATGGAATGAATTGGAAACATTTCATTAGATTGAATTGGAATGGAGCGCATTGGAAATGCAGAATTGGATTGACTTGGAATAGAGCGATTTGGAAACGGAGCATTGTATTGAATTGGAATGGAACGAATTGGAAATAGAGAATTGGATTGAATTGGAATGGATCGAATTTGAAACGGAGCATTGGATTGAATTGGAATGGAACGGATTTTAAACTGTTGATTGGCTTGAATTGGAATGGAACGAATGGGAAACGGAGCATTGGATGGAATTGGAATGGAACGAATTGGAATGGAGCATTGGATTGAATTGGAATGGAACGGATTGGAAACGGAGCTTTGGATTCAATGGCAATTGAACGAATTGGAAACGCAGCATTGAATTGAATTGGAATGGAGCGGATTGGAAACTGAGCATTGCATTGAATTGGAATGGAACCAATTGGAAACGGAGCATTGAATTGAATTGGAATGGAACGAGCTGGAAACGGAGCATTGGATTGAATTGGAATGGAGCAGATTGGAAACTGAGCATTGGATTGAATTGGAATGGATCGAATTTGAAACGGAGCATTGGATTGAATTGGAATGGAACGGATTTGAAACTGCTGATTGGATTGAATTGGAATGGAACGAATTGGAAACATTTCCTTGGATTGAATTTGAATGGAGCGAATTGGAAACGGAGCATTGGATTGAATTGGAATGGAACGAATCGGAAACGGAGCATTGGATTGAATTGGAATGGAACTGCTTCGATACTCAGCACTGGATGGAATTGGAATGGAATGAATTGTCGACGGAGCATTGGATTGAAATGGAATGAAACGAATTGTCAACGGAGCATTGGATTGAAATGGAATGGAACGAACTGTCAATGGAGCATTGGATGGAATTGGAACGGAATGTATTGTCAACGGAGCAATGGATTGAAATGGAATGAAACGAATTGTCAACGGAGCATTGGATTGAAATGGAATGGAACGAATTTGAAACAGAGGATTGGATTGAATTGGAATGGAACGAATGGGAAACGGAGCATTGGATTGAATTGGAATGGAACGAATTGGAACGGAGCATTGGATTGAATTGGAATGGAACGAATTGAAAACTGCATTGGATTGAATTGGACTGGAACGAATTGGAAACGGAGCATTGGAATGAATTGAAATGGTACGAATTGGAAACGGAGCATTTGATTGAATTGGAATGGAACGAAGTGGAACGGAGCATTGGATTGCATTGGAATGGAACGAATTTGAAAAGGAGCATTGGATTGAATTGGAATGGAACGGATTTGAAACTGTTGATTGGATTGAATTGGAATGGAACGAATTGGAAACATTTCATTGTATTGAATTTGAATGGAGCGCATTGGAAACGGAGCATTGGATTGAATGGGAAAGAAACGAATTGTCAACGGAGCATTGGATTGAAATGGAAAGGAACGAATTTGAAACACAGGATTGGATTGAATTGGAATGGTGCGGATTGGATACGGAGCATTGGATTGAATTGGAATGGAACGAATTGGAAATGGAGCATTGGATTGAATTGGAATGGAACGAATGGGAAACGGAGCATTGGATTGAATTGGAATGGAACGAATTGGAACGGAGCATTGGATTGAATTGGAATGGAATGAATTGGAAACTGCATTGGATTGAATTGGATGGAACGAATTGGAAATGGAGCATTGGATTGAATTGGAATGGAACAGATTTGAAACTGTTGATTGGATTGAATTGGAATGGAAGGAATTGGAAACATTTCATTGGATTAAACTTGTATGGAGTGAATTGGAAGTGGAGCGTTGGATTGAATTGGAATGGAGCGGATTGGATACGGAGCATTGGATGGAATTGGAATGTAATGAGTTGGAAACGCAGCATTGGATTGAATTGGAATGGAACGAAGTGGAACGGAGCATTGGATTGAATTGGAATGGAACGAATTTGAAAAGGAGCATTGGATTGAATTGGAATTGAACGGATTTGAAACTGTTGATTGGATTGAATTGGAATGGAAGGAATTGGAAACATTTCATTGGATTAAACTTGTATGGAGCGAATTGGAAGCGCAGCGTTGGATTGAATTGGAATGGAGCGGATTGGATACGGAGCATTGGATGGAATTGGAATGTAACGAATTGGAAACGCAGCATTGGATTGAATTGGAATAGAGAGATTTGTAAACGGAGCATTGGATTGAATTGGAATGCAACGAATTGGAAATGGAGCATTGGATTGAATTGGAATGGAACGAATTAAAGCTGCATTGTATTGAATTGGAATGGAACGAATTTGAATCGGAGCATTGGAATGAATTGAAATGCTACGAATTGGAAACGGAGCATTTGATTGAATTGGAATGGAACGAAGTGGAACGGAGCATTTGATTGAATTGGAATGGAACGAATTTGAAAAGGAGCATTGGATTGAATTGGAATGGAACGGATTTTGAAACTGTTGATTGGATTGAATTGGAATGGAACGAATTGGAAACATTTCATTGGATTGAATTTGAATGGAGTGCATGGGAAACGGAGCATTGGATTGAATTGGAATGGAGAGGACTGGAAATGGAGCATTGGATTGGAATGGATTGGAACTGATTTGAAACTGTTGCTTGGATTGAATTGGAATGGAACGAATTGGAAACGGAGCATTGGATTGAATTGGAATGAAACGAATTGGAAACGGAGCATTGGATTGAATTGCAATGGAACGAATTGGAAACGGAGCATCGGATTTAATTGGAAAGGAACGGATTGGAAACGGAGAATTGGATGGAATTGGAATGGAACGGATTTGAAACTGTTGATTGGATTGAATTGGAATGGAAGGAATTGGTAACATTTCATTGGATTAAACTTGAATGGAGCGAATTGGAAACTGAGCATTGGATTGAATTGGAATGAAACGAATTGTCAACGGAGCATTGAATTGAAATGGAATGGAACGAATTTGAAACAGAGCATTGGTTTTAATTGGAATGGAATGAATTGGAATCGGAGCATTGAATGGAATTGGAATGGAACGAATTGGAATCGCAGGAGTGGATTGAATTGGAATAGCGCGTTGGAAACGGAGCATTGGCTTGAATTGGAATGGAACGAATTGGAAATGGAGCATTGGATTGAATTGGAATGGAACGAATGTGAAACAGAGTATTGGACTGAACTGGAATGGAATGAATTGGAATGGAGTATTGGATTGAATTGGAATGGAACGGATTCGATACAGAACACTGGATGGAATTGGAATGGAACGAATTGGGATCGGAGGATTGAATGGAATTGGAATTGAATGAATTGGAAATGGAGCATTGGATTGAATTGGAATGGAACGAATGTGAAACGGAGTATTGGACTGAACTGGAATGGAATGAATTGGAATGGAGTATTGGATTGAATTGGAATGGAACGGATTCGATACGGAACACTGGATGGGATTGGAATGGAACGAATTGGGATCGGAGGATTGAATGGAATTGGATTGGAACGAATTGGAAACGCAGCGTTGGATTGAATTGGAATGGAACGAAGTGGAACAGAGCATTGGATTGAATTGGAATGGAACGAATTGGAAATGGAGTATTGGATTGAATTACAATGGAACGGATTGGAAACGGAGCATTGGATTGAATTCTAATGAAACGAGCTGAAAACGGAGCATTGGATTGAATTGGAATGGAACGAATTTGAAACGGAGCATTGGATTGAATTGGAATGGAACGGATTTGAAACTGTTGATTGGATTGAATTAGAATGGAACGAATTGGAAACATTTAATTGGATTGAATTTGAATGGAGCGCATTGGAAATGCAGCATTGGATTGACTTGGAATAGAGCGATTTGGAAACGGAGCATTGTATTGAATTGGAATGGAACGAATTGGAAATAGAGAATTGGATTGAATTGGAATGGAACGGAATTTAAACTGTTGATTTGATTGAATTGGAATGGAACGAATGGGAAACGGAGCATTGGATTGAATTGGAATGGAACGAATTGGAACGGAGCATTGGATTGAATTGGAATGGAATGGATTGGAAACGGAGCTTTGGATTCAATGGCAATTGAACGAATTGGAAACGCAGCATTGAATTGAATTGGAATGGAGCGGATTGGAAGCTGTGCATTGCATTGAATTGGAATGGAACGAAGTGGAACGGAGCATTTGAATGAATTGGAATGGAACGAATTGGAAATGGAGTATTGGATTGAATTGGAATGGAACGGATTGGAAACGGAGCATTGGATTGAATTCTAATGGAACGAGCTGAAGACGGAGCATTGGATTGATTTGGAATGGAACGAATTTGAAACGGAACATTGGATTGAATTGGAATAGAACGGATTTGAAACTGTCGATTGGATTGAATTGGAATGGAACGAATTGGAAACATTTCATTGGATTGAATTTGAATGGAGCGCATTGGAAATGCAGCATTGGATTGACTTGCAATAGAGAGATTTGGAAACGGAGCATTGGATTGAATTGAAATGGAACGAATTGGAAATAGAGAATTGGATTGAATTGGAATGGATCGAATTGTAATGGAGCATTGGATTGAATTGGAATGGAACGGATTGGAAACGGAGCTTTGGATTCAATGGCAATTGAACGAATTGGAAACGCAGCATTGAATTGAATTGGATAGGAGCGGATTGGAAACTGAGCATCGCATTGAATTGGAATGGAACCAATTGGAAACGGAGCATTGAATTGAATTGGAATGGAACGATTTGGAAACGGAGCATTGGATTGAATTGGAATGGAGCAGATTGGAAACTGAGCATTGGATTGAATTGGAATGGATCGAATTTGAAACGGAGCATTGGATTGAATTGGAATGGAACGAATTGGAAACGGAGCATTGGATTGAATTGGAATGGCACGGCTTGGATACGGAGCACTGGATGGAATTGGAATGGAATGAATTGTCAACGGAGCATTGGATTGAAATGGAATGAAACGAATTGTCAATGGAGCATTGGATTGAATTGGAACGGAATGTATTGTCAATGGAGCAATGGATTGAAATGGAATGAAACGAATTGTCAACGGAGCATTGGATTGAAATGGAATGGAACGAATTTGAAACAGAGGATTGGATTGAATTGGAATGGAACGAATGGGAAACGGAGCATTGGAATGAATTGAAATGGTACGAATTGGAAACGGAGCATTTGATTGAATTGGAATGGAACGAAGTGGAACGGAGCTTTGGATTGAATTGGAATGGAACGAATTTGAAAATGAGCATTGGATTGAATTGGAATGGAACAGATTTGAAACTGTTGATTGGATTGAATTGGAATGGAACGAATTGGAAACATTTAATTGGATTGAATTTGAATGGAGCGCATTGGAAACGGAGCATTGGATTGAATGGGAATGAAACGAATTGTCAACGGAGCATTGGATTGAAATGGAAAGGAACGAATTTGAAACAGAGGATTGGATTGAATTGGAATGGTGCGGATTGGATACGGAGCATTGGATTGAATTGGAATGGAACGAATTGGAAATGGAGCATTGGATTGAATTGGAATGGAACGAATGGGAAACGGAGCATTGGATTGAATTGGAATGGAACGAATTGGAACGGAGCATTGGATTGAATTGGAATGGAATGAATTGGAAACTCCATTGGATTGAATTGGATGGAATGAATTGGAAACGGAGCATTGGATTGAATTGGAATGGAACGGATTTGAAACTGTTGATTGGATTGAATTGGAATGGAAGGAATTGGAAACATTTCATTGGATTAAACTTGTATGGAGCGAATTGGAAGCGGAGCGTTGGATTGAATTGGAATGGAGCGGATTGGATACGGAGCATTGGATGGAATTGGAATGCAACGAATTGGAAACGCAGCATTGGATTGAATTGGAATAGAGAGATTTGTAAACGGAGCATTGGATTGAAATGGAATGTAACGAATTGGACATGGAGCATTGGATTGAATTGGAATGGAACGAATTGGAAGCTGCATTGTATTGAATTGGAATGGAACGAATTTGAATCGGAGCATTTGAATGAATTGAAATGGTACGAATTGGAAACGGAGCATTTGATTGAATTGGAAAGGAACGAAGTGGAACGGAGCATTGGATTGAATTGGAATGGAACGAATTTGAAAAGGAGCATTGGATTGAATTGGAATGGAACGGATTTGAAACTGTTGATTGGATTGAATTGGAATGGAGCGGATTGGAAATGGAGCATTGGATTGACTTGGAATGAAACGAATTGTCAACGGAGCATTGAATTGAAATGGAATGGAACGAATTTGAAACAGAGCATTGGTTTTAATTGGAATGGAACGAATTGGAATCGGAGCATTGAATGGAATTGGAATGGAACGAATTGGAATCGCAGCAGTGGATTGAATTGGAATAGCGCGTTGGAAACGGAGCATTGGCTTGAATTGGAATGGAACGAATTGGAAATGGAGCATTGGATTGAATTGGAATGGAACGAATGTGAAACAGAGTATTGGACTGAACTGGAATGGAATGAATTGGAATGGAGTATTGGATTGAATTGAATGGAACGGATTCGATACAGAACACTGGATGGAATTGGAATGGAACGAATTGGGATCGGAGGATTGAATGGAATTGGAATGGAATGAATTGGAAACGCAGCATTGGATTGAATTGGAATGGAACGAATTGGAAACGGAGCATTGGATTGAATTGCAATGGAACGAATTGGAAACGGAGCATTGGATTGAATTGGAATGGAACGAATTGAAAACTGCATTGGATTGAATTGGACTGGAACGAACTGGAAACGGAGCATTGGAATGAATTGAAATGGTACGAATTGGAAACGGAGCATTTGATTGAATTGGAATGGAACGAAGTGGAACGGAGCATTGGATTGAATTGGAATGGAACGGATTTGAAACTGTTGATTGGATTGAATTGGAATGGAACGAATTGGAAACATTTCATTGTATTGAATTTGAATGGAGCGCATTGGAAACGGAGCATTGGATTGAATGGGAAAGAAACGAATTGTCAACGGAGCATTGGATTGAAATGGAAAGGAACGAATTTGAAACACAGGATTGGATTGAATTGGAATGGTGCGGATTGGATACGGAGCATTGGATTGAATTGGAATGGAACGAATTGGAAATGGAGCATTGGATTGAATTGGAATGGAACAGATTTGAAACTGTTGATTGGATTGAATTGGAATGGAAGGAATTGGAAACATTTCATTGGATTAAACTTGTATGGAGTGAATTGGAAGTGGAGCGTTGGATTGAATTGGAATGGAGCGGATTGGATACAGAGCATTGGATGGAATTGGAATGTAATGAGTTGGAAACGCAGCATTGGATTGAATTGGAATGGAACGAAGTGGAACGGAGCATTGGATTGAATTGGAATGGAACGAATTTGAAAAGGAGCATTGGATTGAATTGGAATGGAACGGATTTGAAACTGTTGATTGGATTGAATTGGAATGGAAGGAATTGGAAACATTTCATTGGATTAAACTTGTATGGAGCGAATTGGAAGCGGAGCGTTGGATTGAATTGGAATGGAGCGGATTGGATACGGAGCATTGGATGGAATTGGAATGTAACGAATTGGAAACGCAGCATTGGATTGAATTGGAATAGAGAGATTTGTAAACGGAGCATTGGATTGAATTGGAATGCAACGAATTGGAAATGGAGCATTGGATTGAATTGGAATGGAACGAATTGGAAGCTGCATTGTATTGAATTGGAATGGAACAAATTTGAATCGGAGCATTGGAATGAATTGAAATGGTACGAATTGGAAACGGAGCATTTGATTGAATTGGAATGGAACGAAGTGGAACGGAGCATTTGATTGAATTGGAATGGAACGAATTTGAAAAGGAGCATTGGATTGAATTGGAATGGAACGGATTTTGAAACTGTTGATTGGATTGAATTGGAATGGAACGAATTGGAAACATTTCATTGGATTGAATTTGAATGGAGCGCATTGGAAACGGAGCATTGGATTGAATTGGAATGGAGAGGACTGGAAATGGAGCATTGGATTGGAATGGATTGGAACTGATTTGAAACTGTTGATTGGATTGAATTGGAATGGAACGAATTGGAAACGGAGCATTGGATTGAATTGGAATGAAACGAATTGGAAACGGAGCATTGGACTGAATTGCAATGGAATGAATTGGAAACGGAGCATCAGATTTAATTGGAAAGGAACGGATTGGAAACGGAGAATTGGATGGAATTGGAATGGAACGGATTTGAAACTGTTGATTGGATTGAATTGGAATGGAAGGAATTGGTAACATTTTATTGGATTAAACTTGAATGGAGCGAATTGGAAACTGAGCATTGGATTGAATTGGAATGAAACGAATTGTCAACGGAGCATTGAATTGAAATGGAATGGAACGAATTTGAAACAGAGCATTGGTTTTAATTGGAATGGAACGAATTGGAATCGGAGCATTGAATGGAATTGGAATGGAACGAATTGGAATCGCAGCAGTGGATTGAATGGGAATAGCGCGTTGGAAACGGAGCATTGGCTTGAATTGGAATGGAACGAATTGGAAATGGAGCATTGGATTGAATTGGAATGGAACGAATGTGAAACAGAGTATTGGACTGAACTGGAATGGAATGAATTGGAATGGAGTATTGGATTGAATTGGAATGGAACGGATTCGATACAGAACACTGGATGGAATTGGAATGGAACGAATTGGGATCGGAGGATTGAATGGAATTGGAATGGAATGAATTGGAAATGGAGCATTGGATTGAATTGGAATGGAACGAATGTGAAACGGAGTATTGGACTGAACTGGAATGGAATGAATTGGAATGGAGTATTGGATTGAATTGGAATGGAACGGATTCGATACGGAACACTAGATGGGATTGGAATGGAACGAATTGGGATCGGAGGATTGAATGGAATTGGATTGGAACGAATTGGAAACGCAGCATTGGATTGAACTGGAATGGAACGAATTGGAAACGGAGCATTGGATTGAATTGGAATGGAACGAATTGGAAACGGAGCATTGGATTGAATTGGAATGGAACGAAATGGAACGGTGCATTGGATTGAATTGGAATGGAACGAATTGGAAACGGAGCTTCGGATTGAATGGCAATTGAACGAATTGGAAACGCAGCATTGAATCGAATTGGAATGGAGCAGATTGGAAACTGAGCATTGGATTGAATTGCAATGGATCGAATTTGAAACGGAGCATTGGATTGAATTGGAATGGAACGAATCGAATTGGAAACATTTCCTTGGATTGAATTTGAATCGAGCGAATTGAAAATGGAGCATTGGATTGAATTGGAATGGAGCGGATTGGAAACGGAGCATTGGATTGAAATGGCATGGAACGAATTGGAAACGGAGCATTGGATTGAATTGGAATGGTGCGGATTGGATACAGAGCACTGGAAGCAATTGGAATGGAACGAATTGGAACCTGAGCATTGAATGGAATTGGAATCGATCGAATTGGAAACGCAGCATTGGATTGAATTGGAATAGCGCGTTGGAAATGGAGCATTGCATTGAATTGGAATGGAACGAATTGGAAATGGAACATTGGTTTGAATTGGAATGGAACGAATGTGAAATGGAGTATTGGACTGAATTGGAATGGAACGAATTGGAAACGCAGCATTGGATTGAATTGGAATAGAACGGATTTGAAACTGTTGATTGGATCGAATTGGAAGGGAACGAATTGGAAACGGAGCATTGGATTGAATTGAAAGGAACGGATTTGAAACTGTTGATTGGATTGAATTGGAATGGAACTAATTGGAAACGGAGCGTTGGATTGAATTGGAATGAAACAAATTGGAAACGGAGAATTGGATTGAATTGGAAAGGAACGGATTGGAAACGGAGAATTTGATTGAATTGGAATGGAACAGATTTGAAACTGTTGATTGGATTGAATTGGAATGGAAGGAATTGGAAACATTTCATTGGATTAAACTTGAATGGAGCGAATTTGAAACGGAGCATTGGATTGAATTGGAATGAAACGAATTGTCAACGGAGCATTGGATTGAAATGGAATGGAACGAATTTGAAATAGAGGATTGGATTGAATTGGAATGGAGCGGATTGGATACGGAGCATTGGATTGAATTGGAATGGAACAAATTGGAAATGGAGCATTGGATTGAATTGGAATGGAACGAATGGGAAATGGAGCATTGGATTGAATTGGAATGGAACGAAATGGAACGGAGCATTGGATTGAATTGGAATGGAACGAATTGGAAACGGAGCTTCGGATTGAATGGCAATTGAACGAATTGGAAACGCAGCATTGAATCGAATTGGAATGGAGCAGATTGGAAACTGAGCATTGGATTGAATTGCAATGGATCGAATTTGAAACGGAGCATTGGATTGAATTGGAATGGAACGAATTGGAAACATTTACTTGGATTGAATTTGAATCGAGCGAATTGGAAACGGAGCATTGGATTGAATTGGAATGGAGCGGATTGGAAACGGAGCATTGGATTGAAATGGAATGGAACCAATTGGAAACGGAGCATTGGATTGAATTGGAATGGTGCGGATTGGATACAGAGCACTGGAAGCGATTGGAATGCAGCGAATTGGAATCGGAGCATTGAATGGAATTGGAATGGATCGAATTGGAAACACAGCCTTGGATTGAATTGGAATAGCGCGTTGGAAATGGAGCATTGGATTGAATTGGAATGGAACGAATTGGAAATGGAGCATTGGTTTGAATTGGAATGGAACGAATGTGAAATGGAGTATTGGACTGAATTGGAATGGAACGAACTGGAAACGCAGCATTGGATTGAATTGGAATAGAACGGATTTGAAACTGTTGATTGGATTGAATTGGAATGGAACGAATTGGAAACGGAGCGTTGCATCGAATTGGAAGGGAACGAATTGGAAACGGAGCATTGGATTGAATTGAAAGGAACGGATTTGAAACTGTTGATTGGATTGAATTGGAATGGAACTAATTGGAAACGGAGCGTTGGATTGAATTGGAATGAAACGCATTGGAAACGGAGAATTGGATTAAACTTGAATAGAACGAATTGGAAACGGAGCATTGGATTGAATTGGAATGAAACGAATTGTCAACGGAGCATTGGATGGAATTGGAATGGAACGAATTGGAAACATTTCCTTGGATTGAATTTGAATCGAGCGAATTGGAAACGGAGCATTGGATTGAATTGGAATGGTACGAATTGGAAACGGAGCATTGGATTGAATTGGAATAGAACGGATTTGAAACTGTTGATTGGATTGAATTGGAATGGAACGAATAGGAAACGGAGCATTGGATCGAATTGGAAGAGAACGAATTGGAAACGGAGCATTGGATTGAATTGAAAGGAACGGATTTCAAACTGTTGATTGGATTGAATTGGAATGGAACTAATTGGAAACAGAGCGTTGGATTGAATTGGAATGAAACAAATTGGAAACGGAGAATTGGATTGAATTGGAATGGAACGAATTGGAAACGGAGAATCGGATTTAATTGGAAAGGAACGGATTGGAAACAGAGAATTTGATTGAATTGGAATGGAACAGATTTGAAACTGTTGATTGGATTGAATTGGATTGGAAGGAATTGGAAACATTTCATTGGATTAAACTTGAATGGAGCGAATTGGAAACGGAGCATTGGATTGAATTTGAATGAAACGAATTGTCAACGGAGCATTGGATTTAAATGGAATGGAACGAATTTGAAATAGAGGATTGGATTGAATTGGAATGGAACGGATTGGATACGGAGCATTGGATTGAATTGGAAAGGAACAAATTGGAAATGGAGCATTGGATTGAATTGGAATGGAACGAATGGGAAATGGAGCATTGGATTGAATTGGAATGGAACGAAATGGAACGGTGCATTGGATTGAATTGGAATGGAACGAATTGGAAACGGAGCTTCGGATTGAATGACAATTGAACGAATTGGAAACGCAGCATTGAATCGAATTGGAATGGAGCAGATTGGAAACTGAGCATTGGATTGAATTGCAATGGATCGAATTTGAAACGGAGCATTGGATTTAATTGGAATGGAACGAATCGAATTGGAAACATTTCCTTGGATTGAATTTGAATCGAGCGAATTGAAAACGGAGCATTGGATTGAATTGGAATGGAGCGGATTGGAAACGGAGCATTGGATTGAAATGGCATGGAACGAATTGGAAACGGAGCATTGGATTGAATTGGAATGGGGAGGATTGGATACAGAGCACTGGAAGCAATTGGAATGGAACGAATTGGAACCGGAGCATTGAATGGAATTGGAATGGATCGAATTGGAAACGCAGCATTGGATTGAATTGGAATAGCGCGTTGGAAATGGAGCATTGGATTGAATTGGAATGGAACTAATTGGAAATTGAGCATTGGTTTGAATTGGAATGGAACGAATGTGAAATGGAGTATTGGACTGAATTGGAATGGAACGAATTGGAAACGCAGCATTGGATTGAATTGGAATAGAACGGATTTGAAACTGTTGATTGGATCGAATTGGAAGGGAACGAATTGGAAACGGAGCATTGGATCGAATTGGAAGGGAACGAATTGGAAACGGAGCATTGGATTGAATTGAAAGGAACGGATTTGAAACTGTTGATTGGATTGAATTGGATTGGAACTACTTGGAAACGGAGCGTTGGATTGAATTGGAATGAAACGAATTGGAAACGGAGAATTGGATTGAATTGGAATGGAACGAATTGGAAACGGAGCATCGGATTTAATTGGAAAGGAACGGATTGTAAACAGAAAATTGGATTGAATTGGAATTGAACAGATTTGAAACTGTTGATTGGATTGAATTGGAATGGAAGGAATTGGAAACATTTCATTGGATTAAACTTGAATGGAGCGAATTGGAAACGGAGCATTGGATTGAATTGGAATGAAACGAATTGTCAACGGAGCATTGGATTAAAATGGAATGGAACGAATTTGAAATAGAGGATTGGATTGAATTGGAATGCAGCGGCTTGGATACGGAGCATTGGATTGAATTGGAATGGAACGAATTGGAAATGGAGCATTGGATTGAATTGGAATGGAACGAATGGGAAATGGAGCATTGGATTGAATTGGAATGGAACGAAATGGAATGGAGCATTGGATTGAATTGGAATGGAACGAATTGGAAACGGAGCATTGGATTGAATTGGAATGGGACGGATTTGAAACTGTTGATTGGATTGAATTGGAATGGAAGGAATTGGAAACATTTCATTGGATTAAACTTGAATGGAGCGAATTGGAAACGCAGCATTGGATTGAATTGGAATAGAACGGATTTGAAACTGTTGATTGGATTGAATTGGAATGCAACGAATTGGAAACGGAGCATTGGATCGAATTGGAAGAGAACGAATTGGAAACGGAGCATTGGATTGAATTGAAAGGAACGGATTTGAAACTGTTGTTTGGATTGAATTGGAATGGAACTAATGGAAACGGAGCGTTGGCTTCAATTGGAATGAAAGAAATTGGATCGGAGAATTGGATTGAATTGGAATGGAACAGATTTGAAACTGTTGATTGGATTGAATTGGAATGGAAGGAATTGGAAACATTTCATTGGATTAAACTTGAATGGAGCGAATTGGAAACGGAGCATTGGATTGAATTGGAATGAAACGAATTGTCAACGGAGCATTGGATTGAAATGGAATGGAACGAATTTGAAATAGAGGATTGGATTGAATTGGAATGGAGCGGATTGGATACGGAGCATTGGATTGAATTGGAATGGAACAAATTGGAAATGGAGCATTGGATTGAATTGGAATGGAACGAATGGGAAATGGAGCATTGGATTGAATTGGAATGGAACGAATTGGAAACAGAGCTTCGGATTGAATGGCAATTGAACGAATTGGAAACGCAGCATTGAATCGAATTGGAATGGAGCAGATTGGAAACTGAGCATTGGATTGAATTGCAATGGATCGAATTTGAAACGGAGCATTGGATTGAATTGGAATGGAACGAATTGGAAACATTTCCTTGGATTGAATTTGAATCGAGCGAATTGGAAACGGAGCATTGGATTGAATTGGAATGGAGCGGATTGGAAACGGAGCATTGGATTGAAATGGCATGGAACGAATTGGAAACGGAGCATTGGATTGAATTGGAATGGTGCGGATTGGAAACAGAGCACTGGAAGTAATTGGAATGGAACTAATTGGAATCGGAGCATTGAATGGAATTGGCATGGATCGAATTGGAAACGCAGCATTGGATTGAATTGGAATAGCGCGTTGGAAATGGAGCATTGGATTGAGTTGGAATGGAACGAATTGGAAATGGAGCAATGGTTTGAATTGGAATGGGACGAATGTGAAATGGAGTATTGGACTGAATTGGAATGGAACGAATTGGAAACGCAGCATTGGATTGAATTGGAATAGAACGGATTTGAAACTGTTGATTGGATTGAATTGGAATGGAACGAATTGGAAACGGAGCATTGGAACGAAGTGGAAGGGAACGAATTGGAAACGGAGCATTGGATTGAATTGAAAGGAACGGATTTGAAATTGTTGATTGGATTGAATTGGAATGGAACTAATTGGAAATGGAGCGTTGGATTGAATTGGAATGAAACGAATTGGAAACGGAGAATTGGATTGAATTGGAATGGAACGAATTGGAAACGGAGCATTGGATTTAATTGGAAAGGAACGGATTGGAAACGGAGAATTGGATTGAATTGGAATTGAACAGATTTGAAACTGTTGATTGGATTGAATTGGAATGGAAGGAATTGGAAACATTTCATTGGATTAAACTTGAATGGAGCGAATTGGAAACGGAGCATTGGACGGAGCATTGGATTAAAATGGAATGGAACGAATTTGAAATAGAGGATTGGATTGAATTGGAATGGAGCGGCTTGGATATGGAGCATTGGATTGAATTGGAATGGAACGAATTGGAAATGGAGCATTGGATTGAATTGGAATGGAACGAATGGGAAATGGAGCATTGGATTGAATTGGAATGGAACGAAATGGAATGGAGCATTGGATTGAATTGGAATGGAACGAATTGGAAATGGAGCATTGGATTGAATTGGAATGGAACGGATTTGAAACTGTTGATTGGATTGAATTGGAATGGAAGGAATTGGAAACATTTCATTGGATTAAACTTGAACGGAGCGAATTGGAAACGCAGCATTGGATTGAATTGGAATAGAAAGGATTTGAAACTGTTGATTGGATTGAATTGCAATGCAACGAATTGGAAACGGAGCATTGGATCGAATTGGAAGAGAACGAATTGGAAACGGAGCATTGGATTGAATTGAAAGGAACGGATTTGAAACTGTTGATTGGATTGAATTGGAATGGAACTAATTGGAAACGGAGCGTTGGCTTGAATTGGAATGAAACAAATTGGATCGGAGAATTGGATTGAATTGGAATGGAACGAATTGGAAACGGAGCATCGGATTTAATTGGAAAGGAACGGATTGGAAACGGAGAATCTGATTTAATTGGAATGGAACAGATTTGAAACTGTTGATTGGATTGAATTGGAATGGAAGGAATTGGAAACATTTCATTGGATTAAAATTGAATGGAGCGAATTGGAAACGGAGCATTGGATTGAATTGGATTGAAATGAATTGTCAACGGAGCATTGGATTGAAATGGAATGGAACGAATTTGAAATAGAGGATTGGATTGAATTGGAATGGAGCGGATTGGATACGGAGCATTGGATTGAATTGGAATGGAACAAATTGGAAATGGAGCATTGGATTGAATTGGAATGGAACGAATGGGAAATGGAGCATTGGATTGAATTGGAATGGAACGAAATGGAACGGAGCATTGGAGTGAATTGGAATGGAACGAATTGGAAACGGAGCTTCGGTTTGAATGGCAATTGAACGAATTGGAAACGCAGCATTGAATCGAATTGGAATGGAGCGGATTGGAAACTGAGCATTGGATTGAATTGGAATGGATCGAATTTGAAACAGAGCATTGGATTGAATTGGAATGGAACGAATTGGAAACATTTCCTTGGATTGAATTTGAATCGAGTGAATAGGAAACGGAGCATTGGATTGAATTGGAATGGAGCGGATTGGAAATGGAGCATTGGATTGAAATGGCATGGAACGAATTGGAAACGGAGCATTGGATTGAATTGGAATGGAACGGCTTGGATACGGAGCACTGGATGGAATTGGAATGGAATGAATTGTCAACGGAGCATTGGATTGAAATGGAATGAAACGAATTGTCAATGGAGCATTGGATTGAAATGGAATGGAACGAATTTGAAACAGAGGATTGGATTGAATTGGAATCGAGCGGATTGGATACAGAGCACTGGATGCAATTGGAATGGAACGAATTGGAATTGGAGCATTGAATGGAATTGGAATGGAATGAATTGGAAACGCAGCATTGGGTCGAATTGGAATAGCGCATTGGAAACAGAGCATTGGATTGAATTGGAATGGAATGAATTGGAAATGGAGCATTGGATTGAATTGGAATGGAACGAATGTGAAACGGTGTATTGGACTGATTCGGAATGGAACGAATTGGAACGGAGTATTGGATTGAATTGGAATGGAACGGATTCGATACGGGACACTGGATGGAATTGGAATGGAACGAATTGGAATCGGAGCATTGAAAGGAATTGGAATGGAACGAATTGGAAACACAGCATTGGATTGAATTGGAATAGAGAGATTTGGAAACGGAGCATTGGATTGAACTGGAATGGAACGAATTGGAAACTGCGTTGGTTGGAATTGGAATGGAACGATTTGGAAACGGAGCATTGGATTGAATTGGAATGGAACGAAGTGGAATGGAGCATTGGATTGAATTGGAATGGAACGAATTGGAAATGGAGTATTGAATTGAATTGGAATGGAACGGATTGGAAACGGAGCATTGGATTGAATTCGAATGGAACGAGCTGAAAATGGAGCATTGGATTGAATTGGAATGGAACGAATTTGAAACGGAGCATTGGATTGAACTGGAATGGAACGGATTTGAAACTGTTGCTTGGATTGAATTGGAATGGAACGAATTGGAAACATTTCATTGGATTGAATTTGAATGGAGCGCATTGGAAACGGAGAATTGGATTGAATTGGAATGGAGCGGATTGGAAATGGAGCACTGGATTGAAATGGAATGGAACGGATTGGAAATGGAGCATTGGTTTGAATTGGAATGGTGCGGATTGGATACAGAGCACTGGAAGCAATTGGAATGGAACGAATTGGAATCGGAGCATTGAATGGAATTGGAATGGATCGAATTGGAAACGCAGCATTGGATTGAATTGGAATAGGGCGTTGGAAATGGAGCATTGGATTGAATTGGAATGGAACGAATTGGAAATGGAGCATTGGTTTGAATTGGAATGGAACGAATGTGAAATGGAGTATTGGACTGAATTGGAATGGAACGAATTGGAAACGCAGCATTGGATTGAATTGGAATAGAACGGATTTGAAACTGTTGATTGGATTGAATTGCAATGGAACGAATTGGAAACGGAGCTTTGGATCGAATTGGAAGGGAACGAATTGGAAATGGAGCATTGGATTGAATTGAAAGGAACGGATTTGAAACTGTTGATTGGATTGAATTGGAATGGAACTAATTGGAAACGGAGCGTTGGATTGAATTGGAATGAAACAAATTGGAAACAGAGCATCGGATTTAATTGGAAAGGAACGGATTGGAAACGGAGAATTTGATTGAATTGGAATGCAACAGATTTGAAACTGTTGATTGGATTGAATTGGAATGGAAGGAATTGGAAACATTTCATTGGATTAAACTTGAATGGAGCGAATTGGAAACGGAGCATTGGATTGAATTGGAATGAAATGAATTGTCAACGGAGCATTGGATTGAAATGGAATGGAACGAATTTGAAATAGAGGATTGGATTGAATTGGAATGGAGCGGATTGGATATGGAGCAAAGGATTGAATTGGAATGGAACGAATGGGAAATGGAGCATTGGATTGAATTGGAATGGAACGAATGGGAAATGGAGCATTGGATTGAATTGGAATGGAACGAAATGGAACGGAGCATTGGATTGAATTGGAATGGAACGAATTGGAAACGGAGCTTCGGATTGAATGGCAATTGAAAGAATGGGAAACGCAGCATTGAATCGAATTGGAATGGAGCAGATTGGAAACTGAGCATTGGATTGAATTGCAATGGATCGAATTTGAAACGGAGCATTGGATTGAATTGGAATGGAACGAATTTGAAACATTTCCTTGGATTGAATTTGAATCGAGCGAATTGGAAACGGAGCATTGGATTGAATTGGAATGGAACGGATTGGAAACGGAGCATTTGATTGAAATGGCATGGAACGAATTGGAAACGGAGCATTGGATTGAATTGGAATGGTGCGGATTGGATACAGAGCACTGGAAGGAATTGGAATGGAACGAATTGGAATCGGAGCATTGAATGGAATTGGAAGGGATCGAATTGGAAACGCAGCATTGGATTGAATTGGAATAGCGCGTTGCAAATGGAGCATTGGATTGAATTGGAATG
Organism: Squalus acanthias; assembly: GCA_030390025.1. Classification (NCBI taxonomy): domain Eukaryota; kingdom Metazoa; phylum Chordata; class Chondrichthyes; order Squaliformes; family Squalidae; genus Squalus; species Squalus acanthias. Next base: position 28,569 of record JASTWF010000513.1, read on the forward strand.
GAACGAATTGGAAATGGAGCATTGGTTTGAATTGGAATTGAACGAATGTGAAATGGAGTATTGGACTGAATTGGAATGGAACGAATTGGAAACGCAGCATTGGATTGAATTGGAATAGAACGGATTTGAAACTGTTGATTGGATTGAATTGGAATGGAACGAATTGGAAATGGAGCGTTGGATTGAATTGGAATGAAACGAATTGGAAACGGAGAATTGGATTGAATTGGAATGGAATGAATTGGAAACGGAGCATCGGATTTAATTGGAAAGGAACGGATTGGAAACGGAGAATTGGATTGAATTGGAATTGAACAGATTTGAAACTGTTGATTGGATTGAATTGGAATGGAAGGAATTGGAAACATTTCATTGGATTAAACTTGAATGGAGCGAATTGGAAACGGAGCATTGGATTGAATTGGAATGAAACGAATTGTCAACGGAGCATTGGATTAAAATGGAATGGAACGAATTTGAAATAGAGGATTGGATTGAATTGGAATGGAGCGGCTTGGATACGGAGCATTGGATTGAATTGGAATGGAACGAATTGGAAATGGAGCATTGGATTGAATTGGAATGGAACGGATTTGAAACTGTTGATTGGATTGAATTGGAATGCAACGAATTGGAAACGGAGCATTGGATCGAATTGGAAGAGAACGAATTGGAAACGGAGCATTGGATTGAATTGAAAGGAACGGATTTGAAACTGTTGATTGGATTGAATTGGAATGGAACTAATTGGAAACGGAGCGTTGGCTTGAATTGGAATGAAACAAATTGGATCAGAGAATTGGATTGAATTGGAATGGAACGAATTGGAAACGGAGCATCGGATTTAATTGGAAAGGAACGGATTGGAAACGGAGAATTTGATTGAATTGGAATGGAACAGATTTGAAACTGTTGATTGGATTGAATTGGAATGGAAGGAATTGGAAACATTTCATTGGATTAAACTTGAATGGAGCGAATTGGAAACGGAGCATTGGATTGAATTGGAATGAAACGAATTGTCAACGGAGCGTTGGATTAAAATGGAATGGAACGAATTTGAAATAGAGGATTGGATTGAATTGGAATGGAGCGGCTTGGATACGGAGCATTGGATTGAATTGGAATGGAACGAATTGGAAATGGAGCATTGGATTGAATTGGAATGGAACGGATTTGAAACTGTTGATTGGATTGAATTGGAATACAACGAATTGGAAACGGAGCATTGGATCGAATTGGAAGAGAACGAATTGGAAACGGAGCATTGGATTGAATTGAAAGGAACGGATTTGAAACTGTTGATTGGATTGAATTGGAATGGAACTAATTGGAAATGGAGCGTTGGCTTGAATTGGAATGAAACAAATTGGATCAGAGAATTGGATTGAATTGGAATGGAACGAATTGGAAACGGAGCATCGGATTTAATTGGAAAGGAACGGATTGGAAACGGAGAATTTGATTGAATTGGAATGGAACAGATTTGAAACTGTTGATTGGATTAAATTGGAATGGAAGGAATTGGAAACATTTCATTGGATTAAAATTGAATGGAGCGAATTGGAAACGGAGCATTGGATTGAATTGGATTGAAACGAATTGTCAACGGAGCATTGGATTGAAATGGAATGGAACGAATTTGAAATAGAGGATTGGATTGAATTGGAATGGAGCGGATTGGATATGGAGCAAAGGATTGAATTGGAATGGAACGAATGGGAAATGGAGCATTGGATTGAATTGGAATGGAACGAATGGGAAATGGAGCATTGGATTGAATTGGAATGGAACGAAATGGAACGGAGCATTGGATTGAATTGGAATGGAACGAATTGGAAACGGAGCTTCGGATTGAATGGCAATTGAAAGAATGGGAAACGCAGCATTGAATCGAATTGGAATGGAGCAGATTGGAAACTGAGCATTGGATTGAATTGCAATGGATCGAATTTGAAACGGAGCATTGGATTGAATTGGAATGGAACGAATTTGAAACATTTCCTTGGATTGAATTTGAATCGAGCGAATTGTAAACAGAGCATTGGATTGAATTGGAATGGAACGGATTGGAAACGGAGCATTTGATTGAAATGGCATGGAACGAATTGGAAACGGAGCATTGGATTGAATTGGAATGGTGCGGATTGGATACAGAGCACTGGAAGGAATTGGAATGGAACGAATTGGAATCGGAGCATTGAATGGAATTGGAAGGGATCGAATTGGAAACGCAGCATTGGATTGAATTGGAATAGCGCGTTGCAAATGGAGCATTGGATTGAATTGGAATGGAACGAATTGGAAATGGAGCATTGGTTTGAATTGGAATTGAACGAATGTGAAATGGAGTATTGGACTGAATTGGAATGGAACGAATTGGAAACGCAGCATTGGATTGAATTGGAATAGAACGGATTTGAAACTGTTGATTGGATTGAATTGGAATGGAACGAATTGGAAATGGAGCGTTGGATTGAATTGGAATGAAACGAATTGGAAACGGAGAATTGGATTGAATTGGAATGGAATGAATTGGAAACGGAGCATCGGATTTAATTGGAAAGGAACGGATTGGAAACGGAGAATTGGATTGAATTGGAATTGAACAGATTTGAAACTGTTGATTGGATTGAATTGGAATGGAAGGAATTGGAAACATTTCATTGGATTAAACTTGAATGGAGCGAATTGGAAACGGAGCATTGGATTGAATTGGAATGAAACGAATTGTCAACGGAGCATTGGATTAAAATGGAATGGAACGAATTTGAAATAGAGGATTGGATTGAATTGGAATGGAGCGGCTTGGATACGGAGCATTGGATTGAATTGGAATGGAACGAATTGGAAATGGAGCATTGGATTGAATTGGAATGGAACGGATTTGAAACTGTTGATTGGATTGAATTGGAATGCAACGAATTGGAAACGGAGCATTGGATCGAATTGGAAGAGAACGAATTGGAAACGGAGCATTGGATTGAATTGAAAGGAACGGATTTGAAACTGTTGATTGGATTGAATTGGAATGGAACTAATTGGAAACGGAGCGTTGGCTTGAATTGGAATGAAACAAATTGGATCAGAGAATTGGATTGAATTGGAATGGAACGAATTAGAAACGGAGCATCGGATTTAATTGGAAAGGAACGGATTGGAAACGGAGAATTTGATTGAATTGGAATGGAACAGATTTGAAACTGTTGATTGGATTGAATTGGAATGGAAGGAATTGGAAACATTTCATTGGATTAAACTTGAATGGAGCGAATTGGAAACGGAGCATTGGATTGAATTGGAATGAAACGAATTGTCAACGGAGCGTTGGATTAAAATGGAATGGAACGAATTTGAAATAGAGGATTGGATTGAATTGGAATGGAGCGGCTTGGATACGGAGCATTGGATTGAATTGGAATGGAACGAATTGGAAATGGAGCATTGGATTGAATTGGAATGGAACGGATTTGAAACTGTTGATTGGATTGAATTGGAATGCAACGAATTGGAAACGGAGCATTGGATCGAATTGGAAGAGAACGAATTGGAAACGGAGCATTGGATTGAATTGAAAGGAACGGATTTGAAACTGTTGATTGGATTGAATTGGAATGGAACTAATTGGAAATGGAGCGTTGGCTTGAATTGGAATGAAACAAATTGGATCAGAGAATTGGATTGAATTGGAATGGAACGAATTGGAAACGGAGCATCGGATTTAATTGGAAAGGAACGGATTGGAAACGGAGAATTTGATTGAATTGGAATGGAACAGATTTGAAACTGTTGATTGGATTGAATTGGAATGGAAGGAATTGGAAACATTTCATTGGATTAAAATTGAATGGAGTGAATTGGAAACGGAGCATTGGATTGAATTGGATTGAAACGAATTGTCAACGGAGCATTGGATTGAAATGGAATGGAACGAATTTGAAATAGAGGATTGGATTGAATTGGAATGGAGCGGATTGGATACGGAGCATTGGATTGAATTGGAATGGAACAAATTGGAAATGGAGCATTGGATTGAATTGGAATGGAACGAATGGGAAATGGAGCATTGGATTGAATTGGAATGGAACGAAATGGAACGGAGCATTGGATTGAATTGGAATGGAACAAATTGTAAACGGAGCTTCGGATTGAATGGCAATTGAACGAATTGGAAACGCAGCATTGAATCGAATTGGAATGGAGCGGATTGGAAACTGAGCATTGGATTGAATTGGAATGGATCGAATTTGAAACAGAGCATTGGATTGAATTGGAATGGAACGAATTGGAAACATTTCCTTGGATTGAATTTGAATCGAGCGAATAGGAAACGGAGCATTGGATTGAATTGGAATGGAGCGGATTGGAAATGGAGCATTGGATTGAAATGGCATGGAACGAATTGGAAACGGAGCATTGGATTGAATTGGAATGGAACGGCTTGGAAACGGAGCACTGGATGGAATTGGAATGGAATGAATTGTCAATGGAGCATTGGATTGAAATGGAATGAAACGAATTGTCAATGGAGCATTGGATTGAAATGGAATGGAACGAATTTGAAACAGAGGATTGGATTGAATTGGAATCGAGCGGATTGGATACGGAGCACTGGATGCAATTGGAATGGAATGAATTGGAATTGGAGCATTGAATGGAATTGGAATGGAATGAATTGGAAACGCAGCATTGGATCGAATTGGAATAGCGCGTTGGAAACAGAGCATTGCAAAGAATTGGAATGGAATGAATTGGAAATGGAGCATTGGATTGAATTGGAATGGAACGAATGTGAAATGGTGTATTGGACTGAATCGGAATGGAACGAATTGGAACGGAGTATTGGATTGAATTGGAATGGAACGGATTCGATACGGGACACTGGATGGAATTGGAATGGAACGAATTGGAATCGGAGAATTGAATGGAATTAGAATGGAACGAATTGGAAACACAGCATTGGATTGAATTGGAATAGAGAGATTTGGAAACGGAGCATTGGATTGAACTGGAATGGAACGAATTGTCAACGGAGCTTGGTTGGAATTGGAATGGAACGATTTGGAAACGGAGCATTGGATTGAATTGGAATGGAACGAAGTGGAATGGAGAATTGGATTGAATTGGAATGGAACGAATTGGAAATGGAGTATTGAATTGAATTGGAATGGAACGGATTGGAAACGGAGCATTGGATTGAATTCGAATGGAACGAGCTGAAAATGGAGCATTGGATTGAATTGGAATGGAACGAATTTGAAACAGAGCATTGGATTGAACTGGAATGGAACGGCTTTGAAACTGTTGATTGGATTGAATTGGAATAGAACGAATTGGAAACATTTCATTGGATTGAATTTGAATGGAGCGCATTGGAAACGGAGCATTGGATTGAATTGGAATGGAGCGGATTGGAAATGGAGCACTGGATTGAAATGGAATGGAACGGATTGGAAATGGAGCATTGGTTTGAATTGGAATGGTGCGGATTGGATACAGAGCACTGGAAGCAATTGGAATGGAACGAATTGGAATCAGAGCATTGAATGGAATGGGAATGGATCGAATTGCAAACGCAGCATTGGATTGAATTGGAATAGCGCGTTGGAAATGGAGTATTGGATTGAATTGGAATGGAACGAATTGGAAATGGAGCATTGGTTTGAATTGGAATGGAATGAATTGGCAACGGAGCATCGGATTTAATTGGAAAGGAACGGATTGGAAACGGAGAATTGGATTGAATTGGAATTGAACAGATTTGAAACTGTTGATTGGATTGAATTGGAATGGAAGGAATTGGGAACATTTCATTGGATTAAACTTGAATGGAGCGAATTGGAATCGGAGCATTGGATTGAATTGGAATGGAACGAATTTGAAATAGAGGATTGGATTGAATTGGAATGGAGCGGCTTGGATACGGAGCATTGGATTGAATTGGAATGGAACGAATTGGAAATGGAGCATTGGATTGAATTGGAATGGAACGAATGGGAAATGGAGCATTGGATTGAATTGGAATGGAACGAAATGGAATGGAGCATTGGATTGAATTGGAATGGAACGAATTGGAAACGGAGCATTGGATTGAATTGGAATGGAACGGATTTGAAACTGTTGATTGGATTGAATTGGAATGGAAGGAATTGGAAATGGAGCATTGGATTGAATTGGAATGGAATGGATTTGAAACTGTTGATTGGATTGAATTGGAATGAAAGGAATTGGAAACATTTCATTGGATTAAACTTGAATGGAGCGAATTGGAAACGGAGCGTTGGTTTGAATTGGAATGGAGCAGATGGGATACGGAGCATTGGATGGAATTGGAATGGAACGAATTGGAAACGCAGCATTGGATTGAATTGGAATAGAGAGATTTGGAAACGGAGCATTGGATTGAATTGGAATGGAAGGAATTGGATACTGCATTGTATTGAATTGGAATGGAACGAATTTGAATCGGAGCATTGGAATGAATTGAAACGGTACGAATTGGAAACGGAGCCTATTATTGAATTGGAATGGAACGAAGTGGAACGGAGCATTGGATTGAATTGAAATGGAACGAATTTGAAACTGTTGATTGGATTGAATTGGAATGGAACGGCTTGGATACGGAGCACTGGATGGAATTGGAATGGAATGAATTGTCAACGGAGCATTTGATTGAAATGGAATGAAACGAATTGTCAATGGAGCATTGGATTGAAATGGAATGGAACGAATTTGAAACAGAGGATTGGACTGAATTGGAATCGAGCGGATTGGATACGGAGCACTGGATGCAATTGGAATGGAACGAATTGGAATTGGAGCATTGAATGGAATTGGAATGGAACGAATTGGAAACGCAGCATTGGATTGAATTGGAATAGCGCGTTGGAAACAGAGAATTGGATTGAATTGGAATGGAATGAATTGGAAATGGAGCATTGGATTGAATTGGAATGGAACGAATGTGAAACGGTGTATTCGACTGAATCGGAATGGAACGAATTGGAACGGAGTGTTGGATAGAATTGGAATGGAACGGATTCGATACGGGACACTGGATGGAATTGGAATGGAACGAATTGGAATCAGAGCATTGAATGGAATTGGAATGGTACGAATTGGAAACGCATGATTGGATTGAATTGGAATAGAGAGATTTGGAAACGGAGCATTGGATTGAATTGGAATGGAACGAATTGGAAATGGAGCATTGGATTGAGCTGAATGGAACGAATTGTAAACTGCGTTGGATGGAATTGGAAAGGTACGAATTGGAAACGGAGCATTGCATTGAATTGGAATGGAACGAAGTGGAACGGAGCATTGGATTGAATTGGAATGGAACGGATTGGAAGCGGAGCATTGGATTGAATTCGAATGGAACGAGCTGAAAATGGAGCATTGGATTGAATTGGAATGGAACGAATTTGAAACGGAGCATTGGATTGAATTGGAATGGAACGGATTTGAAACTGTTGATTGGATTGAATTGGAATGGAACGAATTGGAAACATTTCATTGGATTGAATTTGAATGGAGCGCATTGGAAACGGTGCATTGGATTGAATTGGAATGGAGTGGATTGGAAACGGAGCATTGGATTGAAATGGCATGGAGCGAATTGGAAACGGAGCATTGGATTGAATTGGAATAGAACGGAGTGAAACTGTTGATTGAATTCAATTGGAATGGAACGAATTGGAAACGGAGCATTCGATCGAATTGGAAGGGAACGAATTGGATACGGAGCATTGGATTAAATTGGAATGGAACAGATTTGAAACTCTTGATTGGATTGAATTGCAATTGAACGAATTGGAAACGGAGCGTTGGATTGAATGGGAATGAAAAGAATTGGAAACGGAGCATTGGATTGAATTGGAATGGAACGAATTGGAAACTGCATTGGATTGAATTGGACTGGAACGAATTGGAAACTGTTGATTGGATTGAATTGGAATGGATCGAATTGGAAATGGAGCATTGGATGGAATTGGAATGGAACGTATTTGAACCTGTTGATTGGATTGAATTGGAATGGAAGGAATTGGAAACATTTCATTGGATTAAACTTGAATGGAGTGAATTGGAAACGGAGCATTGGATTGAATTGGAATGGAGCGGATTGGATACGGAGCATTGGATGGAATTGGAATTGAACGAATTGGAAATGCAGCATTGGATTGAATTGGAATAGTGCATTGGAAACGGAGCATTGGATTGAATTGAATGGAACGAATTGGAAATGGAGCATTGAATGGAATTGGAATAGAACGAATTGGAAACGCAGCATTGGATTGAATTGGTATAGAGCGATTTGGAAACGGAGCATTGGATTGAATTGGAATGGATCGAATTTCAAACGGAGCATTGAATTGAATTGGAATGGAACGAGCTGGAAACGGAGCATTGGATTGAATTGGAATGGAACGAATTGGAAACGGAGCTTCGGATTGAATTGCAATTGAACGAATTGGAAACGCAGCATTGAATCGAATTGGAATGGAGCGGCTTGGAAACTGAGCATTGGATTGAATTGGAGTGGATCGAATTTGAAACGGAGCATTGGATTGAATTGGAGTGGAGCGGGTTGGAAACGGAGCATTGGATTGAAATGGCATGGAACGAATTGGAAACTGAGCATTGGATTGAATTGGAATGGAACGGCTTGGATACGGAGCACTGGATGGAATTGGAATGGAATGAATTGTCAACGGAGCATTGGATTGAAATGGAATGAAACGAATTGTCAATGGAGCATTGGATTGAAATGGAATGGAACGAATTGTCAACGGAGCATTGGATTGAAATGGAATGGAACGAATTTGAAACAGAGGATTGGATTGAATTGGAATCGAGCGCATTGTATACGGAGCACTGGATGCAATTGGAATGGAACGAATTGGAATTGGAGCATTGAATGGAATTGGAATGGACCGAATTGGAAACGCAGCATTGGATTGAATTGGGATAGCGCGTTGGAAACAGAGAATTGGATTGAATTGGAATGGAATGAATTGGAAATGGAGCATTGGATTGAATTGGAATGGAACGAATGTGAAACGGTGTATTCGACTGAATCGGAATGGAACGAATTGGAACAGAGTGTTGGATAGAATTGGAATGGACCGGATTCGATACGGGACACTGGATGGAATTGGAATGGAACGAATTGGAATCAGAGCATTGAATGGAATTGGAATGGAACGAATTGGAAACGCAGCATTGGATTGAATTGGAATAGAGAGATTTGGAAACGGAGCATTGGATTGAATTGGAATGGAACGAATTGGAAATGGAGCATTGGATTGAACTGAATGGAACGAATTGTAAACTGCGTTGGATGGAATTGGAATGGAACGAATAGGAAATGGAGCATTGGATTGAATTGGAATGGAACGAAGTGGAACGGAGCATTGGATTGAATTGGAATAGAACGGATTGGAAACGGAGCATTGGATTGAATTCTAATGGAACGAGCTGAAAATGGAGCATTGGATTGAATTGGAATGGAACGAATTTGAAACGGAGCATTGGATTGAATTGGAATGGAACGGATTTGAAACTGTTGATTGGATTGAATTGGAAGGGAACGCATTGGAAACATTTCATTGGATTGAATTTGAATGGAGCGCATTGGAAACGGAGCATTGGATTGAATTGGAATGGAGCGGATTGGAAATGGAGCACTGGATTGAAATGGAATGGAACGGATTGGAAACGGATCATTGGATTGAACTGGAATGGAGCGGATTGGATACAGAGCACTGGAAGCAAATGGAATGGAACGAATTGGAATCGGAGCATTGAATGGAATTGGAATGGACAGAATTGGAAATGCAGCATTGGATTGAATTGGAATAGCGCGTTGGAAATGGAGCATTGGATTGAATTGGAATGGAGGGAATTGGAAATGAAGCATTGGTTTGAATTGGAATGGAACGAATGTGAAACGGAGTATTGGACTGAATTGGAATGGAACGAATTGGAAACGCAGAATTGGATTGAATTGGAATGGAACGGATTTGAACCTGTTGATTGGATTGAATTGGACTGGAAGGAATTGGAAACATTTCATTGGATTAAACTTGAATGGAGCGAATTGGAAATGGAGCATTGGATTGAATTGGAATGAAACGAAATGTCAACGGAGCATTGGATTGAATTTGAATCGAGCGAATTGGAAACGGAGCATTGGATTGAATTGGAATGGATCGAATTTGATACGGAGCATTGGATTGAATTGGAATGGAGCGGATTGGAAACGGAGCATTGGATTAAAATGGGATGGAACGAATTGGAAACGGAGCATTGGATTGAATTGGAATGGAACCGCTTGGATATGGATCACTGGATGGAATTGGAATGGAATGAATTGTCAACGGAACATTGGATTCAAATGGAATGAAACGGATTGTCAATGGAGCATTGGATTGAAATGGAATGGAACGAAAGTCAACGGAGCATTGGATGGAATTCGAATGGAACTAATTGTCAACGGAGCATTGGATTGAAATGGAATGAAACGAATTGTCAACGGAGCATTGGATTGAAATGGAATGGAACGAATTTGAAACAGAGGATTGGATTGAATTGAAATGGAGAGGATTGGATACGGAGCACTGGATGGAATTGGAATGCAATGAAATGAAATCGGAGCATTGAATGGAACGAATTGGAAACTGCATTGTATTGAATTGGACTGGAACGAATTGGAAATGGAGCATTGGATGGAATTGGAATGGAACAATTTGGAAATGGAGCATTGGATTGAATTGGAATGGAACGTATTTGAACCTGTTGATTGGATTGAATTGGAATGGAAGGAATTGGAAACATTTCATTGGATTAAACTTGAATGGAGTGAATTGGAAACGGAGCATTGGATTGAATTGGAATGGAGCGGATTGGAAACGGAGCATTGGATTGAATTGGAATGAAACGAATTGTCAACGGAGCATTGGATTGAATTGGAATGGAGCAGATTGGATACGGCGCATTGGATGGAATTGGAATGGAACGAATTGGAAACGCAGCATTGGATTGAATTGGAATAGCACGTTGGAAACGGAGCATTGGATTGAATTGGATGGAACGAATTGGAAATGGAGCATTGAATGGAATTGGAATAGAACAAATTGGAAACGCAGCATTGGATTGAATTGGTATAGAGCGATTTGGAAACGGAGCATTGGATTGAATTGGAATGGATCGAATTTCAAACGGAGCATTGAATTGAATTGGAATGGAACGAGCTGGAAACGGAGCATTGGATTGAATTGGAATGGAACGAATTGGAAACGGAGCTTCGGATTGAATGGCAATTGAACGAATTGGAAATGCAGCATTGAATCGAATTGGAATGGAGCGGATTGGAAACTGAGCATTGGATTGAATTGGAATGGATCGAATTTGAAACAGAGCATTGGATTGAATTGGAATGGAACGAATTGGAAACATTTCATTGGATTGAATTTGAATCGAGTGAATAGGAAACGGAGCATTGGATTGAATTGGAATGGAGCAGATTGGAAACGGAGCATTGGATTGAAATGGCATGGAGCAGATTGGAAACGGAGCATTGGATTGAAATGGCATGGAACGAATTGGAAACGGAGCATTGGATTGAACTGGAATGGAACGGCTTGGATACGGAGCACTGGATGGAATTGGAATGGAATGAATTGTCAACGGAGCATTGGATTGAAATGGAATGAAACGAATTGTCAATGGAGCATTGGATTGAAATGGAATGGAACGAATTGTCAACAGAGCATTGGATTGAAATGGAATGGAACGAATTGTCAACGGATCATTGGATTGAAATGGAATGGAACGAATTTGAAACAGAGGATTGGATTGAATTGGAATCGAGCGGATTGGATACGGAGCACTGGATGCAATTGGAATGGAACGAATTGGAATTGGAGCATTGAATGGAATTGGAATGGAACGAATTGGAAACACAGCATTGGATTGAATTGGAATAGCGCGTTGGAAACAGAGCATTGGATTGAATTGGAATGGAATGAATTGGAAATGGAGCATTGGATTGAATTGGAATGGAACGAATGTGAAACAGTGTATTGGACTGAATCGGAATGGAACGAATTGGAATGGAGTATTGGATTGAATTGGAATGGAACGGATTCGATACGGGACACTGGATGGAATTGGAATGGAACGAATTGGAATTGGAGCATTGAATGGAATTGGAATGGAACGAATTGGAAACGCAGCATTGGATTGAATTGGAATAGAGAGATTTGGGAACGGAGCATTGGATTGAATTGGAATGGAACGAATTGGAAATGGAGCATTGGATTGAACTGGAATGGAACAAATTGGAAACTGCGTTGGATGGAATTGGAATGGAACGATTTGGAAACGGAGCATTGGATTGAATTGGAATGGAACGGATTTGAAACTGTTGATTGGATTGAATTGGAATGGAACGAATTGGAAACATTTCATTGGATTGAATTTGAATGGAGCGCATTGGAAATGGAGCATTGGATTGAATTGAATGAAACGGATTTGAAACTGTTGATTGGATTGAATTGGAATGGAACTAATTGGACACGGAGTGTTGGATTGAATTGGAATGAAACGAATTGGAAACGGAGAATTGGATTGAATTGTAATGGAACAGATTTGAAACTGTTGATTGGATTGAATTGGAATGGAAGGAATTGGAAACATTTCATTGGATTAAACTTGAATGGAGCGAATTGGAAACGGAGCATTGGATTGAATTGGAATGAAACGAATTGTCAACGGAGCATTGGATTGAAATGGAATGGAACGAATTTGAAATAGAGGATTGGCTTGAAATGGAATGGAGCGGATTGGATACGGAGCATTGGATTGAATTGGAATGGAACGAATGGGAAATGGAGCATTGGATTGAATTGCAATGGAACGAATTGGAACGGAGCATTGGATTGAATTGGAATGGAACGAATTGGAAACGGAGCATTGGATTGAATTGGAATGGAACGGATTCGATACGGGACACTGGATGGAATTGGAATGGAACGAATTGGAATTGGAGCATTGAATGGAATTGGAATGGAACGAATTGGAAACGCAGCATTGGATTGAATTGGAATAGAGAGATTTGGGAACGGAGCATTGGATTGAATTGGAATGGAACGAATTGGAAATGGAGCATTGGATTGAACTGGAATGGAACAAATTGGAAACTGCGTTGGATGGAATTGGAATGGAACGATTTGGAAACGGAGCATTGGATTGAATTGGAATGGAACGGATTTGAAACTGTTGATTGGATTGAATTGGAATGGAACGAATTGGAAACATTTCATTGGATTGAATTTGAATGGAGCGCATTGGAAATGGAGCATTGGATTGAATTGAATGAAACGGATTTGAAACTGTTGATTGGATTGAATTGGAATGGAACTAATTGGACACGGAGTGTTGGATTGAATTGGAATGAAACGAATTGGAAACGCAGCATTGGATTGAATTGGAATAGAGAGATTTGGGAACGGAGCATTGGATTGAATTGGAATGGAACGAATTGGAAATGGAGCATTGGATTGAACTGGAATGGAACAAATTGGAAACTGCGTTGGATGGAATTGGAATGGAACGATTTGGAAACGGAGCATTGGATTGAATTGGAATGGAACGGATTTGAAACTGTTGATTGGATTGAATTGGAATGGAACGAATTGGAAACATTTCATTGGATTGAATTTGAATGGAGCGCATTGGAAATGGAGCATTGGATTGAATTTGAATCGAGCGAATTGGAAACGGAGCATTGGATTGAATTGGAATGGAGCGGATTGGAAACGGAGCATTGGATTCAAATGGCATGGAATGAATTGGAAACGGAGCATTGGATTGAATTGGAATGGAACCGCTTGGATATGGATCACTGGATGGAATTGAAATGGAATGAATTGTCAACGGAACATTGGATTGAAATGGAATGAAACGGATTGTCAATGGAGCATTGGATTGAAATGGAATGGAACGAATTGTCAACGGAGCATTGGATGGAATTGGAATGGAATTAATTGTCAACGGAGCATTGGATTGAAATGGAATGAAACGAATTGTCAACGGAGCATTGGATTGAAATGGAATGGAACGAATTTGAAACAGATGATTGGATTGAATTGAAATGGAGAGGATTGGATACGGAGCACTGGATGGAATTGGAATGGAATGAAATGAAATCGGAGCATTGAATGGAACGAATTGGAAACTGCATTGTATTGAATTGGACTGGAACGAATTGGAAATGGAGCATTGGATGGAATTGGAATGGAACAATTTGGAAATGGAGCATTGGATTGAATTGGAATGGAGCGGATTGGAAACGGAGCATTGGATTGAATTGGAATGGAGCAGATTGGATACGGCGCATTGGATGGAATTGGAATGGAACGAATTGGAAACGCAGCATTGGATTGAATTGGAATAGCACATTGGAAACGGAGCATTGGATTGAATTGGATGGAACGAATTGGAAACGGAGCTTCGGATTGAATGGCAATTGAACGAATTGGAAATGCAGCATTGAATCGAATTGGAATGGAGCGGATTGGAAACTGAGCATTGGATTGAATTGGAATGGATCGAATTTGAAACAGAGCATTGGATTGAATTGGAATGGAACGAATTGGAAACATTTCCTTGGATTGAATTTGAATCGAGTGAATAGGAAACGGAGCATTGGATTGAATTGGAATGGAGCAGATTGGAAACGGAGCATTGGATTGAAATGGCATGGAACGAATTGGAAACGGAGCATTGGATTGAATTGGAATAGAACGGCTTGGATACGGAGCACTGGATCGAATTGGAATGGATTGAATTGTCAACGGAGCATTGGATTGAAATGGAATGAAACGAATTGTCAATGGAGCATTGGATTGAAATGGAATGGAACGAATTGTCAACGGAGCATTGGATTGAAATGGAATGGAACGAATTTGAAACAGAGGATTGGATTGAATTGGAATCGAGCGGATTGGATACGGAGCACTGGATGCAATTGGAATGGAACGAATTGGAATTGGAGCATTCAATGGAACGAATTGGAAACACAGCATTGGATTGAATTGGAATAGCGCGTTGGAAACAGAGCATTGGATTGAATTGGAATGGAATGAATTGGAAATGGAGCATTGGATTGAATTGGAATGGAACGAATGTGAAACAGTGTATTGGACTGAATCGTAATGGAACTAATTGGAACGGAGTATTGGATTGAATTGGAATGGAACGGATTCGATACGGGACACTGGATGGAATTGGAATGGAACGAATTGGAAATGGAGCATTGGATTGAACTGGAATGGAACAAATTGGAAACTGCGTTGGATGGAATTGGAATGGAACGATTTGGAAACGGAGCATTGGATTGAATTGGAATGGAACGGATTTGAAACTGTTGATTGGATTGAATTGGAATGGAACGAATTGGAAACATTTCATTGGATTGAATTTGAATGGAGCACATTGGAAACGGAGCATTGGATTGAATTGAATGGAACGGATTTGAAACTGTTGATTGGATTGAATTGGAATGGAACTAATTGGAAACGGAGCATTGGATTGAATTGGAATGAAACGAATTGGAAACGGAGAATTGGATTGAATTGGAATGGAACAGATTTGAAACTGTTGATTGGATTGAATTGGAATGGAAGGAATTGGAAACATTTCATTGGATTAAACTTGAATGGAGCGAATTGGAAATGGAGCATTGGATTGAATTGGAATGAAACGAATTGTCAACGGAGCATTGGATTGAAATGGAATGGAACGAATTTGAAATAGAGGATTGGCTTCAATTGGAATGGAGCAGATTGGATACGGAGCATTGGATTGAATTGGAATGGAACGAATTGGAAATGGAGCATTGGATTGCATTGGAATGGAACGAATGGGAAATGGAGCATTGGATTGAATTGGAATGGAACGAATTGGAACGGAGCATTGGATTGAATTGGAATGGAACGAATTGGAAACGGAGCATTGGATTGAATTGGAATGGAACGGATTTGAAACTGTCGATTGGATTGAATTGGAATGGAAGGAATTGGAAATATTTCATTGGATTAAACTTGAATGGAGCGAATTGGAAACGCAGCATTGGTTTGAATTGAAATGGAGCAGATGGGATACGGAGCATTGGATGGAATTGGAATGGAACGAATTGGAAATGGAGCATTGGATTGAATTGGAATGGAAGGAATTGGATACTGCATTGTATTGAATTGGAATGGAACGAATTTGAATCGGAGCATTGGAATGAATTGAAATGGTACGAATTGGAAACGGAGCCTTTGATTGCATTTGAATGGAACGAAGTGGAACGGAGCATTGGATTGAATTGGAATGGAACGAATTTGAAACTGTTAATTGGATTGAATTGGAATGGAACGAATTGGAAACATTTCATTGGATTGAATTTGAATGGAGCGCATTGGAAACGGTGCATTGGATTGAATTGGAATGGAGTGGATTGGAAACGGAGCATTGGATTGAATTGGAATAGAACGGAGTGAAACTGTTGATTGAATTGAATTGGAATGGAACGAATTGGAAACGGAGCATTGGATCGAATTGAAGGGAAGGAATTGGAAACATTTCCTTGGATTGAATTTGAATCGAGCGAATTTTAGACGGAGCATTGGATTGAATTGGAATGGAGCGGGTTGGAAACGGAGCATTGGCTTGAAATGGCATGGAACGAATTGGAAACGGAGCATTGGATTGAATTGGAATGGAACGGCTTGGATACGGAGCACTGGATGGAATTGGAATGGAATGAATTGTTAACGGAGCATTGGATTGAAATGAAATGAAACGAATTGTCAATGGAGCATTGGATTGAAATGGAATGGAACGAATTGTCAACGGAGCATTGGATTGAATTGGAATCGAGCGGATTGGATACGGAGCACTGGATGCAATTGGAATGGAACGAATTGGAATTGGAGCATTGAATGGAATTGGAATGGAACAAATTGGAAAGGCAGCATTGGATTGAATTGGAATAGAGAGATTTGGAAACGGAGCATTGGATTGAATTGGAATGGAACAAATTGGAAATGGAGCATTGGATTGAACTGAATGGAACGAATTGTAAACTGCGTTGGATGGAATTGGAATGGAACGAATGTGAAACGGTGTATTGGACTGAATCGGAATGGAACGAATTGGAACGGAGTGTTGGATAGAATTGGAATGGAACGGATTCGACACGGGACACTGGATGGAATTGGAATGGAACGAATTGGAATCGGAGCATTGAATGGAATTGGAATGGAACGAATTGGAAACGCAGCATTGGATTGAATTGGAATAGAGAGATTTGGAAACGGAGCATTGGATTGAATTGGAATGGAACAAATTGGAATTGGAGCATTGAATGGAATTGGAATGGAACGAATTGGAAACACAGCATTGGATTGAATTGGAATGGAATGAATTGGAAATGGAGCATTGGATTGAATTGGAATGGAACGAATGTGAAACAGTGTATTGCAATGAATCGGAATGGAACGAATTGGAACGGAGTATTGGATTGAATCGGAATGGATCGGATTCGATACGAGACACTGGATGGAATTGGAATGGAACGAATTGGAACGGAGCATTGGATTGAATTGGAATAGAGAGATTTGGAAACGGAGCATTGGATTGAATTGGAATGGAACGAATTCGAAATGGAGCATTGGATTGAACTGGAATGGAACAAATTGGAAACTGCGTTGGATGGAATTCGAATGGAACGATTTGGAAACGGAGCATTGGATTGAATTGGAATGGAACGGATTTGAAACTGTTGATTGGATTGAATTGGAATGGAACGAATTGGAAACATTTCATTGGATTGAATTTGAATGGAGCGCATTGGAAACGGAGCATTGGATTGAATTGAATGGAACGGATTTGAAACTGTTGATTGGATTGAATTGGAATGGAACTAATTGGAAACGGAGCGTTGGATTGAATTGGAATGAAACGAATTGGAAACGGAGAATTGGATTGAATTGGAATGGAACAGATTTGAAACTGTTGATTGGATTGAATTGGAATGGAAGGAATTGGAAACATTTCATTGGATCAAACTTGAATGGAGCGAATTGGTAACGGAGCATTGGATTGAATTGGAATGAAACGAATTGTCAACGGAGCATTGGATTGAAATGGAATGGAACGAATTTGAAATAGAGGATTGGATTGAATTGGAATGGAGCGGATTGGATACGGAGCATTGGATTGAATTGGAATGGAACGAATTGGAAATGGAGCATTGGATTGAATTGGAATGGAACGAATGGGAAATGGAGCATTGGATTGAATTGGAATGGAACGAATTGGAACGGAGCATTGGATTGAATTGGAATGGAACGAATTGGAAACTGTTGATTGGATTGAATTGGAATGGAAGGAATTGGAAACATTTCATTGGATTAAACTTGAATGGAGCGAATTGGAAACGCAGCATTGGTTTGAATTGAAATGGAGCAGATGGGATATGGAGCATTGGATGGAATTGGAATGGAACGAATTGGAAATGGAGCATTGGATTGAATTGGAATGGAAGGAATTGGATACTGCATTGTATTGAATTGGAATGGAACGAATTTGAATCGGAGCATTGGAATGAATTGAAATGGTACGAATTGGAAACGGAGCCTTTGATTTAATTTGAATGGAACGAAGTGGAACGGAGCATTGGATTGAATTGGAATGGAACGAATTTGAAACTGTTGATTGGATTGAATTGGAATGGAACGAATTGGAAACATTTCATTGGATTGAATTTGAATGGAGCACATTGGAAACGGTGCATTGGATTGAATTGGAATGGAGTGGATTGGAAACGGAGCATTGGATTGAATTGGATTAGAACGGAGTGAAACTGTTGATTGAATTGAATTGGAATGGAACGAATTGGAAACGGAGCATTGGATCGAATTGGAAGGGAAGGAATTGGAAACATTTCCTTGGATTGAATTTGAATCGAGCGAATTTTAGACGGAGCATTGGATTGAATTGGAATGGAGCGGGTTGGAAACGGAGCATTGGATTGAAATGGCATGGAACGAATTGGAAACGGAGCATTGGATTGAATAGGAATGGAACGGCTTGGATACGGAGCACTGGATGGAATTGGAATGGAATGAATTGTTAACGGAGCATTGGATTGAAATGAAATGAAACGAATTGTCAATGGAGCATTGGATTGAAATGGAATGGAACGAATTGTCAACGGAGCATTGGATTGAAATGGAATGGAACGAATTTCAAACAGAGGATTGGATTGAATCGGAATCGAGCGGATTGGATACGGAGCACTGGATGCAATTGGAATGGAACGAATTGGAATTGGAGCATTGAATGGAATTGGAATGGAACAAATTGGAAACGCAGCATTGGATTGAATTGGAATAGAGAGATTTGGAAACGGAGCATTGGATTGAATTGGAATGGAACAAATTGGAAATGGAGCATTGGATTGAACTGAATGGAACGAATTGTAAACTGCGTTGGATGGAATTGGAATGGAACGAATGTGAAACGGTGTATTGGACTGAATCGGAATGGAACGAATTGGAACGGAGTGTTGGATAGAATTGGAATGGAACGGATTCGACACGGGACACTGGATGGAATTGGAATGGAACGAATTGGAATCGGAGCATTGAATGGAATTCGAATGGAACGAATTGGAAACGCAGCATTGGATTGAATTGGAATAGAGAGATTTGGAAACGGAGCATTGGATTGAATTGGAATGGAACAAATTGGAAATGGAGCATTGGATTGAACTGAATGGAACGAATTGTAAACTGCGTTGGATGGAATTGGAATGGAACGAATTGGAAACGGAGCATTGGATTGAATTGGAATGGAACGAGCTGCAAATGGAGCATTGGATTGAATTGGAATGGAACGAATTTGAAACGGAGCACTGGATTGAATTGGAATGGAACGGATTTGAAACGGTTGATTGGATTGAATTGGAATGGAACGAATTGGAAACATTTCATTGGATTGAATTTGAATGGAGCACATTGGAAACAGAGCATTGGATTGAACTGGAATGGAGCGGATTGGAAATGGAGCACTGGATTGAAATGGAATGGAACGGATTGGAAACGGATCATTGGATTGAACTGGAATGGAGCGGATTGGATACAGAGCACTGGAAGCAAATGGAATGGAACTAATTGGAATCGGAGCATTGAATCGAATTGGAATGGAACGAATTGGAAACACAGCATTGGATTGAATTGGAATAGCGCATTGGAAATGGAGCATTGGATTGAATTGGAATGGAACGAATTGGAAATGAAGCATTGGATTGAATTGGAATGGAACGAATTGGAAATGGAGCATTGGATTGAACTGGAATGGAACAAATTGGAAACTGCATTGGATGGAATTGGAATGGAACAATTTGGAAACTGAGCATTGGATTGAATTGGAATGGAACGGATTTGAAACTGTTGATTGGATTGAATTGGAATGGAACGAATTGGAAACATTTCATTGGATTGAATTTGAATGGAGCGCATTGGAAACGGAGCATTGGATTGAATTGAATGGAACGGATTTGAAACTGTTGATTGGAATGAATTGGAATGGAACTAATTGGAAACGGAGAATTGGATTGAATTGGAATGGAACGAATTGGAAACGGAGCATTGGATTGAATTGGAATGGAACGGATTTGAAATAGAGGATTGGATTGAATTGGAATGGAGCGGATTGGATACAGAGCATTGGATTGAATTGGAATGGAACGAATTGGAAATGGAGCATTGGATTGAATTGGAATGGAACGAATGGGAAATGGAGCATTGGATTGAATTGGAATGGAACGAATTGGAACGGAGCATTGGATTGAATTGGAATGGAACAAATTGGAAACGGAGCATTGGATTGAATTGGAATGGAGCGGATTGGAAATGGAGCACTGGATTGAAATGGAATGGAACGGATTGGAAACGGATCATTGGATTGAACTGGAATGGAGCGGATTGGATACAGAGCACTGGAAGCAAATGGAATGGAACGAATTGGAATCGGAGCATTGAATGGAATTGGAATGGAACGAATTGGAAACGCAGCATTGGATTGAATTGGAATAGCGCGTTGGAAATGGAGCATTGGATTGAATTGGAATGGAACGAATTGGAAATGAAGCCTTGGTTTGAATTGGAATGGAACGAATGTGAAACGGAGTATTGGACTGAATTGGAATGGAACGAATTGGAAACGCAGAATTGGATTGAATTGGAATGGAAAGGATTTGAACCTGTTGATTGGATTGAATTGGAATGGAAGGAATTGGAAACATTTCATTGGATTAAACTAGAATGGAGCGAATTGGAAATGGAGCATTGGATTGAATTGGAATGGAGCGGATTGGATACGGATCATTGGATTGAATTGGAATAGAACGAATTGGAAACGGAGCATTGGATTGAATTGCAATGGAACGGATTTGAAACTGTTGATTGGATTGAATTGGAATGGAACGAATTGGAAACGGAGCGTTGGATTGAATTGGAATGAAACGAATTGGAAACAGAGCATTGGATTGAAATAGAATGGAACGGATTGGAAACGGAGCATTGGATTGAATTGGATAGAAACGAATTGAAACGGAGCATTGTATTGAATTGGAATGGAACGAATTGGAAACGGAGCAATGGATTGAATTGGAATAGAGCGATTTGGAAATGGAGTATTGGATTCAATTGGAATGGAACGAATTGGAAATGGAGCATTGGGTTGAATTGGAATGGAACGAAATTGAACGGAGTATTCGATTGAATTGGAATGGAACGGATTGGATACGGAACATTGTATGGAATTGGAATGGAATGAATTGGAAACAGAGCTTTGGATTCAATGGCAATTGAACGAATTGGAAACGCAGCATTGAATCGAATTGGAATGGAGTGCATTGGAAACTGAGCATTGCATTGAATTGGAATGGAACGAATTGGGAATGGAACGAATTGGAAACGGAGCATTGAATTGAATTGGAATGGAACGAGCTGGAAACGGAGCATTGAATTGAATTGGAATGGAACGAGCTGGAAACGGAGCATTGGATTGAATTGGAATGGAACGAATTGGAAACGGAGCTTCGGATTGAAAGGCAATTGAACGAATTGGAAACGTAGCATTGAATCGAATTGGAATGGAGCGGATTGGAATCTGAGCATTGGATTGAATTGGAGTGGATCGAATTTGAAATGGAGCATTGGATTGAATTGGAATGGAACGGATTTGAAACTGCTGATTGGATTGAATTGGAATGGAACGAATTCGAAATGGAGCATTGGATTGAACTGGAATGGAACAAATTGGAAACTGCGTTGGATGGAATTCGAATGGAACGATTTGGAAACGGAGCATTGGATTGAATTGGAATGGAACGGATTTGAAACTGTTGATTGGATTGAATTGGAATGGAACGAATTGGAAACATTTCATTGGATTGAATTTGAATGGAGCGCATTGGAAACGGAGCATTGGATTGAATTGAATGGAACGGATTTGAAACTGTTGATTGGATTGAATTGGAATGGAACTAATTGGAAACGGAGCGTTGGATTGAATTGGTAAGAAACGAATTGGAAACGGAGAATTGGATTGAATTGGAATGGAACAGATTTGAAACTGTTGATTGGATTGAATTGGAATGGAAGGAATTGGAAACATTTCATTGGATCAAACTTGAATGGAGCGAATTGGTAACGGAGCATTGGATTGAATTGGAATGAAACGAATTGTCAACGGAGCATTGGATTGAAATGGAATGGAACGAATTTGAAATAGAGGATTGGATTGAATTGGAATGGAGCGGATTGGATACGGAGCATTGGATTGAATTGGAATGGAACGAATTGGAAATGGAGCATTGGATTGAATTGGAATGGAACGAATGGGAAATGGAGCATTGGATTGAATTGGAATGGAACGAATTGGAACGGAGCATTGGATTGAATTGGAATGGAACGAATTGGAAACGGAGCATTGGATTGAATTGGAATGGAACAGATTTGAAACTGTTGATTGGATTGAATTGGAATGGAAGGAATTGGAAACATTTCATTGGATTAAACTTGAATGGAGCGAATTGGAAACGCAGCATTGGTTTGAATTGAAATGGAGCAGATGGGATATGGAGCATTGGATGGAATTAGAATGGAACGAATTGGAAATGGAGCATTGGATTGAATTGGAATGGAAGGAATTGGATACTGCATTGTATTGAATTGGAATGGAACGATTTGGAAACGGAGCCTTTGATTTAATTTGAATGGAACGAAGTGGAACGGAGCATTGGATTGAATTGGAATGGAACGAATTTGAAACTGTTGATTGGATTGAATTGGAATGGAACGAATTGGAAACATTTCATTGGATTGAATTTGAATGGAGCACATTGGAAACGGTGCATTGGATTGAATTGGAATGGAGTGGATTGGAAATGGAGCATTGGATTGAAATGGAATGGAGCGCATTGGAAACGGAGCATTGGATTGAAATGGCATGGAACGAATTGGAAATGGAGCATTGGATTGAAATGGAATGGAACGGATTGGAAACGGAGCATTGGATTGAAATGGCATGGAACGAATTGGAAACGGAGCATTGGATTGAATTGGAATAGAACGGAGTGAAACTGTTGAATTGAATTGAATTGGAATGGAACGAATTGGAAACGGAGCATTGGATCGAATTGGAAGGGAACGAATTGGAAACGGAGCATTGGATTAAATTGGAATGGAACGGATTTGAAACTCTTGATTGGATTGAATTGGAATTGAACGAATTGGAAACGGAGCGTTGGATTGAATGGGAATGAAACGAATTGCAAACAGAGTATTGGATTGAATTGGAATGGAACGAATTTGAAACGGAGCATCGGATTGAATTGCAACGGAACGGCTTGGAATCGGAGCACTAGATGGAATTGGAAAGGAACGAATTGGAATTGGAATGGAACGAATTGGTAACGGAGCATTGGACTGAATTGGAATAGAACGGATTTGAAACTGTTGATTGGATTGAATAGGAATGGAACGAATTGGAATCGGAGCATTGGATCGAATTGGAAGGGAACGAATTGGAAACGGAGCATTGGATTGAATTGGAATGGAACGGATTTGAAACGGTTGATTGGATTGAATTCGAATGGAACGAATTGGAAACGGAGCGTTGGATTGAATTGGAATGAAACGAATTGGAAACGGAGCATTGGATTGAATTGGAATGGAACGAATTGGAAACGGAGCATCGGATTGAATTGGAATGGAACGGATTTGAAACTGTTGATTGGATTGAATTGGAATGGAAGGAATTGGAAACATTTCATTGGATTAAACTTGAATGGAGCGGATTGGATACGGAGCATTGGATTGAATTGGAATGGAACGAATGGGAAACGGATCATTGGATTGAATTGGAATGGAACGAATTGGAAACTGCATTGGACTGACTTGGAATGGAGCGGATTGGATACGGAGCATTGAATGGAATTGGAATGGAACAAATTGGAAACGCAGCATTGGATTGAATTGGTATAGAGCGATTTGGAAACGGAGCATTGGCTTGAATTGGAATGGTCGAATTTGAAACGGAGCATTGGATGGAATTGGAATGGAACAATTTGGAAACGGAGCATTGGATTGAATTGGAATGGAACGGATTTGAACCTGTTGATTGGATTGAATTGGAATGGAAGGAATTGGACACATTTCATTGGATTAAACTTGAATGGAGCAAATTGGAAATAGGAGCATTGGATTGAATTGGAATGAAACGAGTTGTCAACGGAGCATTGGATTGAAATGGAATGGAACGAATTGGAAACAGAGGTTTGGATTGAAATGGAATGGAGCGGATTGGATATGGAGCATTGGATTGAATTGGAATAGAATGAATTGGAAACGGAGCATTGGATTGAATTGGAATGGAACGGATTCGATACGGAACACTGGATGGAATTGGAATGGAACGAATTGGAATCGGAGCATTGAATGGAATTGGAATGGAACGAATTGGAAACGCAGCATTGGATTGAATTGGAATAGAGAGATTTGGAAACGGAGCATTGGATTGAATTGGAATGGAACGAATTGGAAATGGAGCATTGGATTGAACTGGAATGGAACAAATTGGAAACTTCGTTGGATGGAATTCGAATGGAACGATTTGGAAACGGAGCACTGGATTGAATTGGAATGGAACGGATTTGAAACTGTTGATTGGATTGAATTGGAATGGAACGAATTGGAAACATTTCATTGGATTGAATTTGAATGGAGCGCATTGGAAACGGAGCATTGGATTGAATTGAATGGAACGGATTTGAAACTGTTGATTGGATTGAATTGGAATGGAACTAATTGGAAACGGAGCGTTGGATTGAATTGCAATGAAACATATTGGAAACGGAGAATTGGATTGAATTGGAATGGAACAGATTTGAAACTGTTGATTGGATTGAATTGGAATGGAAGGAATTGGAAACATTTCATTGGATCAAACTTGAATGGAGCGAATTGGAAACGGAGTATTGGATTTAATTGGAATGAAACAAATTGTCAACGGAGCATTGGATTGAAATGGAATGGAACGAATTTGAAATAGAGGATTGGATTGAATTGGAATGGAGCCGATTGGATATGGAGCATTGGATTGAATTGGAATGGAACGAATTGGAAATGGAGCATTGGATTGAATTGGAATGGAACGAATGGGAAATGGAGCATTGGATTGAATTGGAATGGAACGAATTGGAACGGAGCATTGGATTGAATTGGAATGGATTGAATTGGAAACGGAGCATTGGATTGAATTGGAATGGAACCGATTTGAAACTGTTGATTGGATTGAATTGGAATGGAAGGAATTGGAAACATTTCATTGGATTAAACTTGAATGGAGCGAATTGGAAACGCAGCATTGGTTTGAATTGAAATGGAGCAGATGGGATACGGAGCATTGGATGGAATTGGAATGGAACGAATTGGAAATGGAGCATTGGATTGAATTGGAATGGAAGGAATTGGATACTGCATTGTATTGAATTGGAATGGAACGAATTTGAATCGGAGCATTGGAATGAATTGAAATGGTACGAATTGGAAACGGAGCCTTTGATTGAATTTGAATGGAACGAAGTGGAACGGAGCATTGGATTGAATTGGAATGGAACGAATTTGAAACTGTTGATTGGATTGAATTGGAATGGAACGAATTGGAAACATTTCATTGGATTGAATTTGAATGGAGCGCATTGGAAACGGTGCATTGGATTGAATTGGAATGGAGTGGATTGGAAATGGAGCACTGGATTGAAATGGAATGGAGCGCATTGGAAACGGAGCATTGGATTGAAATGGCATGGAACGAATTGGAAATGGAGCATTGGATTGAAATGGAATGGAACGGATTGGAAACGGAGCATTGGATTGAAATGGCATGGAACGAATTGGAAATGGAGCATTGGATTGAATTGGAATAGAACGGAGTGAAACTGTTGATTGCATTGAATTGGAATGGAACGAATTGGAAACGGAGCATTGGATCGAATTGGAAGGGAACGAATTGGAAATGGAGCATTGGATTAAATTGGAATGGAACGGATTTGAAACTCTTGATTGGATTGAATTGGAATTGAACGAATTGGAAACGCAGCGTTGGATTGAATGGGAATGAAACGAATTGCAAACGGAGTATTGGATTGAATTGGAATGGAACGAATTTGAAACGGAGCATCGGATTGAATTGCAACGGAACGGTTTGGAATCGGAGCACTAGATGGAATTGGAAAGGAACGAATTGGAATTGGAATGGAACGAATTGGTAACGGAGCATTGGACTGAATTGGAATAGAACGGATTTGAAACTGTTGATTGGATTGAATTCGAATGGAACGAATTGGAAACGGAGCGTTGGATTGAATTGGAATGAAACGAATTGGAAACGGAGCATTGGATTGAATTGGAATGGAACGAATTGGAAACGGAGCATTGGATTGAATTGGAATGCAACGGATTTGAAACTGTTGATTGGATTGAATTCGAATGGAACGAATTGGAAACGGAGCGTTGGATTGAATTGGAATGAAACGAATTGGAAACGGAGCATTGGATTGAATTGGAATGGAACGAATTGGAAACGGAGCATCGGATTTAATTGGAAAGGAACGGATTGGAAACGGAGAATTGGATTGAATTGGAATGGAACGGATTTGACACTGTTGATTGGATTGAATTGGAATGGAAGGAATTGGAAACATTTCATTGGATTAAACTTGAATGGAGCGGATTGGATACGGAGCATTGGATTGAATTGGAATGGAACGAATGGGAAACGGAGCATTGGATTGAATTGGAATGGAACGAATTGGAAACTGCATTGGATTGAATTGGAATGGAACGAATTGGAACGGAGCATTGAATTAAACTTGAATGGAGCGAAATGGAAACGGAGCATTGGATTGAATTGGAACGGAGCGGATTGGAAACAGAGCATTGGATTTAATTGGAATGAAATGAATTGTCAACGGAGCATTGGACTGAATTGGAATGGAGCGGATTGGATACGGAGCATTGGAATGGAACAAATTGGAAACGCAGCATTGGATTGAATTGGTATAGAGCGATTTGGAAACGGAGCATTGGATTGAATTGGAATGGATCGAATTTGAAACGGAGCATTGGATGGAATTGGAATGGAACAATTTGGAAACGGAGCATTGGATTGAATTGGAATGGAACGGATTTGAACCTGTTGATTGGATTGAATTGGAATGGAAGGAATTGGAAACATTTCATTGGATTAAACTTGAATGGAGCAAATTGGAAACGGAGCATTGGATTGAAATGGAATGGAACGAATTGGAAACAGAGGTTTGGATTGAATTGGAATGGAGCGGATTGGATACGGAGCATTGGATTGAATTGGAATAGAATGAATTGGAAACGGAGCATTGGATTGAATTGGAATGGCACGAAATTGGAAACATTTCATTGGATTGAAATGGAATTGAACGGATTGGAAAAGGAGCATTGGATTGAAATGGCATGGAACAAATTGGAAATGGAGCATTGGATTGAATTGCAACGGAACGGCTTGGAATCGGAGCACTAGATGGAATTGGAAAGGAACGAATTGGAATTGGAATGGAACGAATTGGAAACGGAGCATTGGACTGAATTGGAATAGAACGGATTTGAAACTGTTGATTGGATTGAATTCGAATGGAACGAATTGGAAACGGAGCGTTGGATTGAATTGGAATGAAACGAATTGGAAACGGAGCATTGGATTGAATTGGAATGGAACGAATTGGAAACGGAGCATCGTATTTAATTGGAAAGGAACGGATTGGAAACGGAGAATTGGATTGAATTGGAATGGAACGGATTTGAAACTGTTGATTGGATTGAATTGGAATGGAAGGAATTGGAACGGAGCATTGCATTGAATTGGAATGGAACGAATTGGAAACATTTCATTGAATTAAACTTCAATGGAGCGAAATGGAAATGGAGCATTGGATTGAATTGGAACGGAGCGGATTGGAAACAGAGCATTGGATTTAATTGGAATGAAACGAATTGTCAACGGAGCATTGGACTGAATTGGAATGGAGCGGATTGGATACGGAGCATTGGAATGGAACAAATTGGAAACGCAGCATTGGATTGAATTGGTATAGAGCGATTTGGAAACGGAGCATTGGATTGAATTGGAATGGATCGAATTTGAAACGGAGCATTGGATGGAATTGGAATGGAACAATTTGGAAACGGAGCATTGGATAGAATTGGAATGGAACGGATTTGAACCTGTTGATTGGATTGAATTGGAATGGAAGGAATTGGAAACATTTCATTGGATTAAACTTGAATGGAGCAAATTGGAAATGGAGCATTGGATTGAATTGGAATGAAACGAGTTGTCAACGGAGCATTGGATTGAAATGGAATGGAACGAATTGGAAACAGAGGTTTGGATTGAATTGGAATGGAGCGGATTGGATACGGAGCATTGGATTGAATTGGAATAGAATGAATTGGAAACGGAGCATTGGATTGAATTAGAATGGAACGGATTTGAAACTGTTGATTGGATTGAATTGCAATGGAACGAATTGGAAACGGAGCATTGGATTGAATTGGAATGGAACGAATTGGAACGGACCATTGGATTGAATTGGAATGGAAGGAATTGGAAACTGCATTGAATTGAATTGGAATGAAAGGAATTGTCAACGGAGCAGTGGATTGAATTGGAATGGAGCGTATTGGATACGGAGCATTGGATGGAATTGGAATGGAACGAATTGGAAATGGAGCATTGAATGGAATTGGAATAGAATGAATTGGAAACGCAGCATTGGATTGAATTGGTATAGAGCGATTTGGAAACGGAGCATTGGATTGAATGGGAATGGAACGGATTTGAACCTGTTGATTGGATTGAATTGGAATGGAAGAATTGGAAACATTTCATTGGATTAAACTTGAATGGAGCGAATTGGAAATGGAGCATTGGATTGAAATGCAATGGAACGAATTGGAAACTGTTGATTGGATTGAATTGGAATGGAACGAATTGGAAACATTTCATTGTATTAAACTTGAATGGAGCGAATTGGAAACGGAGCATTGGATTGAATTCGAATTAAACGAATTGTCAACGGAGCATTGGATTGAATTGGAATGGAGCGGATTTGATACGGAGCATTGGATTGAATTGGAATGGAACGGATTTGAAACTGTTGATTGGATTGAATTGGAATGGAACGAATTGGAAATAGAGCATTGGATTGAAATGGAATGGAACGAATTGGAAACGGAGCATTGGATTGAATTGGTCTGGAACGGATTTGAAACTGTTGATTGGATTGAATTGGAATGGAAGGAATTGGAAACATTTCATTGGATTAAACTTGAATGGAGCAAAATGGAAACGGAGCATTGGATTGAATTGGATTAGCGCGTTGGAAACGGAGCATTGGATTGAATTGGATGGAACTAATTGGAAATGGAGCATTGAATGGAATTGGAATAGAACGAATTGGAAACGCAGCATTGGATTGAACTGGTATAGAGTAATATGGAAACGGAGCATTGGATTGAATTGGAATGGAACAAATTGGAAACGGAGCATTGGATTGAATTGGAATGGAACGAATTGGAAACGGAGCATCGGATTTAATTGGAAAGGAACGGATTGGAAACGGAGCATTGGATTGAAATAGAATGGAACGGATTGGAAATGGAGCATTGGATTGAATTGGAATGAAACGAATTGAAACGGAGCATTGGATTGAATTGGAATGGAACGAATTGGAAACGGAGCATCGGATTTAATTTGAAAGGAACAGATTGGAAACTGTGCTTTGGATTGAATTGGAATGGAACGAATTGAAAACTGCATTGGATTGAATTGGAAGGGACCGAATTGGAATCGGAGCACTGGAATGAATTGAAATGGTACGAATTGGAAACGGAGCATTGGATTGAATTGGAATGGAGCGGATTGGAAATGGAGCATTGGATTGAAATGGAATGGAACGGATTGGAAACGGAGTATTGGATTGAATTGGAATGAAACGAATTGGAAACGGAGCTTCGGATTGAATTCGAATGGAACGAAAAGGAAACGCAGCATTGGATTGAATTGGAATGGAGCGGATTGGAAACTGAGCATTGGATTGAATTGGAATGGATCGAATTTGAAATTGAACATTGGATTGAATTGGAATGGAACGGATTTGAAACTGTTGGTTTGATTGAATTGGAATGGAACGAATTGGAAAAGGAGCATTGGATTGAATTGGAATGGAACGAAGTGGAATGGAGCATTGGATTGAATTGGAATGGAACGAATTGGATATGGAGTATTGGATTGAATTGGAATGGAACGGATTGGAATCGGAGCATTGGATTGAATTCGAATGGATCGAGCTGAAAACGGAGCATTGGATTGAATTGGAATGGAACGGAGTTGAAACTGTTGATTGGATTGAAAAGAATGGAACAAATTGGAATGGAACGAATTGGAAACATTTCCTTGGATTGAAATGGCATGGAACGAATTGGAAACGGAGCATTGGATTGAATTGGAATGGAATGAATTGTCAACGGAGCATTGGATTGAAATGGAATGAAACGAATTGTCAACGGAGGATTGGATTGAAGTGGAATGGAAGGAATTGGAATCGGAGCATTGAATGGAATTGGAATGGAACGAATTGGAAACTGTTGATTGGATTGAATTGGAATGGAAGGAATTGGAAATATTTCATTGGATTAAACTTGAATGGAGTGAATTGGAAATGGAGCATTGGATTTAATTGGAATGGAACGAATTGGAAATGGAGCATTGGATTGTATTGGAATGGAACGAATGTGAAATGGTGTATTGGACTGAAATGGAATGAAACGAATTGTCAACGGAGGATTGGATTGAAGTGGAATGGAAGGAATTGGATTCGGAGCATTGAATGGAATTGGAAGGGAACGAATTGTAAACGGAACATTGGATCGAATTGGAAGGGAACGAATTGTAAACGGAGCATTGGATTTAATTGGAATGGAACAGATTTGAAACTGTTGGTTGGATTGAATTGGAATGGAACAAATTGGAATGGAACGAATTGGAAACATTTCCTTGGATTGAAATGGCATGGAACGAATTGGAAACAGAGCATTGGATTGAATTGGAATGGAATTAATTGTCAACGGATCATTGGATTGAAATGGAATGAAACGAATTGTCAACGGAGGATTGGATTGAAGTGGAATGGAGCGAATTGGAAATGGAGCATTGGATTGAATTGGAATGAAACGAATTGTCAACGGAGCATTGGATTGAAATGGAATGGAACGAATTTGTAACAGAGAATTGGATTGAATTGGAATGGAGCGGATTGGATAAGTAGCATTGGATTGAATTGGAATGGAACGAATTGGAAATGGAGCATTGGATTAAATTGGAATGCAACGAATTGGAAACGGAGCATCGGATTTAATTGGAAAGGAACGGATTGGAAACGGAGAATTGTATTGAATTGGAATGGAACAGTTTTGAAACTGTTGATTGGATTGAATTGGAATGGAAGGAATTGGAAACATTTCATTGGATTAAACTTGAATGGAGCGAATTGGAAACGGAGCATTGGATTGAATTGGAATGGAACGAATTGAAATCGGAGCATTGAATGGAATTGGAATGGAACGAATTGGAAACGCAGCATTGGATTGAATTGTAATAGCGCGTTGGAAGCGGAGCATTGGATGGCATTTGAATGGAACGAATTGGAATCGGAGCATTGAATGGAATTTGAATGGAACGAATTGCAAACGCAGCATTGGATTGAATTGTAATAGCGTGTTGGAAACGGAACATTGGATTGAATTGGAATGCAACGAATTGGAAATGGAGCATTGGATTGAATTGGAATAGAGAGATTTGGAAACGGAGCATTGGATTGAATTGGAATGGCACGAAATTGGAAACATTTCATTGGATTAAAATGGAATTGAACGGATTGGAAACGGAGCATTGGATTGAAATGGCATGGAACGAATTGGAAATGGGGCATTGGATTGAATTGCAACGGAACGGCTTGCATTCGGAGCACTAGATGGAATTGGAAAGGAACGAATTGGAATTGGAATGGAACGAATTGGTAACGGAGCATTGGACTGAATTGGAATAGAACGGATTTGAAACTGTTGATTGGATTGAATAGGAATGGAACGAATTGGAATCGGAGCATTGGATCGAATTGGAAGGGAACGAATTGGAAACGGAGCATTGGATTGAATTGGAATGGAACGGATTTGAAACTGTTGATTGGATTGAATTCGAATGGAACGAATTGGAAACGGAGCATTGGATTGAATTGGAATGAAACGAATTGGAAACGGAGCATTGGATTGAATTGGAATGGAACGAATTGGAAACGGAGCATCGGATTTAATTGGAAAGGAACGGATTGGAAACGGAGAATTGGATTGAATTGGAATGGAACGGATTTGAAACTGTTGATTGGATTGAATTGGAATGGAAGGAATTGGAAACATTTCATTGGATTAAACTTGAATGGAGCGGATTGGATACGGAGCATTGGATTGAATTGGAATGGAACGAATGGGAAACGGAGCATTGGATTGAATTGGAATGGAACCAATTGGAAACTGCATTGGATTGAATTGGAATGGAACGAATTGGAACGGAGCATTGCATTGAATTGGAATGGAACGAATTGGAAACATTTCATTGAACTAAACTTGAATGGAGCGAATTGGAAACGGAGCATTGGATTGAATTGGAACGGAGCGGATTGGAAACAGGGCATTGGATTTAATTGGAATGAAATGAATTGTCAACGGAGCATTGGACTGAATTGGAATGGAGCGGAATGGATACGGAGCATTGGATGGAATTGGAATGGAACAAATTGGAAACGCAGCATTGGATTGAATTGGTATAGAGCGATTTGGAAACGGAGCATTGGATTGAATTGGAATGGATCGAATTTGAAACGGAGCATTGGATGGAATTGGAATGGAACAATTTGGAAACGGAGCATTGGATTGAATTGGAATGGAACGGATTTGAACCTGTTGATTGGATTGAATTGGAATTGAAGGAATTGGAAACATTTCATTGGATTAAACTTGAATGGAGCAAATTGGAAATGGAGCATTGGATTGAATTGGAATGAAACGAGTTGTCAACGGAGCATTGGATTGAAATGGAATGGAACGAATTGGAAACAGAGGTTTGGATTGAATTGGAATGGAGCGGATTGGATACGGAGCATTGGATTGAATTGGAATAGAATGAATTGGAAACGGAGCATTGGATTGAATTAGAATGTAACGGATTTGAAACTGTTGATTGGATTGAATTGGAATGGAGCGGATTGGATATGGAGCATTGGATTGAATTGGACTGGAACGAATTGGAAACGGAGCATTGGATTGAATTGGAATGGAACTGATTTGAAATTGTTGATTGGATTGAATTCGAATGGAAGGAATTGGAAACATTTCATTGGATTAAACTTGAATGGAGCGAATTGGAAATGGAGCATTGGATTGAAATGCAATGGAACGAATTGGAAACTGTTGATTGGATTGAATTGGAATGGAGCGGATTGGATATGGAGCATTGGATTGAATTGGAATAGAACGAATTGGAAACGGAGCATTAGATTGAAATGGAATGGAACGGATTTGAAATTGTTGATTGGATTGAATTGGAATGGAACGAATTGGAAACGGAGCGTTGGATTGAATAGGAATGAAACAAATTGGAAACGGAGCATTGGATTGAATTGGAATGGAACGAATTGGAAACGGAGCATCGGATTTAATTGGAAAGGAATGGATTGGAAACGGAGCATTGGATTGAATTGCAATGAAACGAATTGAAACGGAGCATTGGATTGAATTGGAATGGAACGAATGTGAAACGGAGTATTGGATTGAATTGGAATGAAACAAATTGGAAACGGAGCTTCGGATTGAATTCGAATGGAACAAAAAGGAAATGCAGCATTGGATTGAATTGGAATGGAGCGGATTGGAAACTGAGCATTGGATTGAATTGGAATGGATCGAATTTGAAATGGAACATTGGATTGAATTGGAATGGAACGGATTTGAAACTGTTGGTTGGATTGAATTGGAATGGAACGAATTGGAAAAGGAGCATTGGATTGAATTGGAATGGAACGAAGTGGAACGGAGCATTGGATTGAATTGGAATGGAACGAATTGGATGTGGAGTATTGGATTGAATTGGAATGGAACGGATTAGAATCGGAGCATTGGATTGAATTCGAATGGATCGAGCTGAAAACGGAGCATTGGATTGAATTGGAATGGAACGGAGTTGAAACTGTTGATTGGATTGAATTGGAATGGAACAAATTGGAATGGAACGAATTGGAAACATTTCCTTGGATTGAAATGGCATGGAACGAATTGGAAACGGAGGATTGGATTGAATTGGAATGGAATGAATTGTCAACGGAGCATTGGATTGAAATGGAATGAAACGAATTGTCAACGGAGGATTGGATTGAAGTGGAATGGAAGGAATTGGAATCGGAGCATTGAATGGAATTGGAATGGAACGAATTGGAAACTGTTGATTGGATTGAATTGGAATGGAAGGAATTGGAAATATTTCATTGGATTAAACTTGAATGGAGTGAATTGGAAATGGAGCATTGGATTTAATTGGAATGGAGCGTTGGAAATGGAGCATTGGATTGAATTGGAATGGAACGAATTGGAAATGGAGCATTGGATTGTATTGGAATGGAACGAATGTGAAATGGTGTATTGGACTGAAATGGAATGAAACGAATTGTCAACGGAGGATTGGATTGAAGTGGAATGGAAGGAATTGGAATCGGAGCATTGAATGGAATTGGAAGGGAACGAATTGTAAACGGAACATTGGATCGAATTGGAAGGGTACGAATTGTAAACGGAGCATTGGATTTAATTGGAATGGAACAGATTTGAAACTGTTGGTTGGATTGAATTGGAATGTAACAAATTGGAATGGAACGAATTGGAAACATTTCCTTGGATTGAAATGGCATGGAACGAATTGTCAACGGATCATTGGATTGAAATGGAATGAAACGAATTGTCAACGGAGGATTGGATTGAAGTGGAATGGAGCGAATTGGAAATGGAGCATTGGATTGAATTGGAATGAAACGAATTGTCAACGGAGCATTGGATTGAAATGGAATGGAACGAATTTGTAACAGAGAATTGGATTGAATTGGAATGGAGCGGATTGGATAAGTAGCATTGGATTGAATTAGAATGGAACGAATTGGAAATGGAGCATTGGATTAAATTGGAATGCAACGATTGGAAACGGAGCATCGGATTTAATTGGAAAGGAACGGATTGGAAACGGAGAATTGTATTGAATTGGAATGGAACGGTATTGAAACTGTTGATTGGATTGAATTGGAATGGAAGGAATTGGAAACATTTCATTGGATTAAACTTGAATGGAGCGAATTGGAAACGGAGCATTGGATTGAATTGGAATGGAACGAATTGAAATCGGAGAATTGAATGGAATTGGAATGGAACGAATTGGAAATGCAGCATTGGATTGAATTGCAATAGCGCGTTGGAAATGGAGCATTGGATGGCATTTGAATGGAACGAATTGCAATCGGAGCATTGAATGGAATTTGAATGGAACGAATTGCAAACGCAGCATTGGATTGAATTGTAATAGCATGTTGGAAACGGAACATTGGATTGAATTGGAATGCAACGAATTGGAAATGGAGCATTGGATTGAATTGGAATAGAGAGATTTGGAAACGGAGCATTGGATTGAATTGGAATGGCACGAAATTGGAAACATTTCATTGGATTAAAATGGAATTGAACGGATTGGAAACGGAGCATTGGATTGAAATGGAATGGAATGAATTGGAAATGGGGCATTGGATTCAGCCTGCCAGACATTCAGACTTTCAGCCTGCAAAGACATTCAGACTTTCAGCCTGCCAGACATTCAGCCTGCCAGCCATTGAACCATTGAACCTGCCATCCATTCAAACTGCCAGCCATTAAGCCTGCCACCCATTCAGCCTGTCAGCCAATCGGCCATTCAGCCTGCCAGCCTTTCAGCCATTCAGCCTGCCAGCCATTCAGCCAGCCAGCCATTCAGCAATTCAGCCTGCCAGCCATTCAGCAATTAAGCCAATCATCCTGCCAGCCATTCAGCGATTCAGCCATTCATCCTGCCAGCCATTCAACCATTCAGCCTGCCAGAATTTCAGCCATTCAGCCTGCCAGCCATTCAGCATGCCAGCCATTCAGCCTGCCAGACATTCAGTCATTCAGCCATTTAGCCATTCAGTCTGCCAGCCTGACTGCCAGCCATTCAGCCATTCCGCCTGCCAGAAATTCAGCCATTCAGCCTGCCAGCCATTCTGCCATTCAACCTGCCAGCCATTCAGGCATTCCGCCTGCCAGCCATTCAGCCTGCCAGACATTAAGCCATTCAGCCATTCAGCCTGCGAGCCATTCATTCAGCCATTCAGCCTGCCAGCCATTCAGCCTGCCAGCCATTCAGCCATTCAGCCATTCAGCAATTCAGCCATTTAGCCTGCCAACCATTCAGTTGCCAGTCATTCAGTCAGACAGCAATTCAGCCTTTCAGCCTGCCAGCCATTCAGCCTGCCAGCCATTCAGCCTGCCAGCCATTCAGCCTGCCAGCCATTCAGCCTGCCAGCCTGCCAGCCATTCAGCAATTCAGCCATTCAGCCTGCCAACCATTCAGTTGCCAGCCATTCAGTCTGCCAGCCATTCAGCCATTCAGCCTGCCAGAAATTCAGCCATTCAGCCTGCCAGCCATTCAGTCTGCCAGCCATTCAGCCTGCCAGAAATTCAGTCATTCAGCCTGCCAGCCATTCAGCCATTCAGCCTGTCAGCCATTCTGCCATTCATATGTCAGCCATTCAGCCTGCCAGCCATTCAGTCATTCAGCCATTCATCCTGCCAGCCTGCCAGCCTTTCTGCCATTCAGACATTCAGCCTGCCAGCCATTCAGCCTGACAGTCATTCAGTTATTCAGCCTGCCAGCCATTCAGACTGCCAGCCATTCAGCCATTCAGCCTGCCAGCCATTCAGTCATTCAGCCATTCATCCTGCCAGCCTGCCAGCCATTCTGCCATTCAGCCATTCAGCCTGACAGTCATTCAGCCATTCAGCCTGCCAGCCATTCTGCCATTCAGCCTGCCAGCCATTCAGCCTGCCAGCCATTCAGCCATTCAGATATTCAGCCTGCCAGCCATTCAGCCTGACAGCCATTCAGTTATTCAGCCTGCCAGCCATTCAGCCTGCCATCCATTCAGCCTGCCAGCCATTCAGCCATTCAGCCATTCAGCCTTCCATCCAATCAGCCATTCAGCCTGCCAGCCATACAGCCATTCAGCCTGCCAGCCATTCAGCCATTCAGCCTGCCAGCCATTCAGCCTGCCAGCTATTCAGCCTGCCAGCCATTCAGCCATTCAGCCTGCCAGCTATTCAGCCATTCAGCCTGCCAGACATTCAGACTTTCAGCCTGCAAAGACATTCAGACTTTCAGCCTGCCAGACATTCAGCCTGCCAGCCATTGAGCCATTGAACCTGCCATCCATTCAAACTGCCAGCCATTAAGCCTGCCACCCATTCAGCCATTCAGCCAATCGGCCATTCAGCCTGCCAGCCTTTCAGCCATTCAGCCTGCCAGCCATTCAGCCAGCCAGCCATTCAGCAATTCAGCCTGCCAGCCATTCAGCAATTAAGCCAATCATCCTGCCAGCCATTCAGCGATTCAGCCATTCATCCTGCCAGCCATTCAACCATTCAGCCTGCCAGAATTTCAGCCATTCAGCCTGCCAGCCATTCAGCATGCCAGACATTCAGCCATTCAGCCTGCCAGCCATTCAGCCTGCCAGCCATTCAGCCTGCCAGCCATTCAGCCTGCCAGACATTCAGTCATTCAGCCATTTAGCCATTCAGTCTGCCAGCCTGACTGCCAGCCATTCAGCCATTCCGCCTGCCAGAAATTCAGCCATTCAGCCTGCCAGCCATTCTGCCATTCAACCTGCCAGCCATTCAGGCATTCCGCCTGCCAGCCATTCAGCCTGCCAGACATTAAGCCATTCAGCCATTCAGCCTGCGAGCCATTCATTCAGCCATTCAGCCTGCCAGCCATTCAGCCTGCCAGCCATTCAGCCATTCAGCCATTCAGCAATTCAGCCATTTAGCCTGCCAACCATTCAGTTGCCAGTCATTCAGTCAGACAGCAATTCAGCCTTTCAGCCTGCCAGCCATTCAGCCTGCCAGCCATTCAGCCTGCCAGCCATTCAGCCTGCCAGCCATTCAGCCTGCCAGCCTGCCAGCCATTCAGCAATTCAGCCATTCAGCCTGCCAACCATTCAGTTGCCAGCCATTCAGTCTGCCAGCCATTCAGCCATTCAGCCTCCCAGAAATTCAGCCATTCAGCCTGCCAGCCATTCAGTCTGCCAGCCATTCAGCCTGCCAGAAATTCAGTCATTCAGCCTGCCAGCCATTCAGCCATTCAGCCTGCCAGCCATTCTGCCATTCATATGTCAGCCATTCAGCCTGCCAGCCATTCAGTCATTCAGCCATTCATCCTGCCAGCCTGCCAGCCTTTCTGCCATTCAGACATTCAGCCTGCCAGCCATTCAGCCTGACAGTCATTCAGTTATTCAGCCTGCCAGCCATTCAGACTGCCAGCCATTCAGCCATTCAGCCTGCCAGCCATTCAGTCATTCAGCCATTCATCCTGCCAGCCTGCCAGCCATTCTGCCATTCAGCCATTCAGCCTGACAGTCATTCAGCCATTCAGCCTGCAAGCCATTCTGCCATTCAGCCTGCCAGCCATTCAGCCTGCCAGCCATTCAGCCTGCCAGACATTTAGCATGCCCACCATTCAGCCATTCAGCCTGCCAGCCATTCAGCCATTCAGATATTCAGCCTGCCAGCCATTCAGCCTGCCAGCCATTCAGTTATTCAGACTGCCAGCCATTCAGCCTGCCATCCATTCAGCCTGCCAGCCATTCAGCCATTCAGCCATTCAGCCTTCCATCCAATCAGCCATTCAGCCTGCCAGCCATACAGCCATTCAGCCTGCCAGCCATTCAGCCATTCAGCCTGCCAGCCATTCAGCCTGCCAGCTATTCAGCCTGCCAGCCATTCAGCCATTCAACCTGCTAGCTATTCAGCCATTCAGCCTGCCAGCATTTCAGCCTGCCCTCCATTCAGCCTGCCTGCAATTCAGTCATTCAGCCATTCAGCCATTCAGCCTGCCAGACATTTAGCCTGCCCGCCATTCAGCCAGCCCGCCTTCTGCCATTCAGCCATTCAGCCTGCCCGCCTTCAGTCATTCAGCCTGCCAGCCATTCAGTCATTCAGCCATTCATCCTGCCAGCCTGCCAGACATTTAGCATGCCCGCCATTCAGCCATTCAGCCTGCCAGCCATTCAGCCATTCAGATATTCAGCCTGCCAGCCATTCAGCCTGACAGCCATTCAGTTATTCAGCCTGCCAGCCATTCAGCCTGCCATCCATTCAGCCTGCCAGCCTGCCAGCCATTCAGCCATTCAGCCTGCCAGCCATTCAGCCATTCAGCCTGCCAGCCATTCAGTCATTCAGCCTGCCAGCCATTCAGCCTGCCAGAAATTCAGCCATTCAGTCTTCAGCCATTCTGCCATTCAGCCTGCCAGCCATTCAGCCATTCTTCCTGCCAGCCATTCAGCCTGCCAGATATTCAGCCATTCAGTCTTTCAGCCATTCAGCCATTCAGCCAGCCAGCGTGCCAGCCTGACTGCCAGCCGTTCCACCATTCAGCCAGCAAGCCATTCAGCTATTCGTCCATTCAGCCATTCAGCCTGCAAGCCATTCAGCCTGCCAGCCATTCAACCATTCAGCCTGCCAACTATTCAGCCTGGCATCCATTCAGCCAATCAGCCTGCCAGCTATTCAACCATTCATTCTGCCAGCCATTCAGACATTCAGCCATTCAGCCTGCCAGCCATTCAGCCATTGAGCCTGCCAGCCATTCAGCCATTCAGAATGCCAGCCATTCAGCCTGCCAGCATTCAGCCATTCTGCCTGCCCGCCATTCAGCCTGCCAGCCATTCAGCCGTTCATTCAGCCATTCAGCCTGCCAGCCATTCAGACTGCCAGCCATTCAGACTGCCAGCCATTCAGACTGCCAGCCATTCAGCCTGCCAGCCATTCAGCCATTCAGCCATTCAGCCAGTCAGCCAGCCAGCCAGCCATTCAGCCATTCAGCCTGCCAGCCATTCAGCCATTCAGCTATTCAGCAATTCTGCCTGCCAGCCATTCAGCCAGCCAGCCATTCAGCCATTCAGCGATTCAGCCATTCAGCCATCCAGCCATTCAGCCTTCTGCCATTCAGCCATTCAGCCTGCAAGCCATTCAGCTATTCGGCCATTCAGCCATTCAGCCTGCCAGCCATTCTGACATTCAGCCTGTCAGAAATTCAGCCTGCCAGCCATTCAGGCATTCAGCCTGCCAACTATTCAGCCAGTCAGCCATTGAGCCATACAGCCTGCCAGCCATTAAGCCATTCAGCCTGCCAGCCAATCAGCAATTCAGTCTGCCAGCCATTCAGCCATTCAGCCTGCCAGCCATTCTGCCATTCAGATGTCAGCCATTCAGCCTGCCAGCCATTCAGTCATTCAGCCATTCATCCTGCCAGCCTGCCAGCCTTTCTGCCATTCAGACATTCAGCCTGCCAGCCATTCAGCCTGACAGTCATTCAGTTATTCAGCCTGCCAGCCATTCAGCCTGCCAGCCATTCGGCCATTCAGCCTGCCAGCCATTCAGTCATTCAGCCATTCATCCTGCCAGCCTGCCAGCCATTCTGCCATTCAGCCTGACAGTCATTCAGCCATTCAGCCTGCCAGCCATTCTGCCGTTCAGCCTGCCAGCCATTCAGCCTGCCAGCCATTCAGCCTGCCAGACATTTAGCATGCCCACCATTCAGCCATTCAGCCTGCCAGCCATTCAGCCATTCAGATATTCAGCCTGCCAGCCATTCAGCCTGACAGCCATTCAGTTATTCAGCCTGCCAGCCATTCAGCCTGCCATCCATTCAGCCTGCCAGCCATTCAGCCATTCAGCCATTCAGCCTTCCATCCAATCAGCCATTCAGCCTGCCAGCCATACAGCCATTCAGCCTGCCAGCCATTCAGCCATTCAGCCTGCCAGCCATTCAGCCATTCAGCCATTCAGCCTGCCAGCTATTCAGCCTGCCAGCCATTCAGCCATTCAGCCTGCCAGCTATTCAGCCATTCAGCCTGCCAGCATTTCAGCCTGCCATCCATTCAGCCTGCCTGCAATTCAGTCATTCAGCCATTCAGCCATTCAGCCTGCCAGACATTTAGCCTGCCCGCCATTCAGCCAGCCCGCCTTCTGCCATTCAGCCATTCAGCCTGCCCGCCTTCAGTCATTCAGCCTGCCAGCCTGTCAGCCTGACTGCCAGCCATTCAGTCATTCAGCCTTCCAGCCATTCTGCCATTCAGCCTGCCAGCTATTCAGCCATTCAGCCTGCCCGCCTTCAGTCATTCAGCCTGCCAGCCATTCAGTCATTCAGCCATTCATCCTGCCAGCCTGCCAGCCATTCTGCCATTCAGCCATTCAGCCTGCCAGCCATTCAGCCTGACAGTCATTCAGTTATTCAGCCTGCCAGCCATTCAGACTGCCAGCCATTCAGCCATTCTGCCATTCAGCCTGCCAGCCATTCAGCCTGCCAGCCATTCAGCCTGCCAGACATTTAGCATGCCCGCTGTTCAGCCATTCAGCCTGCCAGCCATTCTGCCATTCAGCCATTCAGCCTGCCAGCCATTCAGCCTGACAGCCATTCAGTTATTCAGCCTGCCAGCCATTCAGCCTGCCATCCATTCAGCCTGCCAGCCATTCAGCCATTCAGCCTGCCAGCCATTCAGCCTGCCAGCCATAGCCATTCAGTCTGCCAGCCTGCCAGCCATTCAGCCTGCCAGCCTGCCAGCCAATCAGCCATTCAGCCTGCCAGCCATTTAGCCATTCAGCCTTCCAGCTATTCAGCCTGCCAGCCATTCAGCCATTCAGCCTGCCAGCATTTCAGCCTGCCCACCATTTAGCCATTCAGCCTGCCCGCCTTCTGCCATTCAGCCATTCAGCCTGCCCGCCTTCAGTCATTCAGCCTGCCAGCCATTCAGTCAATCAGCCATTCATCCTGCCAGCCTGCCAGACATTTAGCATGCCCGCCATTCAGCCATTCAGCCTGCCAGCCATTCAGCCATTCAGATATTCAGCCTGCCAGCCATTCAGCCTGACAGCCATTCAGTTATTCAGCCTGCCAGCCATTCAGCCTGCCATCCATTCAGCCTGCCAGCCTGCCAGCCATTCAGCCATTCAGCCTGCCAGCCATTCAGCCATTCAGTCTGCCAGCCATTCAGTCATTCAGCCTGCCAGCCATTCAGCCTGCCAGAAATTCAGCCATTCAGTCTTCAGCCATTCTGCCATTCAGCCTGCCAGCCATTCAGCCATTCTTCCTGCCAGCCATTCAGCCTGCCAGATATTCAGCCATTCAGTCTTTCACCCATTCAGCCATTCAGCCAGCCAGCCTGCCAGCCTGACTGCCAGCCGTTCCACCATTCAGCCAGCAAGCCATTCAGCTATTCGTCCATTCAGCCATTCAGCCTGCAAGCCATTCAGCCTGCCAGCCATTCAACCATTCAGCCTGCCAACTATTCAGCCTGGCATCCATTCAGCCAATCAGCCTGCCAGCTATTCAGCCATTCATTCTGCCAGCCATTCAGACATTCAGCCATTCAGCCTGCCAGCCATTCAGCCATTGAGCCTGCCAGCCATTCAGCCATTCAGAATGCCAGCCATTCAGCCTGCCAGCATTCAGCCATTCTGCCTGCCCGCCATTCAGCCTGCCAGCCATTCAGCCGTTCATTCAGCCATTCAGCCTGCCAGCCATTCAGACTGCCAGCCATTCAGACTGCCAGCCATTCAGCCTGCCAGCCATTCAGCCATTCAGCCATTCAGCCAGTCAGCCAGCCAGCCAGCCATTCAGCCATTCAGCCTGCCAGCCATTCAGCCATTCAGCCATTCAGCAATTCTGCCTGCCAGCCATTCAGCCAGCCAGCCATTCAGCCATTCAGCCATTCAGCCATTCAGCCATCCAGCCATTCAGCCTTCTGCCATTCAGCCATTCAGCCTGCAAGCCATTCAGCTATTCGGCCATTCAGCCATTCAGCCTGCCAGCCATTCTGACATTCAGCCTGTCAGAAATTCAGCCTGCCAGCCATTCAGGCATTCAGCCTGCCAACTATTCAGCCAGTCAGCCATTGAGCCATACAGCCTGCCAGCCATTAAGCCATTCAGCCTGCCAGCCAATCAGCAATTCAGTCTGCCAGCCATTCAGCCATTCAGCCTGCCAGCCATTCTGCCATTCAGATGTCAGCCATTCAGCCTGCCAGCCATTCAGTCATTCAGCCATTCATCCTGCCAGCCTGCCAGCCTTTCTGCCATTCAGACATTCAGCCTGCCAGCCATTCAGCCTGACAGTCATTCAGTTATTCAGCCTGCCAGCCATTCAGACTGCCAGCCATTCAGCCATTCAGCCTGCCAGCCATTCAGTCATTCAGCCATTCATCCTGCCAGCCTGCCAGCCATTCTGCCATTCAGCCTGACAGTCATTCAGCCATTCAGCCTGCCAGCCATTCTGCCATTCAGCCTGCCAGCCATTCAGCCTGCCAGCCATTCAGCCTGCCAGACATTTAGCATGCCCACCATTCAGCCATTCAGCCTGCCAGCCATTTAACCATTCAGATATTCAGCCTGCCAGCCATTCAGCCTGACAGCCATTCAGTTATTCAGCCTGCCAGCCATTCAGCCTGCCATCCATTCAGCCTGCCAGCCATTCAGCCATTCAGCCATTCAGCCTTCCATCCAATCAGCCATTCAGCCTGCCAGCCATACAGCCATTCAGCCTGCCAGCCATTCAGCCATTCAGCCTGCCAGCCATTCAGCCATTCAGCCATTCAGCCTGCCAGCTATTCAGCCTGCCAGCCATTCAGCCATTCAGCCTGCCAGCTATTCAGCCATTCAGCCTGCCAGCATTTCAGCCTGCCATCCATTCAGCCTGCCTGCAATTCAGTCATTCAGCCATTCAGCCATTCAGCCTGCCAGA
Organism: Squalus acanthias; assembly: GCA_030390025.1. Taxonomy (NCBI): domain Eukaryota; kingdom Metazoa; phylum Chordata; class Chondrichthyes; order Squaliformes; family Squalidae; genus Squalus; species Squalus acanthias. The sequence continues at coordinate 73,404 of JASTWF010000513.1, forward strand.
CATTTAGCCTGCCCGCCATTTAGCCAGCCCGCCTTCTGCCATTCAGCCATTCAGCCTGCCCGCCTTCAGTCATTCAGCCTGCCAGCCTGTCAGCCTGACTGCCAGCCATTCAGTCATTCAGCCTTCCAGCCATTCTGCCATTCAGCCTGCCAGCTATTCAGCCATTCAGCCTGCCCGCCTTCAGTCATTCAGCCTGCCAGCCATTCAGTCATTCAGCCATTCATCCTGCCAGCCTGCCAGCCATTCTGCCATTCAGCCATTCAGCCTGCCAGCCATTCAGCCTGACAGTCATTCAGTTATTCAGCCTGCCAGCCATTCAGACTGCCAGCCATTCAGCCATTCTGCCATTCAGCCTGCCAGCCATTCAGCCTGCCAGACATTTAGCATGCCCGCTGTTCAGCCATTCAGCCTGCCAGCCATTCTGCCATTCAGCCATTCAGCCTGCCCGCCTTCAGTCATTCAGCCTGCCAGCCATTCAGTCATTCAGCCATTCATCCTGCCAGCCTGCCAGACATTTAGCATGCCCGCCATTCAGCCATTCAGCCTGCCAGCCATTCAGCCATTCAGATATTCAGCCTGCCAGCCATTCAGCCTGACAGCCATTCAGTTATTCAGCCTGCCAGCCATTCAGCCTGCCATCCATTCAGCCTGCCAGCCTGCCAACCATTCAGCCATTCAGCCTGCCAGCCATTCAGCCATTCAGCCTGCCAGCCATTCAGTCATTCAGCCTGCCAGCCATTCAGCCTGCCAGAAATTCAGCCATTCAGTCTTCAGCCATTCTGCCATTCAGCCTGCCAGCCATTCAGCCATTCTTCCTGCCAGCCATTCAGCCTGCCAGATATTCAGCCATTCAGTCTTTCAGCCATTCAGCCATTCAGCCAGCCAGCCTGCCAGCCTGCCAGCCTGACTGCCAGCCGTTCCACCATTCAGCCAGCAAGCCATTCAGCTATTCGTCCATTCAGCCATTCAGCCTGCAAGCCATTCAGCCTGCCAGCCATTCAACCATTCAGCCTGCCAACTATTCAGCCTGGCATCCATTCAGCCAATCAGCCTGCCAGCTATTCAGCCATTCATTCTGCCAGCCATTCAGACATTCAGCCATTCAGCCTGCCAGCCATTCAGCCATTGAGCCTGCCAGCCATTCAGCCATTCAGAATGCCAGCCATTCAGCCTGCCAGCATTCAGCCATTCTGCCTGCCCGCCATTCAGCCTGCCAGCCATTCAGCCGTTCATTCAGCCATTCAGCCTGCCAGCCATTCTGCCATTCAGCCTGCCAGCCATTCAGCCTGCCAGCCATTCAGCCTGCCAGACATTTAGCATGCCCACCATTCAGCCATTCAGCCTGCCAGCCATTCAGCCTGCCAGAAATTCAGCCATTCAGTCTTCAGCCATTCTGCCATTCAGCCTGCCAGCCATTCAGCCATTCTTCCTGCCAGCCATTCAGCCTGCCAGATATTCAGCCATTCAGTCTTTCAGCCATTCAGCCATTCAGCCAGCCAGCCTGCCAGCCTGACTGCCAGCCGTTCCACCATTCAGCCAGCAAGCCATTCAGCTATTCGTCCATTCAGCCATTCAGCCTGCAAGCCATTCAGCCTGCCAGCCATTCAACCATTCAGCCTGCCAACTATTCAGCCTGGCATCCATTCAGCCAATCAGCCTGCCAGCTATTCAGCCATTCATTCTGCCAGCCATTCAGACATTCAGCCATTCAGCCTGCCAGCCAGCCATTCAGCCATTGAGCCTGCCAGCCATTCAGCCATTCAGAATGCCAGCCATTCAGCCTGCCAGCATTCAGCCATTCTACCTGCCCGCCATTCAGCCTGCCAGCCATTCAGCCGTTCATTCAGCCATTCAGCCTGCCAGCCATTCAGACTGCCAGCCATTCAGACTGCCAGCCATTCAGCCTGCCAGCCATTCAGCCATTCAGCCATTCAGCCAGTCAGCCAGCCAGCCAGCCATTCAGCCATTCAGCCTGCCAGCCATTCAGCCATTCAGCCATTCAGCAATTCTGCCTGCCAGCCATTCAGCCAGCCAGCCATTCAGCCATTCAGCCATTCAGCCATTCAGCCATCCAGCCATTCAGCCTTCTGCCATTCAGCCATTCAGCCTGCAAGCCATTCAGCTATTCGGCCATTCAGCCATTCAGCCTGCCAGCCATTCTGACATTCAGCCTGTCAGAAATTCAGCCTGCCAGCCATTCAGGCATTCAGCCTGCCAACTATTCAGCCAGTCAGCCATTGAGCCATACAGCCTGCCAGCCATTAAGCCATTCAGCCTGCCAGCCAATCAGCAATTCAGTCTGCCAGCCATTCAGCCATTCAGCCTGCCAGCCATTCTGCCATTCAGATGTCAGCCATTCAGCCTGCCAGCCATTCAGTCATTCAGCCATTCATCCTGCCAGCCTGCCAGCCTTTCTGCCATTCAGACATTCAGCCTGCCAGCCATTCAGCCTGACAGTCATTCAGTTATTCAGCCTGCCAGCCATTCAGCCTGCCAGCCATTCGGCCATTCAGCCTGCCAGCCATTCAGTCATTCAGCCATTCATCCTGCCAGCCTGCCAGCCATTCTGCCATTCAGCCTGACAGTCATTCAGCCATTCAGCCTGCCAGCCATTCTGCCGTTCAGCCTGCCAGCCATTCAGCCTGCCAGCCATTCAGCCTGCCAGACATTTAGCATGCCCACCATTCAGCCATTCAGCCTGCCAGCCATTCAGCCATTCAGATATTCAGCCTGCCAGCCATTCAGCCTGACAGCCATTCAGTTATTCAGCCTGCCAGCCATTCAGCCTGCCATCCATTCAGCCTGCCAGCCATTCAGCCATTCAGCCATTCAGCCTTCCCTCCAATCAGCCATTCAGCCTGCCAGCCATACAGCCATTCAGCCTGCCAGCCATTCAGCCATTCAGCCTGCCAGCCATTCAGCCTGCCAGCTATTCAGCCTGCCAGCCATTCAGCCATTCAACCTGCTAGCTATTCAGCCATTCAGCCTGCCAGCATTTCAGCCTGCCATCCATTCAGCCTGCCTGCAATTCAGTCATTCAGCCATTCAGCCATTCAGCCTGCCAGACATTTAGCCTGCCCGCCATTCAGCCAGCCCGCCTTCTGCCATTCAGCCATTCAGCCTGCCCGCCTTCAGTCATTCAGCCTGCCAGCCATTCAGTCATTCAGCCATTCATCCTGCCAGCCTGCCAGACATTTAGCATGCCCGCCATTCAGCCATTCAGCCTGCCAGCCATTCAGCCATTCAGATATTCAGCCTGCCAGCCATTCAGCCTGACAGCCATTCAGTTATTCAGCCTGCCAGCCATTCAGCCTGCCATCCATTCAGCCTGCCAGCCTGCCAGCCATTCAGCCATTCAGCCTGCCAGCCATTCAGCCATTCAGCCTGCCAGCCATTCAGTCATTCAGCCTGCCAGCCATTCAGCCTGCCAGAAATTCAGCCATTCAGTCTTCAGCCATTCTGCCATTCAGCCTGCCAGCCATTCAGCCATTCTTCCTGCCAGCCATTCAGCCTGCCAGATATTCAGCCATTCAGTCTTTCAGCCATTCAGCCATTCAGCCAGCCAGCGTGCCAGCCTGACTGCCAGCCGTTCCACCATTCAGCCAGCAAGCCATTCAGCTATTCGTCCATTCAGCCATTCAGCCTGCAAGCCATTCAGCCTGCCAGCCATTCAACCATTCAGCCTGCCAACTATTCAGCCTGGCATCCATTCAGCCAATCAGCCTGCCAGCTATTCAACCATTCATTCTGCCAGCCATTCAGACATTCAGCCATTCAGCCTGCCAGCCATTCAGCCATTGAGCCTGCCAGCCATTCAGCCATTCAGAATGCCAGCCATTCAGCCTGCCAGCATTCAGCCATTCTGCCTGCCCGCCATTCAGCCTGCCAGCCATTCAGCCGTTCATTCAGCCATTCAGCCTGCCAGCCATTCAGACTGCCAGCCATTCAGACTGCCAGCCATTCAGACTGCCAGCCATTCAGCCTGCCAGCCATTCAGCCATTCAGCCATTCAGCCAGTCAGCCAGCCAGCCAGCCATTCAGCCATTCAGCCTGCCAGCCATTCAGCCATTCAGCTATTCAGCAATTCTGCCTGCCAGCCATTCAGCCAGCCAGCCATTCAGCCATTCAGCGATTCAGCCATTCAGCCATCCAGCCATTCAGCCTTCTGCCATTCAGCCATTCAGCCTGCAAGCCATTCAGCTATTCGGCCATTCAGCCATTCAGCCTGCCAGCCATTCTGACATTCAGCCTGTCAGAAATTCAGCCTGCCAGCCATTCAGGCATTCAGCCTGCCAACTATTCAGCCAGTCAGCCATTGAGCCATACAGCCTGCCAGCCATTAAGCCATTCAGCCTGCCAGCCAATCAGCAATTCAGTCTGCCAGCCATTCAGCCATTCAGCCTGCCAGCCATTCTGCCATTCAGATGTCAGCCATTCAGCCTGCCAGCCATTCAGTCATTCAGCCATTCATCCTGCCAGCCTGCCAGCCTTTCTGCCATTCAGACATTCAGCCTGCCAGCCATTCAGCCTGACAGTCATTCAGTTATTCAGCCTGCCAGCCATTCAGCCTGCCAGCCATTCGGCCATTCAGCCTGCCAGCCATTCAGTCATTCAGCCATTCATCCTGCCAGCCTGCCAGCCATTCTGCCATTCAGCCTGACAGTCATTCAGCCATTCAGCCTGCCAGCCATTCTGCCGTTCAGCCTGCCAGCCATTCAGCCTGCCAGCCATTCAGCCTGCCAGACATTTAGCATGCCCACCATTCAGCCATTCAGCCTGCCAGCCATTCAGCCATTCAGATATTCAGCCTGCCAGCCATTCAGCCTGACAGCCATTCAGTTATTCAGCCTGCCAGCCATTCAGCCTGCCATCCATTCAGCCTGCCAGCCATTCAGCCATTCAGCCATTCAGCCTTCCATCCAATCAGCCATTCAGCCTGCCAGCCATACAGCCATTCAGCCTGCCAGCCATTCAGCCATTCAGCCTGCCAGCCATTCAGCCATTCAGCCATTCAGCCTGCCAGCTATTCAGCCTGCCAGCCATTCAGCCATTCAGCCTGCCAGCTATTCAGCCATTCAGCCTGCCAGCATTTCAGCCTGCCATCCATTCAGCCTGCCTGCAATTCAGTCATTCAGCCATTCAGCCATTCAGCCTGCCAGACATTTAGCCTGCCCGCCATTCAGCCAGCCCGCCTTCTGCCATTCAGCCATTCAGCCTGCCCGCCTTCAGTCATTCAGCCTGCCAGCCTGTCAGCCTGACTGCCAGCCATTCAGTCATTCAGCCTTCCAGCCATTCTGCCATTCAGCCTGCCAGCTATTCAGCCATTCAGCCTGCCCGCCTTCAGTCATACAGCCTGCCAGCCATTCAGTCATTCAGCCATTCATCCTGCCAGCCTGCCAGCCATTCTGCCATTCAGCCATTCAGCCTGCCAGCCATTCAGCCTGACAGTCATTCAGTTATTCAGCCTGCCAGCCATTCAGACTGCCAGCCATTCAGCCATTCTGCCATTCAGCCTGCCAGCCATTCAGCCTGCCAGCCATTCAGCCTGCCAGACATTTAGCATGCCCGCTGTTCAGCCATTCAGCCTGCCAGCCATTCTGCCATTCAGCCATTCAGCCTGCCAGCCATTCAGCCTGACAGCCATTCAGTTATTCAGCCTGCCAGCCATTCAGCCTGCCATCCATTCAGCCTGCCAGCCATTCAGCCATTCAGCCTGCCAGCCATTCAGCCTGCCAGCCATAGCCATTCAGTCTGCCAGCCTGCCAGCCATTCAGCCTGCCAGCCTGCCAGCCAATCAGCCATTCAGCCTGCCAGCCATTTAGCCATTCAGCCTTCCAGCTATTCAGCCTGCCAGCCATTCAGCCATTCAGCCTGCCAGCATTTCAGCCTGCCCACCATTTAGCCATTCAGCCTGCCCGCCTTCTGCCATTCAGCCATTCAGCCTGCCCGCCTTCAGTCATTCAGCCTGCCAGCCATTCAGTCAATCAGCCATTCATCCTGCCAGCCTGCCAGACATTTAGCATGCCCGCCATTCAGCCATTCAGCCTGCCAGCCATTCAGCCATTCAGATATTCAGCCTGCCAGCCATTCAGCCTGACAGCCATTCAGTTATTCAGCCTGCCAGCCATTCAGCCTGCCATCCATTCAGCCTGCCAGCCTGCCAGCCATTCAGCCATTCAGCCTGCCAGCCATTCAGCCATTCAGCCTGCCAGCCATTCAGCCTGCCAGCCATAGCCATTCAGTCTGCCAGCCTGCCAGCCATTCAGCCTGCCAGCCTGCCAGCCAATCAGCCATTCAGCCTGCCAGCCATTTAGCCATTCAGCCTTCCAGCTATTCAGCCTGCCAGCCATTCAGCCATTCAGCCTGCCAGCATTTCAGCCTGCCCACCATTTATCCATTCAGCCTGCCCGCCTTCTGCCATTCAGCCATTCAGCCTGCCCGCCTTCAGTCATTCAGCCTGCCAGCCATTCAGTCAATCAGCCATTCATCCTGCCAGCCTGCCAGACATTTAGCATGCCCGCCATTCAGCCATTCAGCCTGCCAGCCATTCAGCCATTCAGATATTCAGCCTGCCAGCCATTCAGCCTGACAGCCATTCAGTTATTCAGCCTGCCAGCCATTCAGCCTGCCATCCATTCAGCCTGCCAGCCTGCCAGCCATTCAGCCATTCAGCCTGCCAGCCATTCAGCCATTCAGTCTGCCAGCCATTCAGTCATTCAGCCTGCCAGCCATTCAGCCTGCCAGAAATTCAGCCATTCAGTCTTCAGCCATTCTGCCATTCAGCCTGCCAGCCATTCAGCCATTCTTCCTGCCAGCCATTCAGCCTGCCAGATATTCAGCCATTCAGTCTTTCAGCCATTCAGCCATTCAGCCAGCCAGCCTGCCAGCCTGACTGCCAGCCGTTCCACCATTCAGCCAGCAAGCCATTCAGCTATTCGTCCATTCAGCCATTCAGCCTGCAAGCCATTCAGCCTGCCAGCCATTCAACCATTCAGCCTGCCAACTATTCAGCCTGGCATCCATTCAGCCAATCAGCCTGCCAGCTATTCAGCCATTCATTCTGCCAGCCATTCAGACATTCAGCCATTCAGCCTGCCAGCCATTCAGCCATTGAGCCTGCCAGCCATTCAGCCATTCAGAATGCCAGCCATTCAGCCTGCCAGCATTCAGCCATTCTGCCTGCCCGCCATTCAGCCTGCCAGCCATTCAGCCGTTCATTCAGCCATTCAGCCTGCCAGCCATTCAGACTGCCAGCCATTCAGACTGCCAGCCATTCAGCCTGCCAGCCATTCAGCCATTCAGCCATTCAGCCAGTCAGCCAGCCAGCCAGCCATTCAGCCATTCAGCCTGCCAGCCATTCAGCCATTCAGCCATTCAGCAATTCTGCCTGCCAGCCATTCAGCCAGCCAGCCATTCAGCCATTCAGCCATTCAGCCATTCAGCCATCCAGCCATTCAGCCTTCTGCCATTCAGCCATTCAGCCTGCAAGCCATTCAGCTATTCGGCCATTCAGCCATTCAGCCTGCCAGCCATTCTGACATTCAGCCTGTCAGAAATTCAGCCTGCCAGCCATTCAGGCATTCAGCCTGCCAACTATTCAGCCAGTCAGCCATTGAGCCATACAGCCTGCCAGCCATTAAGCCATTCAGCCTGCCAGCCAATCAGCAATTCAGTCTGCCAGCCATTCAGCCATTCAGCCTGCCAGCCATTCTGCCATTCAGATGTCAGCCATTCAGCCTGCCAGCCATTCAGTCATTCAGCCACTCATCCTGCCAGCCTGCCAGCCTTTCTGCCATTCAGACATTCAGCCTGCCAGCCATTCAGCCTGACAGTCATTCAGTTATTCAGCCTGCCAGCCATTCAGACTGCCAGCCATTCAGCCATTCAGCCTGCCAGCCATTCAGTCATTCAGCCATTCATCCTGCCAGCCTGCCAGCCATTCTGCCATTCAGCCTGACAGTCATTCAGCCATTCAGCCTGCCAGCCATTCTGCCATTCAGCCTGCCAGCCATTCAGCCTGCCAGCCATTCAGCCTGCCAGACATTTAGCATGCCCACCATTCAGCCATTCAGCCTGCCAGCCATTCAACCATTCAGATATTCAGCCTGCCAGCCATTCAGCCTGACAGCCATTCAGTTATTCAGCCTGCCAGCCATTCAGCCTGCCATCCATTCAGCCTGCCAGCCATTCAGCCATTCAGCCATTCAGCCTTCCATCCAATCAGCCATTCAGCCTGCCAGCCATACAGCCATTCAGCCTGCCAGCCATTCAGCCATTCAGCCTGCCAGCCATTCAGCCATTCAGCCATTCAGCCTGCCAGCTATTCAGCCTGCCAGCCATTCAGCCATTCAGCCTGCCAGCTATTCAGCCATTCAGCCTGCCAGCATTTCAGCCTGCCATCCATTCAGCCTGCCTGCAATTCAGTCATTCAGCCATTCAGCCATTCAGCCTGCCAGACATTTAGCCTGCCCGCCATTTAGCCAGCCCGCCTTCTGCCATTCAGCCATTCAGCCTGCCCGCCTTCAGTCATTCAGCCTGCCAGCCTGTCAGCCTGACTGCCAGCCATTCAGTCATTCAGCCTTCCAGCCATTCTGCCATTCAGCCTGCCAGCTATTCAGCCATTCAGCCTGCCCGCCTTCAGTCATTCAGCCTGCCAGCCATTCAGTCATTCAGCCATTCATCCTGCCAGCCTGCCAGCCATTCTGCCATTCAGCCATTCAGCCTGCCAGCCATTCAGCCTGACAGTCATTCAGTTATTCAGCCTGCCAGCCATTCAGACTGCCAGCCATTCAGCCATTCTGCCATTCAGCCTGCCAGCCATTCAGCCTGCCAGACATTTAGCATGCCCGCTGTTCAGCCATTCAGCCTGCCAGCCATTCTGCCATTCAGCCATTCAGCCTGCCCGCCTTCAGTCATTCAGCCTGCCAGCCATTCAGTCATTCAGCCATTCATCCTGCCAGCCTGCCAGACATTTAGCATGCCCGCCATTCAGCCATTCAGCCATTCAGCCATTCAGCCATCCAGCCATTCAGCCTTCTGCCATTCAGCCATTCAGCCTGCAAGCCATTCAGCTATTCGGCCATTCAGCCATTCAGCCTGCCAGCCATTCTGATATTCAGCCTGTCAGAAATTCAGCCTGCCAGCCATTCAGGCATTCAGCCTGCCAACTATTCAGCCAGTCAGCCATTGAGCCATACAGCCTGCCAGCCATTAAGCCATTCAGCCTGCCAGCCAATCAGCAATTCAGTCTGCCAGCCATTCAGCCATTCAGCCTGCCAGCCATTCTGCCATTCAGATGTCAGCCATTCAGCCTGCCAGCCATTCAGTCATTCAGCCATTCATCCTGCCAGCCTGCCAGCCTTTCTGCCATTCAGACATTCAGCCTGCCAGCCATTCAGCCTGACAGTCATTCAGTTATTCAGCCTGCCAGCCATTCAGACTGCCAGCCATTCAGCCATTCAGCCTGCCAGCCATTCAGTCATTCAGCCATTCATCCTGCCAGCCTGCCAGCCATTCTGCCATTCAGCCTGACAGTCATTCAGCCATTCAGCCTGCCAGCCATTCTGCCATTCAGCCTGCCAGCCATTCAGCCTGCCAGCCATTCAGCCTGCCAGACATTTAGCATGCCCACCATTCAGCCATTCAGCCTGCCAGCCATTCAACCATTCAGATATTCAGCCTGCCAGCCATTCAGCCTGACAGCCATTCAGTTATTCAGCCTGCCAGCCATTCAGCCTGCCATCCATTCAGCCTGCCAGCCATTCAGCCATTCAGCCATTCAGCCTTCCATCCAATCAGCCATTCAGCCTGCCAGCCATACAGCCATTCAGCCTGCCAGCCATTCAGCCATTCAGCCTGCCAGCCATTCAGCCATTCAGCCATTCAGCCTGCCAGCTATTCAGCCTGCCAGCCATTCAGCCATTCAGCCTGCCAGCTATTCAGCCATTCAGCCTGCCAGCATTTCAGCCTGCCATCCATTCAGCCTGCCTGCAATTCAGTCATTCAGCCATTCAGCCATTCAGCCTGCCAGACATTTAGCCTGGCCGCCATTTAGCCAGCCCGCCTTCTGCCATTCAGCCATTCAGCCTGCCCGCCTTCAGTCATTCAGCCTGCCAGCCTGTCAGCCTGACTGCCAGCCATTCAGTCATTCAGCCTTCCAGCCATTCTGCCATTCAGCCTGCCAGCTATTCAGCCATTCAGCCTGCCCGCCTTCAGTCATTCAGCCTGCCAGCCATTCAGTCATTCAGCCATTCATCCTGCCAGCCTGCCAGCCATTCTGCCATTCAGCCATTCAGCCTGCCAGCCATTCAGCCTGACAGTCATTCAGTTATTCAGCCTGCCAGCCATTCAGACTGCCAGCCATTCAGCCATTCTGCCATTCAGCCTGCCAGCCATTCAGCCTGCCAGACATTTAGCATGCCCGCTGTTCAGCCATTCAGCCTGCCAGCCATTCTGCCATTCAGCCATTCAGCCTGCCCGCCTTCAGTCATTCAGCCTGCCAGCCATTCAGTCATTCAGCCATTCATCCTGCCAGCCTGCCAGACATTTAGCATGCCCGCCATTCAGCCATTCAGCCTGCCAGCCATTCAGCCATTCAGATATTCAGCCTGCCAGCCATTCAGCCTGACAGCCATTCAGTTATTCAGCCTGCCAGCCATTCAGCCTGCCATCCATTCAGCCTGCCAGCCTGCCAACCATTCAGCCATTCAGCCTGCCAGCCATTCAGCCATTCAGCCTGCCAGCCATTCAGTCATTCAGCCTGCCAGCCATTCAGCCTGCCAGAAATTCAGCCATTCAGTCTTCAGCCATTCTGCCATTCAGCCTGCCAGCCATTCAGCCATTCTTCCTGCCAGCCATTCAGCCTGCCAGATATTCAGCCATTCAGTCTTTCAGCCATTCAGCCATTCAGCCAGCCAGCCTGCCAGCCTGCCAGCCTGACTGCCAGCCGTTCCACCATTCAGCCAGCAAGCCATTCAGCTATTCGTCCATTCAGCCATTCAGCCTGCAAGCCATTCAGCCTGCCAGCCATTCAACCATTCAGCCTGCCAACTATTCAGCCTGGCATCCATTCAGCCAATCAGCCTGCCAGCTATTCAGCCATTCATTCTGCCAGCCATTCAGACATTCAGCCATTCAGCCTGCCAGCCATTCAGCCATTGAGCCTGCCAGCCATTCAGCCATTCAGAATGCCAGCCATTCAGCCTGCCAGCATTCAGCCATTCTGCCTGCCCGCCATTCAGCCTGCCAGCCATTCAGCCGTTCATTCAGCCATTCAGCCTGCCAGCCATTCTGCCATTCAGCCTGCCAGCCATTCAGCCTGCCAGCCATTCAGCCTGCCAGACATTTAGCATGCCCACCATTCAGCCATTCAGCCTGCCAGCCATTCAGCCTGCCAGAAATTCAGCCATTCAGTCTTCAGCCATTCTGCCATTCAGCCTGCCAGCCATTCAGCCATTCTTCCTGCCAGCCATTCAGCCTGCCAGATATTCAGCCATTCAGTCTTTCAGCCATTCAGCCATTCAGCCAGCCAGCCTGCCAGCCTGACTGCCAGCCGTTCCACCATTCAGCCAGCAAGCCATTCAGCTATTCGTCCATTCAGCCATTCAGCCTGCAAGCCATTCAGCCTGCCAGCCATTCAACCATTCAGCCTGCCAACTATTCAGCCTGGCATCCATTCAGCCAATCAGCCTGCCAGCTATTCAGCCATTCATTCTGCCAGCCATTCAGACATTCAGCCATTCATCCTGCCAGCCAGCCATTCAGCCATTGAGCCTGCCAGCCATTCAGCCATTCAGAATGCCAGCCATTCAGCCTGCCAGCATTCAGCCATTCTACCTGCCCGCCATTCAGCCTGCCAGCCATTCAGCCGTTCATTCAGCCATTCAGCCTGCCAGCCATTCAGACTGCCAGCCATTCAGACTGCCAGCCATTCAGCCTGCCAGCCATTCAGCCATTCAGCCATTCAGCCAGTCAGCCAGCCAGCCAGCCATTCAGCCATTCAGCCTGCCAGCCATTCAGCCATTCAGCCATTCAGCAATTCTGCCTGCCAGCCATTCAGCCAGCCAGCCATTCAGCCATTCAGCCATTCAGCCATTCAGCCATCCAGCCATTCAGCCTTCTGCCATTCAGCCATTCAGCCTGCAAGCCATTCAGCTATTCGGCCATTCAGCCATTCAGCCTGCCAGCCATTCTGACATTCAGCCTGTCAGAAATTCAGCCTGCCAGCCATTCAGGCATTCAGCCTGCCAACTATTCAGCCAGTCAGCCATTGAGCCATACAGCCTGCCAGCCATTAAGCCATTCAGCCTGCCAGCCAATCAGCAATTCAGTCTGCCAGCCATTCAGCCATTCAGCCTGCCAGCCATTCTGCCATTCAGATGTCAGCCATTCAGCCTGCCAGCCATTCAGTCATTCAGCCATTCATCCTGCCAGCCTGCCAGCCTTTCTGCCATTCAGACATTCAGCCTGCCAGCCATTCAGCCTGACAGTCATTCAGTTATTCAGCCTGCCAGCCATTCAGACTGCCAGCCATTCAGCCATTCAGCCTGCCAGCCATTCTGACATTCAGCCTGTCAGAAATTCAGCCTGCCAGCCATTCAGGCATTCAGCCTGCCAACTATTCAGCCAGTCAGCCATTGAGCCATACAGCCTGCCAGCCATTAAGCCATTCAGCCTGCCAGCCAATCAGCAATTCAGTCTGCCAGCCATTCAGCCATTCAGCCTGCCAGCCATTCTGCCATTCAGATGTCAGCCATTCAGCCTGCCAGCCATTCAGTCATTCAGCCATTCATCCTGCCAGCCTGCCAGCCTTTCTGCCATTCAGACATTCAGCCTGCCAGCCATTCAGCCTGACAGTCATTCAGTTATTCAGCCTGCCAGCCATTCAGACTGCCAGCCATTCAGCCATTCAGCCTGCCAGCCATTCAGTCATTCAGCCATTCATCCTGCCAGCCTGCCAGCCATTCTGCCATTCAGCCTGACAGTCATTCAGCCATTCAGCCTGCCAGCCATTCTGCCATTCAGCCTGCCAGCCATTCAGCCTGCCAGCCATTCAGCCTGCCAGACATTTAGCATGCCCACCATTCAGCCATTCAGCCTGCCAGCCATTCAACCATTCAGATATTCAGCCTGCCAGCCATTCAGCCTGACAGCCATTCAGTTATTCAGCCTGCCAGCCATTCAGCCTGCCATCCATTCAGCCTGCCAGCCATTCAGCCATTCAGCCATTCAGCCTTCCATCCAATCAGCCATTCAGCCTGCCAGCCATACAGCCATTCAGCCTGCCAGCCATTCAGCCATTCAGCCTGCCAGCCATTCAGCCATTCAGCCATTCAGCCTGCCAGCTATTCAGCCTGCCAGCCATTCAGCCATTCAGCCTGCCAGCTATTCAGCCATTCAGCCTGCCAGCATTTCAGCCTGCCATCCATTCAGCCTGCCTGCAATTCAGTCATTCAGCCATTCAGCCATTCAGCCTGCCAGACATTTAGCCTGCCCGCCATTTAGCCAGCCCGCCTTCTGCCATTCAGCCATTCAGCCTGCCCGCCTTCAGTCATTCAGCCTGCCAGCCTGTCAGCCTGACTGCCAGCCATTCAGTCATTCAGCCTTCCAGCCATTCTGCCATTCAGCCTGCCAGCTATTCAGCCATTCAGCCTGCCCGCCTTCAGTCATTCAGCCTGCCAGCCATTCAGTCATTCAGCCATTCATCCTGCCAGCCTGCCAGCCATTCTGCCATTCAGTCATTCAGCCTGCAAGCTATTCAGCCTGACAGTCATTCAGTTATTCAGCCTGCCAGCCATTCAGACTGCCAGCCATTCAGCCATTCTGCCATTCAGCCTGCCAGCCATTCAGCCTGCCAGACATTTAGCATGCCCGCTGTTCAGCCATTCAGCCTGCCAGCCATTCTGCCATTCAGCCATTCAGCCTGCCAGCCATTCAGCCTGACAGCCATTCAGTTATTCAGCCTGCCAGCCATTCAGCCTGCCATCCATTCAGCCTGCCAGCCATTCAGCCTGCCAGCCTGCCAGCCATTCAGCCTGCCAGCCATAGCCATTCAGTCTGCCAGCCTGCCAGCCATTCAGCCTGCCAGCCTGCCAGCCAATCAGCCATTCAGCCTGCCAGCCATTCAGCCATTCAGCCTTCCAGCTATTCAGCCTGCCAGCCATTCAGCCATTCAGCCTGCCAGCATTTCAGCCTGCCCACCATTCAGCCATTCAGCCTGCCCGCCTTCTGCCATTCAGCCATTCAGCCTGCCCGCCTTCAGTCATTCAGCCTGCCAGCCATTCAGTCATTCAGCCATTCATCCTGCCAGCCTGCCAGACATTTAGCATGCCCGCCATTCAGCCATTCAGCCTGCCAGCCATTCAGCCATTCAGATATTCAGCCTGCCAGCCATTCAGCCTGACAGCCATTCAGTTATTCAGCCTGCCAGCCATTCAGCCTGCCATCCATTCAGCCTGCCAGCCTGCCAGCCATTCAGCCATTCAGCCTGCCAGCCATTCAGCCATTCAGCCTGCCAGCCATTCAGTCATTCAGCCTGCCAGCCATTCAGCCTGCCAGAAATTCAGCCATTCAGTCTTCAGCCATTCTGCCATTCAGCCTGCCAGCCATTCAGCCATTCTTCCTGCCAGCCATTCAGCCTGCCAGATATTCAGCCATTCAGTCTTTCAGCCATTCAGCCATTCAGCCAGCCAGCCTGCCAGCCTGCCAGCCTGACTGCCAGCCGTTCCACCATTCAGCCAGCAAGCCATTCAGCTATTCGTCCATTCAGCCATTCAGCCTGCAAGCCATTCAGCCTGCCAGCCATTCAACCATTCAGCCTGCCAACTATTCAGCCTGGCATCCATTCAGCCAATCAGCCTGCCAGCTATTCAGCCATTCATTCTGCCAGCCATTCAGACATTCAGCCATTCAGCCTGCCAGCCATTCAGCCATTGAGCCTGCCAGCCATTCAGCCATTCAGAATGCCAGCCATTCAGCCTGCCAGCATTCAGCCATTCTGCCTGCCCGCCATTCAGCCTGCCAGCCATTCAGCCGTTCATTCAGCCATTCAGCCTGCCAGCCATTCAGACTGCCAGCCATTCAGACTGCCAGCCATTCAGCCTGCCAGCCATTCAGCCATTCAGCCATTCAGCCAGTCAGCCAGCCAGCCAGCCATTCAGCCATTCAGCCTGCCAGCCATTCAGCCATTCAGCCATTCAGCAATTCTGCCTGCCAGCCATTCAGCCAGCCAGCCATTCAGCCATTCAGCCATTCAGCCATTCAGCCATCCAGCCATTCAGCCTTCTGCCATTCAGCCATTCAGCCTGCAAGCCATTCAGCTATTCGGCCATTCAGCCATTCAGCCTGCCAGCCATTCTGACATTCAGCCTGTCAGAAATTCAGCCTGCCAGCCATTCAGGCATTCAGCCTGCCAACTATTCAGCCAGTCAGCCATTGAGCCATACAGCCTGCCAGCCATTAAGCCATTCAGCCTGCCAGCCAATCAGCAATTCAGTCTGCCAGCCATTCAGCCATTCAGCCTGCCAGCCATTCTGCCATTCAGATGTCAGCCATTCAGCTTGCCAGCCATTCAGTCATTCAGCCATTCATCCTGCCAGCCTGCCAGCCTTTCTGCCATTCAGACATTCAGCCTGCCAGCCATTCAGCCTGACAGTCATTCAGTTATTCAGCCTGCCAGCCATTCAGACTGCCAGCCATTCAGCCATTCAGCCTGCCAGCCATTCAGTCATTCAGCCATTCATCCTGCCAGCCTGCCAGCCATTCTGCCATTCAGCCTGACAGTCATTTAGCCATTCAGCCTGCCAGCCATTCTGCCATTCAGCCTGCCAGCCATTCAGCCTGCCAGCCATTCAGCCTGCCAGACATTTAGCATGCCCACCATTCAGCCATTCAGCCTGCCAGCCATTCAGCCATTCAGATATTCAGCCTGCCAGCCATTCAGCCTGATAGCCATTCAGTTATTCAGCCTGCCAGCCATTCAGCCTGCCATCCATTCAGCCTGCCAGCCATTCAGCCATTCAGCCTTCCATCCAATCAGCCATTCAGCCTGCCAGCCATACAGCCATTCAGCCTGCCAGCCATTCAGCCATTCAGCCTGCCAGCCATTCAGCCATTCAGCCATTCAGCCTGCCAGCTATTCAGCCTGCCAGCCATTCAGCCATTCAGCCTGCCAGCTATTCAGCCATTCAGCCTGCCACCATTTCAGCCTGCCATCCATTCAGCCTGCCTGCAATTCAGTCATTCAGCCATTCAGCCATTCAGCCTGCCAGACATTTAGCCTGCCCGCCATTCAGCCAGCCCGCCTTCTGCCATTCAGCCATTCAGCCTGCCCGCCTTCAGTCATTCAGCCTGCCAGCCTGTCAGCCTGACTGCCAGCCATTCAGTCATTCAGCCTTCCAGCCATTCTGCCATTCAGCCTGCCAGCTATTCAGCCATTCAGCCTGCCCGCCTTCAGTCATTCAGCCTGCCAGCCATTCAGTCATTCAGCCATTCATCCTGCCAGCCTGCCAGCCATTCTGCCATTCAGCCATTCAGCCTGCCAGCCATTCAGCCTGACAGTCATTCAGTTATTCAGCCTGCCAGCCATTCAGACTGCCAGCCATTCAGCCATTCTGCCATTCAGCCTGCCAGCCATTCAGCCTGCCAGCCATTCAGCCTGCCAGACATTTAGCATGCCCGCTGTTCAGCCATTCAGCCTGCCAGCCATTCTGCCATTCAGCCATTCAGCCTGCCAGCCATTCAGCCTGACAGCCATTCAGTTATTCAGCCTGCCAGCCATTCAGCCTGCCATCCATTCAGCCTGCCAGCCATTCAGCCATTCAGCCTGCCAGCCATTCAGCCTGCCAGCCATAGCCATTCAGTCTGCCAGCCTGCCAGCCATTCAGCCTGCCAGCCTGCCAGCCAATCAGCCATTCAGCCTGCCAGCCATTCAGCCATTCAGCCTTCCAGCTATTCAGCCTGCCAGCCATTCAGCCATTCAGCCTGCCAGCATTTCAGCCTGCCCACCATTCAGCCATTCAGCCTGCCCGCCTTCTGCCATTCAGCCAATCAGCCTGCCCGCCTTCAGTCATTCAGCCTGCCAGCCATTCAGTCATTCAGCCATTCATCCTGCCAGCCTGCCAGACATTTAGCATGCCCGCCATTCAGCCATTCAGCCTGCCAGCCATTCAGCCATTCAGATATTCAGCCTGCCAGCCATTCAGCCTGACAGCCATTCAGTTATTCAGCCTGCCAGCCATTCAGCCTGCCATCCATTCAGCCTGCCAGCCTGCCAGCCATTCAGCCATTCAGCCTGCCAGCCATTCAGCCATTCAGTCTGCCAGCCATTCAGTCATTCAGCCTGCCAGCCATTCAGCCTGCCAGAAATTCAGCCATTCAGTCTTCAGCCATTCTGCCATTCAGCCTGCCAGCCATTCAGCCATTCTTCCTGCCAGCCATTCAGCCTGCCAGATATTCAGCCATTCAGTCTTTCAGCCATTCAGCCATTCAGCCAGCCAGCCTGACAGCCTGACTGCCAGCCGTTCCACCATTCAGCCAGCAAGCCATTCAGCTATTCGTCCATTCAGCCATTCAGCCTGCAAGCCATTCAGCCTGCCAGCCATTCAACCATTCAGCCTGCCAACTATTCAGCCTGGCATCCATTCAGCCAATCAGCCTGCCAGCTATTCAGCCATTCATTCTGCCAGCCATTCAGACATTCAGCCATTCAGCCTGCCAGCCATTCAGCCATTGAGCCTGCCAGCCATTCAGCCATTCAGAATGCCAGCCATTCACCCTGCCAGCATTCAGCCATTCTGCCTGCCCGCCATTCAGCCTGCCAGCCATTCAGCCGTTCATTCAGCCATTCAGCCTGCCAGCCATTCAGACTGCCAGCCATTCAGACTGCCAGCCATTCAGACTGCCAGCCATTCAGCCTGCCAGCCATTCAGCCATTCAGCCATTCAGCCAGTCAGCCAGCCAGCCAGCCATTCAGCCATTCAGCCTGCCAGCCATTCAGCCATTCAGCAATTCTGCCTGCCAGCCATTCAGCCAGCCAGCCATTCAGCCATTCAGCCATTCAGCCATTCAGCCATCCAGCCATTCAGCCTTCTGCCATTCAGCCATTCAGCCTGCAAGCCATTCAGCTATTCGGCCATTCAGCCATTCAGCCTGCCAGCCATTCTGACATTCAGCCTGCCAACTATTCAGCCAGTCAGCCATTGAGCCATACAGCCTGCCAGCCATTAAGCCATTCAGCCTGCCAGCCAATCAGCAATTCAGCCTGCCAGCCATTCAGCCATTCAGCCAGCCAGAAATTCAGCCATTCAGCCATTCAGCCTGCCAGCCATTCAGCCATTTAGCCTGCCAGCCATTCAGGCATTCAGAATGCCAGCCATTCAGCCATTTAGCCTGCCAGCCATTCAGCCTGCCAGCCATTCAGCCATTCAGAATGCCAGCCATTCAGCCTGCCGCCATTCAGCCATTCAGCCTGCCAGCCATTCAGCCATTCAGAATGCCAGCCATTCAGCCTGCCAGCCATTCAGCCTGCCGCCATTCAGCCATTATGCCTGCCAGCCATTCAGAATGCCAGCCATTCAGCCTGCCAGCCATTCAGCCATTCAGCCATTCAGATATTCAGCATGCCAGCCATTCAGCCATTCAGCCTGCCAGAAATTCAGCCATTCAGTCTGCCAGCCATTTAGCCTGCAAGCCGTTCAGCCATTCAGCCATTCAGCCCGCCAGCCATTCAGCCTGTCAGAAATTCAGCAATTCAGCCTGCCAGTCATTCTGCCATTCAGCCAGCCAGCCATTCAGCTATTCGGCCGTTCAGCTATTCAGCCTGCCAGCCATTCAGCCATTCAGCCAGCCAGACATTCAGACTGCCAGCCATTCAGCCATTCAGCCATTCAGCCTGCCAGCCATTTAGCCTGCCATTCAGCCTGCCAGCCATTCAGACATTCAGCCATTCAGCCTGACATTCAGCCTGCCAGCCATTCAGCCTGCCAGCCTGCCAGCCATTCAGCCATTCAGCCTGCCAGCCATTCAGCCATTCAGCCTGCCAGCCATTCATCCATTCAACCTGCCAGAAATTCAGCCATTCAGCCTGCCAGCCATTCAGCCAGTCAGCCTGCCAGAAATTCAGCCATTCAGCCGTTGAGCCATTCAGCCTGCCAGCCATTCAAACATTCAGCCTGCCAGAAATACAGCCATTCACCCTGCCAGCCATTCAGCCATTCAGCCTGCCAGCCATTCAGCCTGCCAGCCATTCAGCCTGCCAGCCTGCCAGCCATTCAGCCTGCCAGCCATTCAGCCATTCAGCCTGCCAGCCATTCAGTCATTGAGCCATTCAGCCATTCAGCCATTCAGCCATTGAGCCAACCAGCCAATCAGCCGTTGAGCCATTCAGCCATTCAACCATTCAGCCTGCCAGCCATTCAGCCATTCAGCCTGCCAGCCATTCATCCATTCAACCTGCCAGAAATTCAGCCATTCAGCCGTTGAGCCATTCAGCCTTTCAGCCTGCCAGCCATTCAAACATTCAGCCTGCCAGAAATTCAGCCATTCACCCTGCCAGCCATTCAGCCATTCAGCCTGCCAGCCATTCAGACTGCCAGCCATTCAGCCTGCCAGCCATTCAGCCTGCCAGCCTGCCAGCCATTCAGCCTGCCAGCCATTCAGTCATTGAGCCATTCATCCATTCAGCCTGCCAGCCATTCAGCCATTCAGCCTGCCAGCCATTCAGCCATTCAGCCATTCAGCCTGCCAGCCATTCAGCCGTTGAGCCATTCAACCATTCAGCCTGCCAGAAATTCTGCCATTCAGCCTGCCAGCTTGACTGCCAGTTATTAAGCCATTAAGCCAGCCAACGATCCAGCGATTCAGCCTGCCTGCCATTCAGCCATTCCTCCATTCAGCCATTCCTCCATTCAGCCATTCAGTCAGACAGCAATTCAGCCTGCCAGCCATTCAGCCTGCCAGCCGTTCAGCCATTCAGCCTGCCAGCCTGCCAGCCTGCCAGCCTGCCAGCCAGCCAGCCATTCAACCATTCAGCCTGCCAGAAATTCAGCCATTCAGCCTGCCAGCCATTCAGCCATTCAGCCTGCCAGCCATTCAGCCTGCCAGCCATTCAGCCATTCAGCCTGACAGCCATTCAGCCTGACAGCCATTCAGCCTGCCAGAAATTCAGCCATTCAGCCTTCAGCCATTCAGCCATTCAGCCATTAAGCCATTCAGCGATTCAGCCATTCACCTGCCAGCCATTCAGCCATTAAGCCATTCAGCCAGCCAGCCATTCAGCCATTCAGCCTGCCAGAAATTCAGCCATTCAGCCTGCCAGCCATTCTGCTATTCAGTCAGCCAGCCAGCCATCCATTCAGCCTGCCAGCTATTCAGCCAGTCAGCCTTTGAGCCATTCAGCCATTCAGCCTGCCAGCCTTTCAGCCATTCAGCCATTCACCCTGCCGGCCATTCAGCCAGCCAGCCATTCAGCCTGCCAGCCTGACAGCCATTCAGCCTGCCAGCAATTCAGCCATTCAGCCTGCCAGTCATTCAGACTTTCAGTATGCCAGACATTCAGCCTGCCAGCCATTCAACCTGCCAGCCATTCAGCCATTCAGCCTGGCAGCCATTCAGTCATTCAGCCATTCAGCCTGTCAGCCATTCAGTCATTCAGCCTGCCAGCCATTCAGTCATTGAGCCTGCCAGAAATTCATCCATTCAGCCAAACATTCATTCAGCCTTTCAGCCAATCAGCCATTCAGCCTGCCAGCCATTCAGCCATTCGTCCTGCCAGCCATTCAACCATTCAGCCTGCCAGAAATTCAGCCATTCAGCCTGCTAGCCTGCCAGCCATTCAGTCTGCCTGCCTGCCAGCCATTCAGCCTGCCAGCCATTCAGCTATTCTGCCATTCAGCCTGCCCGCCATTCAGCCATTCAGACTGCCAGCCATTCAGCCTGCCAGCCATTCAGCCATTCAGCCTGCCAGCCATTCAGCCATTAAGCCATTCAGCCTGCCATCCATTCTGCCATTCAGCCTGCCAGCCATTCAGCCTGCCCGCCATTCAGCCATTCAGCATGCCAGCCTGACTGTCAGCCATTCAGCCATTCAGCCTGCCAGAAATTCAGCCATTCAGCCTGCCAGCCATTCAGCCTGCCTGCCATTCACCCATTCAGCCTGCCAGACTGCCAGCCATTCAGACTGCCAGCCATTCACCCATTCAGTCTGCCAGACATTCAGCCTGCCAGACATTCATACTTTCAGCCATTCAGCCATTCAGCCATTCAGCCATTCATTCATCCTTTCAGCCAATCAGCGATTCAGCCTGCCAGCCATTCAGCCATTCAGCCATTCATCCTGCCAGCCATTCAGCCTGCCACCCATTCAGCCATTGAGCCATTCAGCCATTCAGCCTGCCAGCCATTCAGCCATTCAGCCTGCCAGCCGGCCAGCCATTCAGCCTGCCAGCAATTCAGCCATTCAGCCTGCCAGCCTGCCAGCCTGCCAGCCTACCATTCAGCCTGCCAGCCATTCAGCCATTCATCCTGCCAGCCATTCAGCCTGCCAGCCATTCAGCCTGCCAGCCTTTCAGCCTGCCAGCCATTCAGCCATTATTCCTGCCAGCCATTCAGCCTGCCAGCCATTGAGCCATTCAGCCATTCATCCTGCCAGCCTGTCAGCCAGCCATTCAGCCATTCAGCCTGCCAGCCATTCAGCCTGCCAGCCATTCAGCCATTCAGCCTGCCAGCTATTCAGCCTGGCAGCCATTCAGCCATTCAGCCATTGAGCCATTCAGCCTGCCAGCCATTCAGCCATTCAGCCTGCCAGACATTCACACTTTCAGCCTGCCAGACATTCAGCCTGCCAGCCATTCAGCCAGACAGCAATTCAGCCTGCCAACCATTTAGTCTGACAGCCATTCAGCAATTCAGCCTGCCAGCCATTCAGCCTGCCAGCAATTCAGTCTGCCAGCCATTCAGCCCGCCAGCATTTCAGCCTGCCAGCAATTCAGCCTGCCAGCCATTCAGCCATTCAGCCTACCAGCCATTCAGCCATTCAGCCTGCCAGCCATTGAGCCTGCCAGCAATTCAGCCTGCCAGCCATTCAGCCATTCAGCCAGCCAACCATTCAGCCATTCAGCCTGCCAGACATTCAGACTTTCAGCCTGCAAAGACATTCAGACTTTCAGCCTGCCAGACATTCAGCCTGCCAGCCATTGAGCCATTGAACCTGCCATCCATTCAAACTGCCAGCCATTAAGCCTGCCACCCATTCAGCCTTTCAGCCAATCAGCCATTCAGCCTGCCAGCCTTTCAGCCATTCAGCCTGCCAGCCATTCAGCCAGCCAGCCATTCAGCAATTCAGCCTGCCAGCCATTCAGCAATTAAGCCAATCATCCTGCCAGCCATTCAGCGATTCAGCCATTCATCCTGCCAGCCATTCAACCATTCAGCCTGCCAGAATTTCAGCCATTCAGCCTGCCAGCCATTCAGCATGCCAGACATTCAGCCATTCAGCCTGCCAGCCATTCAGCCTGCCAGCCATTCAGCCTGCCAGACATTCAGTCATTTAGCCATTTAGCCATTCAGTCTGCCAGCCTGACTGCCAGCCATTCAGCCATTCAGCCTGCCAGAAATTCAGCCATTCAGCCTGCCAGCCATTCTGCCATTCAACCTGCCAGCCATTCAGGCTGCCAGACATTAAGCCATTCAGCCATTCAGCCTGCGAGCCATTCATTCAGCCATTCAGCCTGCCAGCCATTCAGCCTGCCAGCCATTCAGCCATTCAGCCTGTCAGCCATTCAGCAATTCAGCCATTTAGCCTGCCAACCATTCAGTTGCCAGTCATTCAGTCAGACAGCAATTCAGCCTTTCAGCCTGCCAGCCATTCAGCCTGCCAGCCATTCAGCCTGCCAGCCATTCAGCCATTCAGCCTGCCAGCCATTCAGCAATTCAACCTGCCAACCATTCAGTTGCCAGCCATTCAGTCTGCCAGCCATTCAGCCATTCAGCCTGCCAGAAATTCAGCCATTCAGCCTGCCAGCCATTCAGCCTGCCAGACATTCAGTCATTCAGTCATTCAGCCATTTAGCCATTCAGTCTGCCAGCCTGTCAGCCTGACTGCCAGCCATTCAGCCATTCAGCCTGCCAGAAATTCAGCCATTTAGCCTGCCAGCCATTCTGCCATTCAACCTGCCAGCCACTCAGGCATTCCGCCTGCCAGCCATTCAGCCTGTCAGCCATTCAGCCATTCAGCCTTTCAGCCATTCAGCCATTCAGCCTGCCAGCCATTCAGCCTGCCAGACATTAAGACATTCAGCCATTCAGCCTGCGAGCCATTCATTCAGCCATTCTGCCTTTTACCCATTCAGCCTGCCAGCCATTCAGCCATTCAGCCTGCCAGCCAATCAGCAATTCAGCCATTCAGCCTGCCAACCATTCAGTTGCCAGCCATTCAGTCAGAAAGCAATTCAGCCTTTCAGCCTGCCAGCCATTCAGCCTGCCAGCCATTCAGCCATTCAGCCTGCCAGAAATTCAGCCATTCAGCCTGCCAGCCATTCAGCCTGCCAGCCATTCAGCCATTCAGCCTGCCAGCCATTCAGCCTGCCAGACATTCAGCCTTTCAGCCATTCAGCCTTTCAGCCATTCAGCCATTCAGCCATTCAGCCATTCAGCCTTTCAGCCTTTCAGCCTTTCAGCCTTTCAGCCTTTCAGACTTTCAGCCTTTCAGCCTTTCAGCCATTCAGCCTTTCAGCCTTTCAGCCTTTCAACCTTTCAGCCTTTCAGCCATTCAGCCTTTCAGCCTTTCAGCCTTTCAGCCATTCAGCCATTCAGCCTTTCAGCCTTTCAGCCTTTCAGCCTTTCAGCCATTCAGCCATTCAGCCATTCAGCCTGCCAGCCTGCCAGCCTGCCAGCCATTCATCCATTCAGCCTGCCAGCCATTCAGCCTGCCAGCCATTCATCCATTCAGCCTGCCAGCCATTCATCCTGCCAGCCATTGAACCATTCAGCCTGCCAGAAATTCAGCCATTCAGCCTGCCAGCCATTCAGCCTGCCAGCCATTCAGCCTGCCAGCCATTCAGCCATTCAGCCTGCCAGCCATTCAGCCATTCAGCCATTCAGCCATTCTGTCATTCAGCCATTCAGCCTGCCAGATATTCAGCCATTCTGAATGCCATACATTCAGCCATTTAGCCTGCCAGCCATTCAGCCTGCCAGCCATTCAGCCTGCCAGCCTTTCAGCCTGCCAGCCATTCAGCCTGCCAGCCATTCATCCATTCAGCCTGCCAGCCATTCATCCTGCCAGCCATTCAACCATTCAGCCTGCCAGAAATTCAGATATTCAGCCTGCCAGCCATTCAGCCATTCAGCCTGCCAGCCATTCAGCCATTCAGCCATTCAGC
This sequence comes from Squalus acanthias, assembly GCA_030390025.1. Taxonomy (NCBI): domain Eukaryota; kingdom Metazoa; phylum Chordata; class Chondrichthyes; order Squaliformes; family Squalidae; genus Squalus; species Squalus acanthias. The sequence continues at coordinate 97,781 of JASTWF010000513.1, forward strand.
CATTCAGCCATTCAGCCATTCTGTCATTCAGCCATTCAGCCTGCCAGCTATTCAGCCATTCAGAATGCCAGCCATTCAGCCATTTAGCCTGCCAGCCATTCAGCCATTCAGAATGCCAGCCATTCAGCCTACCAGCATTCAGCCATTCAGCCTGCCAGTCATTCAGCCATTCAGCCATTCAGACTGCCAGCCATTCAGCCATTCAGATTGCCAGCCATTCAGGCTGCCAGCCATTGAGCCATTGAGCCATTCAGCCGTTCAGCCATTCAGCCTGCCAGACATTCAGACTTTCAGCCTGACAGCCATTCAGCCATTCAGCCATTCATTCAGCCTTTCAGCCAATCAGCGATTCAGCCTGCCAGCCATTCAGCCATTCAGCCTGCCAGCCTGCCAGCCATTCAGCCTGCCAGCAATTCAGCCATTCAGCCTGCCAGCCTACCATTCAGCCTGCCAGCCATTCAGCCATTCAGCCAGCCTTTCAGCTTGCCAGACATTTAGACTTTCAGCCTGCCATCCATTCAAACTGCCAGCCATTCAGCATGCCTGCCATTCAGACTGCCAGCCTGCCAGCCTTTCAGCCTGGCAGCCATTCAGCCTGCCAGCCATTCAGTCATTCAGCCTGCCACCCATTCAGCCTACCAGCCATTCAGCCATTCAGCCTGCCAGCCATTCACCCATTCAGCCTGCCAGCCATTCAGCCTTTCCCTCATTCAGCCGTTCAGCCTGCCAGCCATTCAGCCTGCCAGCCATTCAGCCATTCAGCATGCCAGCCTGACTGCCAGCCATTCAGCCATTAAGCCATTCAGCCTGCCAGCCATTCAGCGATTCAGCCATTCAGCCTGCCAACTATTCAGCCATTAAGCCATTCAGCCTGCCAGACATTCAGCGATTCAGCCATTCAGCCTGCCAGCCATTCAGCCTGCCAGCCATTCAGCCATTCATCCTGCCAGCCATTCAGCCTGCCAGCCATTGAGCCTGCCAGCCAGTCAGCCTGCCAGCCATTCAGCCATTCCTCCTGCCAGCCATTCAGCCTGCCAGCCATTCAGCCATTCATCCTGCCAGATATTCAGTCATTCAGCAATTCAGTCTGCCAGCCTGTCAGCCAGCCATTCAGCCTGCCAGCCATTCAGCCTGCCAGCCATTCAGCCATTCAGCCTGCCAGCTATTCAGCCTGGCAGCCATTCAGCCATTCAGCCATTGAGCAATTCAGCCTGCCAGCCATTCAGCCATTGAGCCATTCAGCCATTCAGCCTGCCAGCCATTCAGCCAGACAGCAATTCAGCCTGCCAATCATTTAGTCTGCCAGCCATGCAGCAATTCAGCCTGCCAGCCATTCAGCCTGCCAGCAACTCAGTCTGCCAGCCATTCAGCCTGCCAGCCTGCCAGCCATTCAGCCTGCCAGCAATTCAGCCTGCCAGCCATTCAGCCATTCAGCCTGCCAGCCATTCAGCCTTTCAGCCTGCCAGCCATTGAGCCTGCCAGCAATTCAGCCTGCCAGCCATTCAGCCATTCAGCCAGCCAGCCATTCAGCCTGACAGACATTCAGACTTTCAGCCTGCCAGACATTCAGCCTGCCAGCCATTGAGCCATTGAGCCTGCCATCCATTCAAACTGCCAGCCATTCAGCCTGCCAGCCATTCAGCCATTGAGCCTGCCACCCATTCAGCCTTTCAGCCAATCAGCCATTCAGCCTGCCAGCCTTTCAGCCATTCAGCCTGCCCTCCATTCAACCATTCAGCCTGCCAGAATTTCAGCCATTCAGCCTGCCAGCCATTCTGCCATTCAGCCAGCCAGCCATTCAGCAATTCAACCTGCCAGCCATTCAGCCATTAAGCCATTCAGCAATTCAGCCTGCCAGCCATTCAGCCATTAAGCCATTCAGCCTGCCAGCCATTCAGCGATTCAGCCATTCATCCTGCCAGCCATTCAACCATTCAGCCTGCCAGAATTTCAGCCATTCAGCCTGCCAGCCATTCTACCATTCAGCCTGCCAGCCATTCAGCCTGCCAGCCATTCAGCCTGCCAGACATTCAGTCATTCAGCCATTTAGCCATTCAGTCTGCCAGCCTGTCAGCCATTCAGCCATTCAGCCTGCCAGAAATTCAGCCATTCAGCCTGCCAGCCATTCTGCCATTCAACCTGCCAGCCATTCAGGCATTCCGCCTGCCAGCCATTCAGCCTTTCAGCCATTCAGACATTCAGCCTGCCAGCCATTCAGCCTGCCAGACATTAAGCCATTCAGCCTGCGAGCCATTCATTCAGCCATTCAGCCTGCCAGCCATTCAGCCTGCCAGCCATTCAGCCATTCAACCTGCCAGCCATTCAGCAATTCAGCCATTTAGCTTGCCAACCATTCAGTTGCCAGCCACTCAGTCAGACAGCAATTCAGCCTTTCAGCCAGCCAGCCATTCAGCCTGACAGCCATTCAGCCTGCCAGCCATTCAGCCATTCAGCCTGCCAGCCATTCAGCAATTCAGCCATTCAGCCTGCCAACCATTCAGTTGACAGCCATTCAGTCTGCCAGCCATTCAGCCATTCAGCCTGCCAGAAATTCAGCCATTCAGCCTGCCAGCCATTCAGCCTGCCAGACATTCAGTCATTCAGCCATTTAGCCATTCAGTCTGCCAGCCTGTCAGCCTGACTGCCAGCCATTCAGCCATTCAGCCTGCCAGCCATTCACCCATTCAGCCTGCCAGCCATTCATCCTTTCCCCCATTCAGCCGTTCAGCCTGCCAGCCATTCAGCCTGCCAGCCATTCAGCCATTCAGCCTGCCAGCCATTCTGCCATTCAACCTGCCAGCCATTCAGGCATTCCGCCTGCCAGCCATTCAGCCTTTCAGCCATTCAGCCTGCCAGCCATTCAGCCTGCGAGCCATTCATTCAGCCATTCAGCCTTTTAGCCATTCAGCCTGCCAGCCATTCAGCCATTCAGCCTGCCAGCCATTCAGCAATTCAGCTATTCAGCCTGCCAGCTATTCAGCCATTAAGCCATTCAGCCTGCCAGCCATTCAGCGATTCAGCCATTCAGCCTGCCAGCCATTCAGCCTGCCAGCCATTCAGCCATTCAGCCTGCCAGCTATTCAGCCTGGCAGCCATTCAGCCATTTAGCCTGCCAGCCATTCAGCCTGCCAGCCATTCAACCATTGAGCCATGCAGCCATTCAGCCATTCAGCCTGCCAGCCATTCAGCCGTTCAGCCTGCCAGCCATTCAGCCTGCCAGCCATTCAGCCATTCAGCATGCCAGCCTGACTGCCAGCCATTCAGCCATTAAGCCATTCAGCCTGCCAGCCATTCAGCGATTCAGCCATTCAGCCTGCCAGCTATTCAGCCATTAAGCCATTCAGCCTGCCAGACATTCAGCGATTCAGCCATTCAGCCTGCCAGCCATTCAGCCTGCCAGCCATTCAGCCATTCATCCTGCCAGCCATTCAGCCTGCCAGCCATTGAGCCTGCCAGCCAGTCAGCCTGCCAGCCATTCAGCCATTCATCCTGCCAGATATTCAGTCATTCAGCCATTCAGTCTGCCAGCCTGTCAGCCAGCCATTCAGCCTGCCAGCCATTCAGCCTGCCAGCCATTCAGCCATTCAGCCTGCCAGCTATTCAGCCTGGCAGCCATTCAGCCATTCAGCCATTGAGCAATTCAGCCTGCCAGCCATTCAGCCATTGAGCCATTCAGCCATTCAGCCTGCCAGCCATTCAGCCATTCAGCCTGCCAGACATTCACACTTTCAGCCTGCCAGACATTCAGCCTGCCAGCCATTCAGCCAGACAGCAATTCAGCCTGCCAACCATTTAGTCTGCCAGCCATTCAGCAATTCAGCCTGCCAGCCATTCAGCCTGCCAGCAATTCAGTCTGCCAGCCATTCAGCCTGCCAGCCTGCCAGCCATTCAGCCTGCCAGCAATTCAGCCTGCCAGCCATTCAGCCATTCAGCCTGCCAGCCATTCAGCCTTTCAGCCTGCCAGCCATTGAGCCTGCCAGCAATTCAGCCTGCCAGCCATTCAGCCATTCAGCCAGCCAGCCATTCAGCCTGACAGACATTCAGACTTTCAGCCTGCCAGACATTCAGCCTGCCAGCCATTGAGCCATTGAGCCTGCCATCCATTCAAACTGCCAGCCATTCAGCCTGCCAGCCATTCAGCCATTGAGCCTGCCACCCATTCAGCCTTTCAGCCAATCAGCCATTCAGCCTGCCAGCCTTTCAGCCATTCAGCCTGCCCTCCATTCAACCATTCGGCCTGCCAGAATTTCAGCCATTCAGCCTGCCAGCCATTCTGCCATTCAGCCAGCCAGCCATTCAGCAATTCAACCTGCCAGCCATTAAGCCATTCAGCAATTCAGCCTGCCAGCCATTCAGCCATTAAGCCATTCAGCCTGCCAGCCATTCAGCGATTCAGCCATTCATCCTGCCAGCCATTCAACCATTCAGCCTGCCAGAATTTCAGCCATTCAGCCTGCCAGCCATTCTGCCATTCAGCCTGCAAGCCATTCAGCCTGCCAGCCATTCAGCCTGCCAGACATTCAGTCATTCAGCCATTTAGCCATTCAGTCTGCCAGCCTGTCAGCCATTCAGCCATTCAGCCTGCCAGAAATTCAGCCATTCAGCCTGCCAGCCATTCTGCCATTCAACCTGCCAGCCATTCAGGCATTCCGCCTGCCAGCCATTCAGCCTTTCAGCCATTCAGACATTCAGCCATGCAGCCATTGATCCTGCCACCCATTCAGCCTTTCAGCCAATCAGCCTTTCAGCCTGCCAGCCTTTCAACCATTCAGCCTGCCAGCCATTCAGCCAGCCAGCCATTCAGCAATTCAGCCTGCCAGCCATTCAGCCATTAAGCCATTCAGCCTGCCAGCCATTCATAGATTCAGCCATTCATCCTGCCAGCCATTCAACCATTCAGCCTGCCAGAATTTCAGCCATTCAGCCTTCCAGACATTCAGCCATTCAGCCTGCCAGCCATTCAGCCTGCCAGACATTCCGTCATTCAGCCATCTAGCCATTCAGTCTGCCAGCCTGTCAGCCATTCAGCCATTCAGCCTGCCAGAAATTCAGCCATTCAGCCTGCCAGCCATTCTGCCATTCAACCTGCCAGCCATTCAGCCTTTCAGCCATTCAGACATTCAGCCTGCCAGACATTAAGCCATTCAACATTCAGCCTGCGAGCCATTCATTCAACCATTCAGCCTGCCAGCCATTCAGCCTGCCAGCCATTCAGCCTGCCAGCCATTCAGCCATTCAGCCTGCCAGCCATTCAGCAATTCAGCCATTTAGCCTGCCAACCATTCAGTTGCCAGCCATTCAGTCAGACAGCCATTCAGCCTTTCAGCCTGCCAGCCATTCAGCCTGCCAGCCATTCAGTCTGCCAGCCATTCAGCCATTCAGCCTGCCAGAAATTCAGCCATTCAGCCTGCCAGCCATTCAGCCTGCCAGACATTCAGTCATTCAGCCATTTAGCCATTCAGTCTACCAGCCTGTCAGCCATTCACCCATTCAGCCTGCCAGAAATTCAGCAATTCAAACTGCCAGCCATTCTGCCATTCAACCTGCCAGCCATTCAGGCATTCCGCCTGCCAGCCATTCAGCCTTTCAGCCATTCAGCCATTCAGCCTGCCAGCCATTCAGCCTGCCAGACATTAAGCCATTCAGCCATTCATCCTGCCAGCCATTCAAACATTCAGCCTGCCAGAATTTCAGCCATTCAGCCTGCCAGCCAATTCTGCCATTCAGCCTGCCAGCCATTCAGCCTGCCAGACATTCAGCCATTCAGCCTGCCAGCCATTCAGCCTGCCAGCCATTCAGCCTGCCAGACATTCAGTCATTCAGCCATTTAGCCATTCAGTCTGCCAGCCTGTCAGCCTGACTGCCAGCCATTCAGCCATTCAGCCTGCCAGAAATTCAGCCATTCAGCCTGCCAGCCATTCTGCCATTCAACCTGCCAGCCATTCAGGCATTCCGCCTGCCAGCCATTCATCCTTTCCCCCATTCAGCCGTTCAGCCTGCCAGCCTTTCAGCCAATCAGCCATTCAGCCTGCCAGCCTTTCAGCCATTCAGCCTGCCCTCCATTCAACCATTCAGCCTGCCAGAATTTCAGCCATTCAGCCTGCCAGCCATTCTGCCATTCAGCCAGCCAGCCATTCAGCAATTCAACCTGCCAGCCATTCAGCCATTAAGCCATTCAGCAATTCAGCCTGCCAGCCATTCAGCCATTAAGCCATTCAGCCTGCCAGCCATTCAGCGATTCAGCCATTCATCCTGCCAGCCATTCAACCATTCAGCCTGCCAGAATTTCAGCCATTCAGCCTGCCAGCCATTCTACCATTCAGCCTGCCAGCCATTCAGCCTGCCAGCCATTCAGCCTGCCAGACATTCAGTCATTCAGCCATTTAGCCATTCAGTCTGCCAGCCTGTCAGCCATTCAGCCATTCAGCCTGCCAGAAATTCAGCCATTCAGCCTGCCAGCCATTCTGCCATTCAACCTGCCAGCCATTCAGGCATTCCGCCTGCCAGCCATTCAGCCTTTCAGCCATTCAGACATTCAGCCTGCCAGCCATTCAGCCTGCCAGACATTAAGCCATTCAGCCTGCGAGCCATTCATTCAGCCATTCAGCCTGCCAGCCATTCAGCCTGCCAGCCATTCAGCCATTCAACCTGCCAGCCATTCAGCAATTCAGCCATTTAGCTTGCCAACCATTCAGTTGCCAGCCATTCAGTCAGACAGCAATTCAGCCTTTCAGCCAGCCAGCCATTCAGCCTGACAGCCATTCAGCCTGCCAGCCATTCAGCCATTCAGCCTGCCAGCCATTCAGCAATTCAGCCATTCAGCCTGCCAACCATTCAGTTGACAGCCATTCAGTCTGCCAGCCATTCAGCCATTCAGCCTGCCAGAAATTCAGCCATTCAGCCTGCCAGCCATTCAGCCTGCCAGACATTCAGTCATTCAGCCATTTAGCCATTCAGTCTGCCAGCCTGTCAGCCTGACTGCCAGCCATTCAGCCATTCAGCCTGCCAGCCATTCACCCATTCAGCCTGCCAGCCATTCATCCTTTCCCCCATTCAGCCGTTCAGCCTGCCAGCCATTCAGCCTGCCAGCCATTCAGCCATTCAGCCTGCCAGCCATTCTGCCATTCAACCTGCCAGCCATTCAGGCATTCCGCCTGCCAGCCATTCAGCCTTTCAGCCATTCAGCCTGCCAGCCATTCAGCCTGCGAGCCATTCATTCAGCCATTCAGCCTTTTAGCCATTCAGCCTGCCAGCCATTCAGCCATTCAGCCTGCCAGCCATTCAGCAATTCAGCTATTCAGCCTGCCAGCTATTCAGCCATTAAGCCATTCAGCCTGCCAGCCATTCAGCGATTCAGCCATTCAGCCTGCCAGCCATTCAGCCTGCCAGCCATTCAGCCATTCAGCCTGCCAGCTATTCAGCCTGGCAGCCATTCAGCCATTTAGCCTGCCAGCCATTCAGCCTGCCAGCCATTCAACCATTGAGCCATGCAGCCATTCAGCCATTCAGCCTGCCAGCCATTCAGCCGTTCAGCCTGCCAGCCATTCAGCCTGCCAGCCATTCAGCCATTCAGCATGCCAGCCTGACTGCCAGCCATTCAGCCATTAAGCCATTCAGCCTGCCAGCCATTCAGCGATTCAGCCATTCAGCCTGCCAGCTATTCAGCCATTAAGCCATTCAGCCTGCCAGACATTCAGCGATTCAGCCATTCAGCCTGCCAGCCATTCAGCCTGCCAGCCATTCAGCCATTCATCCTGCCAGCCATTCAGCCTGCCAGCCATTGAGCCTGCCAGCCAGTCAGCCTGCCAGCCATTCAGCCATTCATCCTGCCAGATATTCAGTCATTCAGCCATTCAGTCTGCCAGCCTGTCAGCCAGCCATTCAGCCTGCCAGCCATTCAGCCTGCCAGCCATTCAGCCATTCAGCCTGCCAGCTATTCAGCCTGGCAGCCATTCAGCCATTCAGCCATTGAGCAATTCAGCCTGCCAGCCATTCAGCCATTGAGCCATTCAGCCATTCAGCCTGCCAGCCATTCAGCCATTCAGCCTGCCAGACATTCACACTTTCAGCCTGCCAGACATTCAGCCTGCCAGCCATTCAGCCAGACAGCAATTCAGCCTGCCAACCATTTAGTCTGCCAGCCATTCAGCAATTCAGCCTGCCAGCCATTCAGCCTGCCAGCAATTCAGTCTGCCAGCCATTCAGCCTGCCAGCCTGCCAGCCATTCAGCCTGCCAGCAATTCAGCCTGCCAGCCATTCAGCCATTCAGCCTGCCAGCCATTCAGCCTTTCAGCCTGCCAGCCATTGAGCCTGCCAGCAATTCAGCCTGCCAGCCATTCAGCCATTCAGCCAGCCAGCCATTCAGCCTGACAGACATTCAGACTTTCAGCCTGCCAGACATTCAGCCTGCCAGCCATTGAGCCATTGAGCCTGCCATCCATTCAAACTGCCAGCCATTCAGCCTGCCAGCCATTCAGCCATTGAGCCTGCCACCCATTCAGCCTTTCAGCCAATCAGCCATTCAGCCTGCCAGCCTTTCAGCCATTCAGCCTGCCCTCCATTCAACCATTCGGCCTGCCAGAATTTCAGCCATTCAGCCTGCCAGCCATTCTGCCATTCAGCCAGCCAGCCATTCAGCAATTCAACCTGCCAGCCATTAAGCCATTCAGCAATTCAGCCTGCCAGCCATTCAGCCATTAAGCCATTCAGCCTGCCAGCCATTCAGCGATTCAGCCATTCATCCTGCCAGCCATTCAACCATTCAGCCTGCCAGAATTTCAGCCATTCAGCCTGCCAGCCATTCTGCCATTCAGCCTGCAAGCCATTCAGCCTGCCAGCCATTCAGCCTGCCAGACATTCAGTCATTCAGCCATTTAGCCATTCAGTCTGCCAGCCTGTCAGCCATTCAGCCATTCAGCCTGCCAGAAATTCAGCCATTCAGCCTGCCAGCCATTCTGCCATTCAACCTGCCAGCCATTCAGGCATTCCGCCTGCCAGCCATTCAGCCTTTCAGCCATTCAGACATTCAGCCATGCAGCCATTGATCCTGCCACCCATTCAGCCTTTCAGCCAATCAGCCTTTCAGCCTGCCAGCCTTTCAACCATTCAGCCTGCCAGCCATTCAGCCATTAAGCCATTCAGCCTGCCAGCCATTCAGCGATTCAGCCATTCATCCTGCCAGCCATTCAACCATTCAGCCTGCCAGAATTTCAGCCATTCAACCATTCAGCCTGCCAGAATTTCAGCCATTCAGCCTTCCAGACATTCAGCCATTCAGCCTGCCAGCCATTCAGCCTGCCAGACATTCCGTCATTCAGCCATCTAGCCATTCAGTCTGCCAGCCTGTCAGCCATTCAGCCATTCAGCCTGCCAGAAATTCAGCCATTCAGCCTGCCAGCCATTCTGCCATTCAACCTGCCAGCCATTCAGCCTTTCAGCCATTCAGACATTCAGCCTGCCAGACATTAAGCCATTCAACATTCAGCCTGCGAGCCATTCATTCAACCATTCAGCCTGCCAGCCATTCAGCCTGCCAGCCATTCAGCCTGCCAGCCATTCAGCCATTCAGCCTGCCAGCCATTCAGCAATTCAGCCATTTAGCCTGCCAACCATTCAGTTGCCAGCCATTCAGTCAGACAGCCATTCAGCCTTTCAGCCTGCCAGCCATTCAGCCTGCCAGCCATTCAGTCTGCCAGCCATTCAGCCATTCAGCCTGCCAGAAATTCAGCCATTCAGCCTGCCAGCCATTCAGCCTGCCAGACATTCAGTCATTCAGCCATTTAGCCATTCAGTCTACCAGCCTGTCAGCCATTCACCCATTCAGCCTGCCAGAAATTCAGCAATTCAAACTGCCAGCCATTCTGCCATTCAACCTGCCAGCCATTCAGGCATTCCGCCTGCCAGCCATTCAGCCTTTCAGCCATTCAGCCATTCAGCCTGCCAGCCATTCAGCCTGCCAGACATTAAGCCATTCAGCCATTCATCCTGCCAGCCATTCAACCATTCAGCCTGCCAGAATTTCAGCCATTCAGCCTGCCAGCCAATTCTGCCATTCAGCCTGCCAGCCATTCAGCCTGCCAGACATTCAGCCATTCAGCCTGCCAGCCATTCAGCCTGCCAGCCATTCAGCCTGCCAGACATTCAGTCATTCAGCCATTTAGCCATTCAGTCTGCCAGCCTGTCAGCCTGACTGCCAGCCATTCAGCCATTCAGCCTGCCAGAAATTCAGCCATTCAGCCTGCCAGCCATTCTGCCATTCAACCTGCCAGCAATTCAAGCATTCCGCCTGCCAGCCATTCAGCCTTTCAGCCATTCAGACATTCAGCCTGCCAGCCATTCAGCCTGCCAGACATTCAGCCTGCGAGCCATTCATTCAGCCATTCAGCCTGCCAGCCATTCAGCCTGCCAGCCATTCAGCCATTCAGCCTGCCAGCCATTCAGCAATTCAGCCATTTAGCCTGCCAACCATTCAGTTGCCAGCCATTCAGTCAGACAGCAATTCAGCCTTTCAGCCTGCCAGCCATTCAGCCTGCCAGCCATTCAGCCTGCCAGCCATTCAGCAATTCAGCCATTCAGCCTGCCAACCATTCAGTTGCCAGCCATTCAGTCTGCCAGCCATTCAGTAATTCAGCCTGCCAGAAATTCAGCCATTCGGCCTGCCAGCCATTCAGCCTGCCAGACATTCAGTCATTCAGCCATTTTGCCATTCAGTCTGCCAGCCTGTCAGCCTGACTGCCAGCCATTCAGCCATTCAGCCTGCCAGAAATTCAGCAATTCAGCCTGCCAGCCATTCTGCCATTCAACCTGCCAGCCATTCAGGCATTCCGCCTGCCAGCCATTCAGCCTGCCAGACATTAAGCCATTCAGCCATTCAGCCTGCGAGCCATTCATTCAGCCATTCAGCCTGCCAACCATTCAGTTGCCAGCCATTCAGTCAGACAGCAATTCAGCCTTTCAGCCTGCCAGCCATTCAGCCTGCCAGCCATTCAGTCTGCCAGCCATTCAGCCATTCAGCCTGCCAGCCATTCTGTCATTCAGCCATTCAGCCTGCCAGCCATTCAGACTGCCAGCCATTCAGCCATTCTGTCATTCCGCCATTCAGCCTTTCAGCCTTTCAGCCATTCAGCCTTTCAGCCATTCAGCCTTTCAGCCTTTCAGCCATTCAGCCATTCAGCCTTTCAGCCATTCAGCCATTCAGTCTTTCAATCATTCAGCCATTCAACCATTCAGCCTGCCAGCCATTCAAACTGCCAGCCATTCATCCATTCAGCCTGCCAGCCATTCAGCCTGCCAGCCATTCATCCATTCAGCCTGCCAGCCATTCATCCTGCCAGCCATTCAACCATTCAGCCTGCCAGAAAATCAGCCATTCAGCCTGCCAGCCATTCAGCCATTCAGCCTGCCAGCCATTCAGCCTGCCAGCCATTCAGCCATTCAGCCAGCCAGCCATTCAGCAATTCAGCTTGCCAGCCATTCAGCCATTAAGCCTGCCAGCCATTCTGCCATTCAGCCTGCCAGCCATTCAGCCTGCCAGACATTCAGCCATTCAGCCTGCCAGCCATTCAGCCTGCCAGCCATTCAGTCATTCAGCCATTTAGCCATTCAGTCTGCCAGCCTGTCAGCCTGACTGCCAGCCATTCAGCCATTCAGCCTGCCAGAAATTCAGCTATTCAGCCTGCCAGCCATTCAGCCATTCAACCTGCCAGCCATTCAGGCATTCCGCTTGCCAGCCATTCAGCCTTTCAGCCATTCAGACATTCAGCCTGCCACCCATTCAGCCTGCCAGACATTAAGCCATTCAGCCATTCAGCCTGCGAGCCATTCATTCAGCCATTCAGCCTGCCAGCCATTCAGCCTGCCAGCCATTCAGCCATTCAGCCTGCCAGCAATTCAGCAATTCAGCCATTTAGCCAGCCAACCATTCAGATGCCAGCCACTGAGTCAGACAGCAATTCAGCCTTTCAGCCTGCCAGCCATTCAGCCTGCCAGCCATTCAGCCATTCAGCCTGCCAGCAATTCAGCAATTCAGCCATTTAGCCTGCCAACCATTCAGTTGCCAGCCATTCAGTCAGACAGCAATTCAGCCTTTCAGCCTGCCAGCCATTCAGCCTGCCAGCGATTCAGCCAGCCAGCCATTCAGCCATTCAGCCTGCCAGACATTCATACTTTCAGCCTGCCAGACATTCAGCCTGCCAGACATTCAGCCTGCCAGCCATTGAGCCATTGAGCCTGCCATCCATTCAAACTGCCAGCCATTCAGCCTGCCAGCCATTCAGCCATTGAGCCTGCCACCCATTCAGCCTTTCAGCCAATCAGCCATTCAGCCTGCCAGCCTTTCAGCCATTCAGCCTGCCAGCCATTCAGCCAGCCAGACATTCAGCAATTTAGCCTGCCAGCCATTCAGCCATTAAGCCATTCATCCTGCCAGCCATTCAGCGATTCAGCCATTCATCCTGCCAGCCATTCAACCATTCAGCCTGCCAGAATTTCAGCCATTCAGCCTGCCAGCCATTCTGCCATTCAGCCTACCAGCCATTCAGCCGGCCAGACATTCAGCCATTCAGCCTGCCAGACATTCAGTCATTCAGCCATTTAGCCATTCAGTCTGCCAGCCTGTCAGCCTGACTGCCAGCCATTCAGCCATTCAGCCTGCCAGAAATTCAGCCATTCAGCCTGCCAGCCATTCAGCCATTCAACCTGCCAGCCATTCAGGCATTCCCCTTTCCAGCCATTCAGCCTTTCAGCCATTCAGACATTCAGCCTGCCACCCATTCAGCCTGCCAGACATTAAGCCATTCAGCCATTCAGCCTGCGAGCCATTCATTCAGCCATTCAGCCTGCCAGCCATTCAGCCTGCCAGCCATTCAGCCATTCAGCCTGCCAGCAATTCAGCAATTCAGCCATTTAGCCAGCCAACCATTCAGATGCCAGCCACTGAGTCAGACAGCAATTCAGCCTTTCAGCCTGCCAGCCATTCAGCCTGCCAGCCATTCAGCCATTCAGCCTGCCAGCAATTCAGCAATTCAGCCATTTAGCCTGCCAACCATTCAGTTGCCAGCCATTCAGTCAGACAGCAATTCAGCCTTTCAGCCTGCCAGCCATTCAGCCTGCCAGCGATTCAGCCAGCCAGCCATTCAGCCATTCAGCCTGCCAGACATTCATACTTTCAGCCTGCCAGACATTCAGCCTGCCAGACATTCAGCCTGCCAGCCATTGAGCCATTGAGCCTGCCATCCATTCAAACTGCCAGCCATTCAGCCTGCCAGCCATTCAGCCATTGAGCCTGCCACCCATTCAGCCTTTCAGCCAATCAGCCATTCAGCCTGCCAGCCTTTCAGCCATTCAGCCTGCCAGCCATTCAGCCAGCCAGACATTCAGCAATTTAGCCTGCCAGCCATTCAGCCATTAAGCCATTCATCCTGCCAGCCATTCAGCGATTCAGCCATTCATCCTGCCAGCCATTCAACCATTCAGCCTGCCAGAATTTCAGCCATTCAGCCTGCCAGAAATTCAGCCATTCAGCCTACCAGCCATTCAGCCGGCCAGACATTCAGCCATTCAGCCTGCCAGACATTCAGTCATTCAGCCATTTAGCCATTCAGTCTGCCAGCCTGTCAGCCTGACTGCCAGCCATTCAGCCTGCCAGAAATTCAGCCATTCAGCCTGCCAGCCATTCTGCCATTCAGCCATTCAGACATTCAGCCTGCCAGCCATTCAGCCTCCCAGACATTAAGCCATTCAGCCATTCAGCCTGCGAGCCATTCATTCAGCCATTCAGCATGCCAGCCATTCAGCCTGCCAGCCATTCAGCCATTCAGCCTGCCAGCCATTCAGCAATTCAGCCATTCAGCCTGCCAACCATTCAGTTGCCAGCCATTCAGTCTGCCAGCCATTCAGTAATTCAGCCTGCCAGAAATTCAGCCATTCGGCCTGCCAGCCATTCAGCCTGCCAGACATTCAGTCATTCAGCCATTTTGCCATTCAGTCTGCCAGCCTGTCAGCCTGACTGCCAGCCATTCAGCCATTCAGCCTGCCAGAAATTCAGCAATTCAGCCTGCCAGCCATTCTGCCATTCAACCTGCCAGCCATTCAGGCATTCCGCCTGCCAGCCATTCAGCCTGCCAGACATTAAGCCATTCAGCCATTCAGCCTGCGAGCCATTCATTCAGCCATTCAGCCTGCCAACCATTCAGTTGCCAGCCATTCAGTCAGACAGCAATTCAGCCTTTCAGCCTGCCAGCCATTCAGCCTGCCAGCCATTCAGTCTGCCAGCCATTCAGCCATTCAGCCTGCCAGCCATTCTGTCATTCAGCCATTCAGCCTGCCAGCCATTCAGACTGCCAGCCATTCAGCCATTCTGTCATTCAGCCATTCAGCCTTTCAGCCTTTCAGCCATTCAGCCTTTCAGCCATTCAGCCTTTCAGCCTTTCAGCCATTCAGCCATTCAGCCTTTCAGCCATTCAGCCATTCAGTCTTTCAATCATTCAGCCATTCAACCATTCAGCCTGCCAGCCATTCAAACTGCCAGCCATTCATCCATTCAGCCTGCCAGCCATTCAGCCTGCCAGCCATTCATCCATTCAGCCTGCCAGCCATTCATCCTGCCAGCCATTCAACCATTCAGCCTGCCAGAAAATCAGCCATTCAGCCTGCCAGCCATTCAGCCTGCCAGCCTGCCAGCCATTCAGCCTGCCAGCCATTCAGCCATTCAGCCAGCCAGCCATTCAGCAATTCAGCTTGCCAGCCATTCAGCCATTAAGCCATTCAGCCTGCCAGCCATTCAGCGATTCAGCCATTCATCCTGCCAGCCATTCATCCATTCAGCCTGCCAGAATTTCAGCCATTCAGCCTGCCAGCCATTCTGCCATTCAGCCTGCCAGCCATTCAGCCTGCCAGACATTCAGCCATTCAGCCTGCCAGCCATTCAGCCTGCCAGCCATTCAGTCATTCAGCCATTTAGCCATTCAGTCTGCCAGCCTGTCAGCCTGACTGCCAGCCATTCAGCCATTCAGCCTGCCAGAAATTCAGCCATTCAGCCTGCCAGCCATTCAGCCATTCAACCTGCCAGCCATTCAGGCATTCCGCTTGCCAGCCATTCAGCCTTTCAGCCATTCAGACATTCAGCCTGCCACCCATTCAGCCTGCCAGACATTAAGCCATTCAGCCATTCAGCCTGCGAGCCATTCATTCAGCCATTCAGCCTGCCAGCCATTCAGCCTGCCAGCCATTCAGCCATTCAGCCTGCCAGCAATTCAGCAATTCAGCCATTTAGCCAGCCAACCATTCAGATGCCAGCCACTGAGTCAGTCAGCAATTCAGCCTTTCAGCCTGCCAGCCATTCAGCCTGCCAGCCATTCAGCCATTCAGCCTGCCAGCAATTCAGCAATTCAGCCATTTAGCCTGCCAACCATTCAGTTGCCAGCCATTCAGTCAGACAGCAATTCAGCCTTTCAGCCTGCCAGCCATTCAGCCTGCCAGCGATTCAGCCAGCCAGCCATTCAGCCATTCAGCCTGCCAGACATTCATACTTTCAGCCTGCCAGACATTCAGCCTGCCAGACATTCAGCCTGCCAGCCATTGAGCCATTGAGCCTGCCATCCATTCAAACAGCCAGCCATTCAGCCTGCCAGCCATTCAGCCATTGAGCCTGCCACCCATTCAGCCTTTCAGCCAATCAGCCATTCAGCCTGCCAGCCTTTCAGCCATTCAGCCTGCCAGCCATTCAGCCAGCCAGACATTCAGCAATTTAGCCTGCCAGCCATTCAGCCATTAAGCCATTCATCCTGCCAGCCATTCAGCGATTCAGCCATTCATCCTGCCAGCCATTCAACCATTCAGCCTGCCAGAATTTCAGCCATTCAGCCTGCCAGCCATTCTGCCATTCAGCCTACCAGCCATTCAGCCGGCCAGACATTCAGCCATTCAGCTGCCAGACATTCAGTCATTCAGCCATTTAGCCATTCAGTCTGCCAGCCTGTCAGCCTGACTGCCAGCCATTCAGCCTGCCAGAAATTCAGCCATTCAGCCTGCCAGCCATTCTGCCATTCAGCCATTCCGACATTCAGCCTGCCAGCCATTCAGCCTCCCAGACATTAAGCCATTCAGCCATTCAGCCTGCGAGCCATTCATTCAGCCATTCAGCATGCCAGCCATTCAGCCTGCCAGCCATTCAGCCATTCAGCCTGCCAGCCATTCAGCAATTCAGCCATTTAGCCTGCCAACCATTCAGTTGCCAGCCATTCAGTCAGACAGCAATTCAGCCTTTCAGCCTGCCAGCCATTCAGCCTGCCAGCCATTCAGCCTGCCAGCCATTCAGCCTGCCAGCCTGCCAGCCATTCAGCAATTCAGCCATTCAGCCTGCCAACCATTCAGTTGCTAGCCATTCAGTCTGCCAGCCATTCAGCCTGCCAGAAATTCAGCCATTCAGCCTGCCAGCCATTCAGCCTGCCAGACATTCAGTCATTCAGCCATTTTGCGATTCAGTCTGCCATCCTGTCAGCCTGACTGCCAGCCATTCAGCCATTCAGCCTGCCAGAAATTCAGCAATTCAGCCTGCCAGCCATTCTGCCATTCAAACTGCCAGCCATTCAGGCATTCCGCCTGCCAGCCATTCAGCCTTTCAGCCATTCAGCCATTCAGCCTGCCAGCCATTCAGCCTGCCAGACATTAAGCCATTCAGCCATTCAGCCTGCGAGCCATTCATTCAGCCATTCAGCCTGCCAGCCATTCAGCCATTCCGCCTGCCAGCCATTCAGCCATTCAGCCTGCCAACCATTCAGTTGCCAGCCATTCAGTCAGACAGCAATTCAGCCTTTCAGCCTGCCAGCCATTCAGCCTGCCAGCCATTCAGTCTGCCAGCCATTCAGCCATTGATCCTGCCACCCATTCAGCCTTTCAGCCAATCAGCCATTCAGCCTGCCAGCCTTTCAACCATTCAGCCTGCCAGCCATTCAGCCAGCCAGCCATTCAGCAATTCAGCCTGCCAGCCATTCAGCCATTAAGCCATTCAGCCTGCCAGCCATTCATCGATTCAGCCATTCATCCTGCCAGCCATTCAAGCATTCAGCCTGCCAGAATTTCAGCCATTCAGCCTTCCAGACATTCAGCCATTCAGCCTGCCAGCCATTCAGCCTGCCAGACATTCAGTCATTCAGCCATCTAGCCATTCAGTCTGCCAGCCTGTCAGCCATTCAGCCATTCAGCCTGCCAGAAATTCAGCCATTCAGCCTGCCAGCCATTCTGCCATTCAACCTGCCAGCCATTCAGCCTTTCAGCCATTCAGACATTCAGCCTGCCAGACATTAAGCCATTCAACATTCAGCCTGCGAGCCATTCATTCAACCATTCAGCCTGCCAGCCATTCAGCCTGCCAGCCATTCAGCCTGCCAGCCATTCAGCCATTCAGCCTGCCAGGCATTCAGCAATTCAGCCATTTAGCCTGCCAACCATTCAGTTGCCAGCCATTCAGTCAGACAGCCATTCAGACTTTCAGCCTGCCAGCCATTCAGCCTGCCAGCCATTCAGTCTGCCAGCCATTCAGCCATTCAGCCTGCCAGAAATTCAGCCATTCAGCCTGCCAGCCATTCAGCCTGCCAGACATTCAGTCATTCAGCCATTTAGCCATTCAGTCTGCCAGCCTGTCAGCCATTCACCCATTCAGCCTGCCAGAAATTCAGCAATTCAGCCTGCCAGCCATTCTGCCATTCAACCTGCCAGCCATTCAGGCATTCCGCCTGCCAGCCATTCAGCCTTTCAGCCATTCAGCCATTCAGCCTTCCAGTCATTCAGCCTGCCAGCCATTAAGCCATTCAGCCATTCATCCTGCCAGCCATTCAAACATTCTGCCTGCCAGAATTTCAGCCATTCAGCCTGCCAGCCAATTCTGCCATTCAGCCTGCCAGCCATTCAGCCTGCCAGACATTCAGCCATTCAGCCTGCCAGCCATTCAGCCTGCCAGCCATTCAGCCTGCCAGACATTCAGTCATTCAGCCATTTAGCCATTCAGTCTGCCAGCCTGTCAGCCTGACTGCCAGCCATTCAGCCATTCAGCCTGCCAGAAATTCAGCCATTCAGCCTGCCAGCCATTCTGCCATTCAACCTGCCAGCAATTCAAGCATTCCGCCTGCCAGCCATTCAGCCTTTCAGCCATTCAGCCATACAGCCTGCCAGCCATTCAGCCTGCCAGACATTAAGCCATTCAGCCATTCAGCCTGCGAGCCATTCATTCAGCCATTCAGCCTGCCAGCCATTCAGCCATTCCGCCTGCCAGCCATTCAGCCATTCAGCCTGCCAACCATTCAGTTGCCAGCCATTCAGTCAGACAGCAATTCAGCCTTTCAGCCTGCCAGCCATTCAGCCTGCCAGCCATTCAGTCTGCCAGCCATTCAGCCATTGATCCTGCCACCCATTCAGCCTTTCAGCCAATCAGCCATTCAGCCTGCCAGCCTTTCAACCATTCAGCCTGCCAGCCATTCAGCCAGCCAGCCATTCAGCAATTCAGCCTGCCAGCCATTCAGCCATTAAGCCATTTAGCCTGCCAGCCATTCGTCGATTCAGCCATTCATCCTGCCAGCCATTCAACCATTCAGCCTGCCAGAATTTCAGCCATTCAGCCTTCCAGACATTCAGCCATTCAGCCTGCCAGCCATTCAGCCTGCCAGACATTCAGTCATTCAGCCATCTAGCCATTCAGTCTGCCAGCCTGTCAGCCATTCAGCCATTCAGCCTGCCAGAAATTCAGCCATTCAGCCTGCCAGCCATTCTGCCATTCAACCTGCCAGCCATTCAGCCTTTCAGCCATTCAGACATTCAGCCTGCCAGACATTAAGCCATTCAACATTCAGCCTGCGAGCCATTCATTCAACCATTCAGCCTGCCAGCCATTCAGCCTGCCAGCCATTCAGCCTGCCAGCCATTCAGCCATTCAGCCTGCCAGGCATTCAGCAATTCAGCCATTTAGCCTGCCAACCATTCAGTTGCCAGCCATTCAGTCAGACAGCCATTCAGACTTTCAGCCTGCCAGCCATTCAGCCTGCCAGCCATTCAGTCTGCCAGCCATTCAGCCATTCAGCCTGCCAGAAATTCAACCATTCAGCCTGCCAGCCATTCAGCCTGCCAGACATTCAAACATTCAGCCATTTAGCCATTCAGTCTGCCAGCCTGTCAGCCATTCACCCATTCAGCCTGCCAGAAATTCAGCAATTCAGCCTGCCAGCCATTCTGCCATTCAACCTGCCAGCCATTCAGGCATTCCGCCTGCCAGCCATTCAGCCTTTCAGCCATTCAGCCATTCAGCCTGCCAGCCATTCAGCCTGCCAGACATTAAGCCATTCAGCCATTCATCCTGCCAGCCATTCAACCATTCAGCCTGCCAGAAATTCAGCCATTCAGCCTGCCAGCCATTCTGCCATTCAACCTGCCAGCAATTCAAGCATTCCGCCTGCCAGCCATTCAGCCTTTCAGCCATTCAGACATTCAGCCTGCCAGCCATTCAGCCTGCCAGACATTCAGCCTGCGAGCCATTCATTCAGCCATTCAGCCTGCCAGCCATTCAGCCTGCCAGCCATTCAGCCATTCAGCCTGCCAGCCATTCAGCAATTCAGCCATTTAGCCTGCCAACCATTCAGTTGCCAGCCATTCAGTCAGACAGCAATTCAGCCTTTCAGCCTGCCAGCCATTCAGCCTGCCAGCCATTCAGCCTGCCAGCCATTCAGCCTGCCAGCCTGCCAGCCATTCAGCAATTCAGCCATTCAGCCTGCCAACCATTCAGTTGCCAGCCATTCAGTCTGCCAGCCATTCAGCCATTCAGCCTGCCAGAAATTCAGCCATTCGGCCTGCCAGCCATTCAGCCTGCCAGACATTCAGTCATTCAGCCATTTTGCCATTCAGTCTGCCAGCCTGTCAGCCTGACTGCCAGCCATTCAGCCATTCAGCCTGCCAGAAATTCAGCAATTCAGCCTGCCAGCCATTCTGCCATTCAACCTGCCAGCCATTCAGGCATTCCGCCTGCCAGCCATTCAGCCTGCCAGACATTAAACCATTCAGCCATTCAGCCTGCGAGCCATTCATTCAGCCATTCAGCCTGCCAGCCATTCAGCCATTCAGCCTGCCAGCCATTCAGCCTGCCAACCATTCAGTTGCCAGCCATTCAGTCAGACTGCAATTCAGCCTTTCAGCCTGCCAGCCATTCAGACAGCCAGCCATTCAGTCTGCCAGCCATTCAGCCATTCAGCCTGCCAGCCATTCTGTCATTCAGACATTCAGCCTGCCAGCCATTCAGCCTGCCAGCCATTCAGCCATTCTGTCATTCAGCCATTCAGCCTTTCAGCCTTTCAGCCATTCAGACTTTCAGCCATTCAGCCTTTCAGCCTTTCAGCCATTCAGCCATTCAGCCATTCAGCCATTCAGCCTTTCAGCCATTCAGCCATTCAGTCTTTCAATCATTCATCCATTCAACCATTCAGCCTGCCAGCCATTCAAACTGCCAGCCATTCAGGCATTCCGCTTGCCAGCCATTCAGGCATTCCGCTTGCCAGCCATTCAGCCTTTCAGCCATTCAGACATTCAGCCTGCCACCCATTCAGCCTGCCAGACATTAAGCCATTCAGCCATTCAGCCTGCGAGCCATTCATTCAGCCATTCAGCCTGCCAGCCATTCAGCCTGCCAGCCATTCAGCCATTCAGCCTGCCAGCAATTCAGCAATTCAGCCATTTAGCCTGCCAACCATTCAGATGCCAGCCACTGAGTCAGACAGCAATTCAGCCTTTCAGCCTGCCAGCCATTCAGCCTGCCAGCCATTCAGCCATTCAGCCTGCCAGCAATTCAGCAATTCAGCCATTTAGCCTGCCAACCATTCAGTTGCCAGCCATTCAGTCAGACAGCAATTCAGCCTTTCAGCGTGCCAGCCATTGAGCCTGCCAGCAATTCAGCCTGCCAGCCATTCAGCCATTCAGCCATTCAGCCTGCCAGACATTCAGACTTTCAGCCTGCCAGACATTCAGCCTGCCAGCCATTGAGCCATTGAGCCTGCCATCCATTCAAACTGCCAGCCATTCAGCCTGCCAGCCATTCAGCCATTGAGCCTGCCAAACATTCAGCCTTTCAGCCAATCAGCCATTCAGCCTGCCAGCCTTTCAGCCATTCAGCCTGCCAGCCATTCAGCCAGCCAGACATTCAGCAATTTAGCCTGCCAGCCTTTTCAGCCATTAAGCCATTCATCCTGCCAGCCATTCAGCGATTCAGCCATTCATCCTGCCAGCCATTCAACCATTCAGCCTGCCAGAATTTCAGCCATTCAGCCTGCCAGAAATTCAGCCATTCAGCCTACCAGCCATTCAGCCGGCCAGACATTCAGCCATTCAGCCTGCCAGCCATTCTGCCATTCAGCCATTCAGACATTCAGCCTGCCACCCATTCACCCTGCCAGACATTAAGCCATTCAGCCATTCAGCCTGCGAGCCATTCATTCAGCCATTCAGCATGCCAGTCATTCAGCCTGCCAGCCATTCAGCCTGCCAGCCATTCAGCAATTCAGCCATTTAGCCTGCCAACCATTCAGTTGCCAGCCATTCAGTCAGACAGCAATTCAGCCTTTCAGCCTGCCAGCCATTCAGCCTGCCAGCCATTCAGCCTGCCAGCCATTCAGCCTGCCAGCCTGCCAGCCATTCAGCAATTCAGCCATTCAGCCTGCCAACCATTCAGTTGCCAGCCATTCAGTCTGCCAGCCATTCAGCCTGCCAGAAATTCAGCCATTCAGCCTGCCAGCCATTCAGCCTGCCAGACATTCAGTCATTCAGCCATTTTGCGATTCAGTCTGCCATCCTGTCAGCCTGACTGCCAGCCATTCAGCCATTCAGCCTGCCAGAAATTCAGCAATTCAGCCTGCCAGCCATTCTGCCATTCAACCTGCCAGCCATTCAAGCATTCCGCCTGCCAGCCATTCAGCCTTTCAGCCATTCAGCCATTCAGCCTGCCAGCCATTCAGCCTGCCAGACATTAAGCCATTCAGCCATTCAGCCTGCGAGCCATTCATTCAGCCATTCAGCCTGCCAGCCATTCAGCCATTCCGCCTGCCAGCCATTCAGCCATTCAGCCTGCCAACCATTCACTTGCCAGCCATTCAGTAAGACAGCAATTCAGCCTTTCAGCCTGCCAGCCATTCAGCCTGCCAGCCATTCAGTCTGCCAGCCATTCAGCCTGCCAGCCATTCTGTCATTCAGCCATTCAGCCATTCAGCCATTCAGCCTTTCAGCCATTCAGCCATTCAGCCATTCAGCCTTTCAGCCTTTCAGTCATTCAGCCATTCAGCCATTCAGCCATTCAGCCTTTCAGCCTTTCAGCCATTCAGCCATTCAGCCTTTTAGCCATTCAGCCATTCAGCCATTCAGCCATTCAGCCATTCAGCCATTCAGCCATTCAGCCTGCCAGCCATTCAGCCTGCCAGCCATTCATCCATTCAGCCTGCCAGCCTTTCAGCCTGCCAGCCATTCATCCATTCAGCCTGCCAGCCATTCATCCTGCCAGCCATTCAACCATTCAGCCTGCCAGAAATTCAGCCATTCAGCCTGCCAGCCATTCAGCCATTCAGCCTGCCAGCCATTCAGCCTGCCAGCCATTCAGCCATTCAGCCAGCCAGCCATTCAGCAATTCAGCCTGCCAGCCATTCAGCCATTAAGCCATTCAGCCTGCCAGCCATTCAGCCATTCATTATGCCAGCCATTCAACCATTCAGCCTGCCAGAATTTCAGCCATTCAGCCTGCCAGCCATTCTGCCATTCAGCCTGCCAGCCTGCCAGCCATTCAGCAATTAAGCCATTCAGCCTGCCAACCATTCAGTTACCAGCCACTCAGTCTGCCAGCTAATCAGCCATTCAGCCTGCCAGAAATTCAGCCATTCAGCCTGCCAGCCATTCAGCCTCCCAGACATTCAGTCATTCAGCCATTTAGCCATTCAGTCTGCCAGCCTGTCAGCCAGCCATTAAGCCATTCAGTCTGCCAGAAATTCAGCAACTCAGCCTGCCACCCATTCTGCCATTCAACCTGCCAGCCATTCAGGCATTCCGCCTGCCAGCCATTCAGCCTGCCAGCCATTCAGCAATTCAGCCACTCAGCCTGCCAACCATTCAGTTGCCAGCCATTCAGTCAGACAGCAATTCAGCCTTTCAGCCTGCCAGCCATTCAGCCTGCCAGCCATTCAGTCTGCCAGCCATTCAGCCATTCAGCCTACCAGAAATTCAGCCATTCAGCCTGCCAGCCATTCAGCCTTTCAGCCTGCCTGCCATTCAGCCTGCCAGCCATTCAGCCTGCCAGCCATTCAGCCATTCAGCCTGCCAGCCATTCTGTCATTCAGCCATTCAGCCTCCCAGCCATTCTGTCATTCAGCCATTCAGCCTCCCAGCCATTCTGTCATTCAGCCATTTAGCCATTCAGCCTTTCAGCCTTTCAGCCTTTCAGCCTTTCAGCCTTTCATCCATTCAGCCTTTCAGCCTTTCAGCCTTTCAGCCTTTCAGCCATTCAGCCTTTCAGACTTTCAGCCTTTCAGCCATTCAGCCATTGAGCCTTTCAACCATTCAGCCTGCCAGCCATTCAGCCTGCCAGCCATTCATCCATTCAGCCTGCCAGCCATTCAGCCTGCCAGCCATTCATCCATTCAGCCTGCCAGCCATTCATCCTGCCAGCCATTCAACCATTCAGCCTGCCAGAAATTCAGCCATTCAGCGTGCCAGCCATTCAACCATTCAGCCTGCCAGCCATTCAGCCATTCAGCCATTCAGCCTGCCAGCAATTCAGCCATTCAGCCAGCCAGCCATTCAGCCATTCAGCCATTCAGCCTGCCAGCTATTCAGCCATTCACAATGCCAGCCATTCAGCCATTTAGCCTGCCAGCCATTCAGCCATTCAGAATGCCAGCCATTCAGCCTACCAGCATTCAGTCATTCAGCCTGCCAGCCATTCAGCCATTCAGAATGCCAGCCATTCAGCCATTCAGACTGCCAGCCATTCAGCCATTCAGCCTGCCAGCCATTGAGCCATTCAGCCATTCAGCCGTTCAGCCATTCAGCCTGCCAGACATTCAGACTTTCAGCCTGACAGCCATTCAGCCATTCAGCCATTCATGCAGCCTTTCAGCCAATCAGCGATTCAGCCTGCCAGCCATTCTGCCATTCAGCCTGCCAGCCATTCTACCTGCCAGCCATTCAGGCATTCCGCCTGCCAGCCATTCAGCCTTTCAGCCATTCAGCCATTCAGCCTGCCAGCCATTCAGCCTGCCAGCCATTCATCCATTCAGCCTGCCAGCCATTCATCCTGCCAGCCATTCAACCATTCAGCCTGCCAGAAATTCAGGTATTCAGCCATTCAGCCATTCAGCCATTCAGCCTGCCAGCCATTCTGTCATTCAGCCATTCAGCCTTTCAGCCTTTCAGCCATTCAGCCTTTCAGCCTTTCAGCCATTCAGCCATTCAGCCTTTCAGCCTTTCAGCCTTTCAGCCATTCAGCCATTCAGCCTTTCAGCCATTCAGCCATTGGGCCTTTCAACCATTCAGCCTGCCAGCCATTCAGCCTGCCAGCCATTCATCCATTCAGCCTGCCAGCCATTCATCCATTCAGCCTGCCAGCCATTCATCCTGCCAGCCATTCAACCATTCAGCCTGCCAGAAATTCAGCCATTCAGCCTGCCAGCCATTCAGCCATTCAGCCTGCCAGCCGTTCAGCCATTCAGCCTGCCAGCAATTCAGCCATTCAGCCTGCCAGCCATTCAGCCATTCAGCCTGCCAGCTATTCAGCCATTCAGAATGCCAGCCATTCAGCCATTTAGCCTGCCAGCCATTCAGCCATTCAGCCTGCCAGCCATTCAGCCATTCAGACTGCCAGCCATTCAGCCATTCAGACTGCCAGCCATTCAGCCATTCAGCCTGCCAGCCATTGAGCCATTCAGCCATTCAGCCGTTCAGCCATTCAGCCTGCCAGACATTCAGACTTTCAGCCTGACAGCCATTCAGCCATTCAGCCATTCATTCAGCCTTTCAGCCAATCAGCGATTCAGCCTGCCAGCCATTCTGCCATTCAGCCATTCAGCCTGCCAGCCATTCTACCTGCCAGCCATTCAGGCATTCCGCCTGCCAGCCATTCAGCCTTTCAGCCATTCAGCCATTCAGCCTGCCAGCCATTCAGCCTGCCAGCCATTCATCCATTCAGCCTGCCAGCCATTCATCCTGCCAGCCATTCAACCATTCAGCCTGCCAGAAATTCAGCCATTCAGCCTGCCAGCCATTCAGCCATTCAGCCTGCCAGCCATTCAGCCATTCAGCCTGCCAGCAATTCAGCCATTCAGCCTGCCAGCTATTCAGCCATTCAGAATGCCAGCCATTCAGCCATTTAGCCTGCCAGCCATTCAGCCATTCAGAATGCCAGCCATTCAGCCTACCAGCATTCAGCCATTCAGCCCTTCATTCAGCCTTTCAGCCAATCAGCGATTCAGCCTTCCAGCCATTCTGCCATTCAGCCATTCAGCCTGCCAGCCATTCTACCTGCCAGCCATTCAGGCATTCCCCCTGCCAGCCATTCAGCCTTTCAGCCATTCAGCCATTCAGCCTGCCAGCCATTCAGCCATTCAGCCTGCCAGCCATTCAGCAATTCAGCCATTCAGCCTGCCAAGCATTCAGTTGCCAGCCATTCAGCCTGCCAGAAATTCAGCCATTCAGCCTGCCAGCCATTCAGCCTTTCAGCCTGCCAGCCATTCAGCCTGCCAGCCATTCAGCCTGCCAGCCATTCAGCCATTCAGCCATTCAGCCTTTCAGCCTTTCAGCCTTTCAGCCTTTCAGCCTTTCAGCCTTTCAGCCATTCAGCCATTCAGCCATTGAGCCTTTCAACCATTCAGCCTGCCAGCCATTCATCCATTCAGCCTGTCAGCCATTCAGCCTGCCAGCCATTCATCCATTCAGCCTGCCAGCCATTCATCCTGCCAGCCATTCAACCATTCAGCCTGCCAGAAATTCAGCCATTCAGCCTGCCAGCCATTCAGCCATTCAGCCTGCCAGCCATTCAGCCTGCCAGCCATTCAGCCATTCAGCCTGCCAGCAATTCAGCCATTCAGTCTGCCAGCCATTCAGCCATTCAGCCTGCCAGCTATTCAGCCATTCAGAATGCCAGCCATTCAGCCATTTAGCCTGCCAGCCATTCAAACATTCAGAATGCCAGCCATTCAGCCTACCAGCATTCAGCCATTCAGCCTGCCAGGCATTCAGCCATTCAGACTGCCAGCCATTCAGCCATTCAGACTGCCAGCCATTCAGCCATTCAGCCTGCCAGCCATTGAGCCATTCAGCCATTCAGCCGTTCAGCCATTCAGCCTGCCAGACATTCAGACTTTCAGCCTGACAGCCATTCAGCTATTCAGCCATTCATTCAGCCTTTCAGCCAATCAGCGATTCAGCCTGCCAGCCATTCTGCCATTCAGCCATTCATCCTGCCAGCCATTCAGCCTGCCACCCATTCAGCCATTGAGCCATTCAGCCATTCAGCCTGCCAGCCATTCAGCCTGCCAGCATACCAGCCATTCAGCCTGCCAGCAATTCAGCCATTCAGCCTGCCAGCCTGCCAGCCTGCCAGCCTACCTTCAGCCTGCCTGCCATTCAGCCATTCAGCCAGCCTTTCAGCTTGCCAGACATTCAGACTTTCAGCCTGCCATCCATTCAAACTGCCAGCCATTCAGCATGGCTGCCATTCAGCCTGCCAGCCTGCCAGCCATTCAGCCATTCAGCCTGGCAGCCATTCAGCCTGCCAGCCATTCAGTCATTCAGCCTGCCACCCATTCAGCCAGCCAGCCATTCAGCCAGCCAGCCATTCAGCAATTCAGCCTGCCAGCCATTCAGCCTGCCAGACATTCAGCCATTCAGCCTGCCAGCCATTCACCCATTCAGCCTGCCAGCCATTCATCCTTTCCCCCATTCAGCCGTTCAGCCTGCCAGCCATTCAGCCTGCCAGCCATTCAGCCATTCAGCATGCCAGCCTGACTGCCAGCCATTCAGCCATTAAGCCATTCAGCCTGCCAGCCATTCAGCGATTCAGCCATTCAGCCTGACAGCTATTCAGCCCTTAAGCCATTCAGCCTGCCAGCCATTCAGCGATTCAGCCGTTCAGCCTGCCAGCCATTCAGCCTGCCAGCCATTCAGCCATTCATCCTGCCAGCCATTCAGCCTGCCAGCCATTCAGCCTGCCAGCCATTCAGCCATTCATCCTGCCAGCCATTCAGCCTGCCAGCCATTGAGCCATTCACCCATTCATCCTGCCAGCCATTCAGCCATTCAGCCTGCCAGCCATTCATCCTGTCAGCCATTCAACCATTCAGCCTGCCAGAAATTCAGCCATTAAGCCTGCCAGCCATTCAGCCATTCAGCCTGCCAGCAATTCAGCCATTCAGCCTGCCAGCCATTCAGCCATTCAGCCTGCCAGCTATTCAACCATTCAGAATGCCAGCCATTCAGCCTAGCAGCATTCAGCCATTCAGCCTGCCAGCCATTTAGCCATTCAGCCATTCAGACTGCCAGCCATTCAGCCATTCAGACTGCCAGCCATTCAGCCTGCCAGCCATTGAGCCATTCAGCCATTCAACCGTTCAGCCATTCAGCCTGCCAGACATTCAGACTTTCAGCCTGACAGCCATTCAGCCATTCATTCAGCCTTTCAGCCAATCAGCGATTCAGCCTGCCAGCCATTCTGCCATTAGGCCATTCATCCTGCCAGCCATTCAGCCTGCCAGCCATTCAGCCATTCAGCCATTCAGCCTGCCAGCCTGCCAGCCTGCCAGCCTACCATTCAGCCTGCCAGCCATTCAGCCATTCAGCCAGCCTTTCAGCTTGCCAGACATTCAGACTTTCAGCCTGCCATCCATTCAAACTGCCAGCCATTCAGCATGCCTGCCATTCAGCCTGCCAGCCTGCCAGCCATTCAGCCATTCAGACTGGCAGCCATTCAGCCTGCCAGCCATTCAGTCATTCAGCCTGCCACCCATTCCGCCTGCCAGCCATTCAGCCAGCCAGCCATTCAGCAATTCAGCCTGCAGGCCATTCAGCCTGCCAGCCATTCAGCCATTCAGCCTGCCAGCCATTCACCCATTCAGCCTGCCAGCCATTCATCCTTTCCCCCATTCAGCCGTTCAGCCTGCCAGCCATTCAGCCATTCAGCATGCCAGCCTGACTGCCAGCCATTCAGCGATTCAGCCGTTCAGCCTGCCAGCCATTCAGCCTGCCAGCCATTCAGCCATTCATCCTGCCAGCCATTCAGCCTGCCAGCCATTGAGCCTGCCAGCCATTCAGCCATTCATCCTGCCATCCATTCAGCCTGCCAGCCATTGAGCCATTCAGCCATTCATCCTGCCAGACATTCAGTCTTCAGCCATTCAGTCTGCCAGCCTGTCAGCCAGCCATTCAGCCATTCAGCCTGCCAGCCATTCAGCCTGCCAGCCATTCAGCCGTTCAGCCTGCCAGCTATTCAGCCTGGCAGCCATTCAGCCATTCAGCCTATGAGCCATTCAGCCTGCCAGCCATTCACACTTTCAGCCTGCCAGACATTCAGCCAGCCAGCCTTGCAGCCAGACAGCAATTCAGCCTGCCAACCATTTAGTCTGCCAGCCATTCAGCCTGCCAGCCATTCAGCCTGCCAGCCATTCAGCCATTCATCCTGCCAGCCATTGAGCCTGCCAGCAATTCAGCCTGCCAGCCATTCAGCCATTCAGCCATTCAGCCTGCCAGACATTCAGACTTTCAGCCTGCCAGACATTCAGCCTGCCAGCCATTGAGCCATTGAGCCTGCCATCCATTCAAACTGCCAGCCATTCAGCCTGCCAGCCATTCAGCCATTGAGCCTGCCACCCATTCAGCCTCTCAGCCAATCAACCATTAAGCCTGCCAGCCTTTCAGCCATTCAGCCTGCCAACCGTTCAGCCAGCCAGCCATTCAGCAATTCAGCCTGACAGCCATTCAGCCATTAAGCCATTCAGCCTGCCAGCCATTCAGCGATTCAGCCATTCATCCTGCCAGACATTCAACCATTCAGCCTGCCAGAATTTCAGCCATTCAGCCTGCCAGCCATTCTGCCATTCAGCCTGCCAGCCATTCAGCCTGCCAGACATTCAGTCATTCAGCCATTTAGCCATTCAGTCTGCCAGCCTGTCAGCCTGACTGCCAGCCATTCAGCCATTCAGCCTGCCAGAAATTCAGCAATTCAGCCTGCCAGCCATTCTGCCATTCAACCTGCCAGCCATTCAGGCATTCCGCCTGCCAGCCATTCAGCCTTTCAGCCATTCAGCCATTCAGCCTGCCAGCCATTCAGCCTGCCAGACATTAAGCCTGCCAGCCATTCAGCCTGCGAGCCATTCATTCAGCCATTCAGCCTTTTACCCATTCAGCCTGCCAGCCATTCAGCCATTCAGCCTGCCAGCCATTCAGCAATTCAGCAATTCAGCCTGCCAGCCATTCAGCCTGCCAGCCATTCAGTCTGCCAGCCATTCAGCCTGCCAGGAATTCAGCCTGCCAGCCTGCCAGCCATTCAGCCTTTCAGCCTGTCAGCCATTCAGCCTGCCAGCCATTCAGCCTGCCAGCCATTCTGTCATTCAGCCATTCAGCCATTCTGTCATTCAGCCATTCAGCCTTTCAGCCTTTCAGCCATTCAGCCATTCAGCCATTCAGCCTTTCAGCCATTCAGCCATTAAGCCATTCAGCCTGCCAGCCATTCAGCGATTCAGCCATTCAGCCTGACAGCTATTCAGCCCTTAAGCCATTCAGCCTGCCAGCCATTCAGCGATTCAGCCGTTCAGCCTGCCAGCCATTCAGCCTGCCAGCCATTCAGCCATTCATCCTGCCAGCCATTCAGCCTGCCAGCCATTCAGCCTGCCAGCCATTCAGCCATTCATCCTGCCAGCCATTCAGCCTGCCAGCCATTGAGCCATTCACCCATTCATCTTGCCAGCCATTCAGCCATTCAGCCTGCCAGCCATTCATCCTGTCAGCCATTCAACCATTCAGCCTGCCAGAAATTCAGCCATTAAGCCTGCCAGCCATTCAGCCATTCAGCCTGCCAGCAATTCAGCCATTCAGCCTGCCAGCCATTCAGCCATTCAGCCTGCCAGCTATTCAACCATTCAGAATGCCAGCCATTCAGCCTAGCAGCATTCAGCCATTCAGCCTGCCAGCCATTCAGCCATTCAGCCATTCAGCCTGCCAGAAATTCAGCAATTCAGCCTGCCAGCCATTCTGCCATTCAACCTGCCAGCCATTCAGGCATTCCGCCTGCCAGCCATTCAGCCTTTCAGCCATTCAGCCATTCAGCCTGCCAGCCATTCAGCCTGCCAGACATTAAGCCTGCCAGCCATTCAGCCTGCGAGCCATTCATTCAGCCATTCAGCCTTTTACCCATTCAGCCTGCCAGCCATTCAGCCATTCAGCCTGCCAGCCATTCAGCAATTCAGCCATTCAGCCTGCCAGCCATTCAGCCTGCCAGCCATTCAGTCTGCCAGCCATTCAGCCTGCCAGAAATTCAGCCTGCCAGCCTGCCAGCCATTCAGCCTTTCAGCCTGTCAGCCATTCAGCCTGCCAGCCATTCAGCCTGCCAGCCATTCTGTCATTCAGCCATTCAGCCATTCTGTCATTCAGCCATTCAGCCTTTCAGCCTTTCAGCCATTCAGCCATTCAGCCATTCAGCCTTTCAGCCTTTCAGCCTTTCAGCCATTCAGCCATGTAGCCATTCAGCCTTTCAGCCTTTCAGCCTTTCAGCCATTCAGCCATTGAGCCATTCAACCATTCAGCCTGCCAGCCATTCAGCCTGCCAGCCATTCATCCATTCAGCAAGCCAACCATTCAGCCTGCCAGCCATTCATCCATTCAGCCTGCCAGCCATTCATCCTGCCAGCCATTCAACCATTCAGCCTGCCAGAAATTCAGCCATTCAGCCTGCCAGCCATTCAGCCATTCAGCCTGCCAGCCATTCAGCCTGCCAGCCATTCAACCATTCAGCCTGCCAGCCATTCAGCCATTCTGTCATTCAGCCATTCAGCCTGCCAGCTATTCAGCCATTCAGAATACCAGCAATTCAGCCATTTAGCCTGCCAGCCATTCAGCCATTCAGAATGCCAGCCATTCAGCCTACCAGCATTCAGCCATTCAGCCATTCAGCCTGCCAGCCATTCAGCCATTCAGACTGCCAGCCATTCAGCCATTCAGCCTGCCAGCCATTCAGCCTGCCAGCCATACAGCCTGCCAGAAATGCAGCCATTCAGCCTGCCAGCCATTCTGCCATTCAGCCTGCCAGCCATTCAGCCATTCAGCCATTTAGCCTGCCAGCCAATCAGCCATTCTGACATTCAGCCAATCAGCCATTCAGCCTGCCAGCCATTCAGCCTGTCAGAAATTCAGCATTTCAGCTTGCCAACTATTCACCCATTCAGCCATTCAGCCTGCCCGCCATTCAGCCTGCCAGCATTCAGCCATTCAGCCATTCAGCGATTCAGCCGTTCAGCCTGCCAGCCATTCAGCCATTCAGCCATTCAGCGATTCAGCAATTCTGCCTGCCAGCCGTTCAGCCAATCTGCCTGCCAGAAATTCAGCCATTCAGCCTGCCAGCCATTCAGCCATTCAGTCATTCAGCCTGCCAGCCATTCAGCCTGCCAGCCATTCAGCCATTCAGCCTGCCAGCCATTCAGCCATTTAGCCTGCCAGCCATTCAGCCATTCAGCCATTCAGCCAGCCAGAAATTCAGCCATTTAGCCAGCCAGCCATTCTGCCATTCAGCCATTCAGCCATTTAGCTTGCCAGCCAATCAGCCATTCTGACATTCAGCCAATCAGCCATTCAGCCTGCCAGCCATTCAGCCTGTCAGAAATTCAGCATTTCAGCTTGCCAACTATTCACCCATTCAGCCATTCAGCCTGCCCGCCATTCAGCCTGCCAGCATTCAGCCATTCAGCCTGCCAGCCATTCAGCCTGCCAGCCTGCCAGCCATTCAGCCATTCAGCCATTCAGCCATTCAGCGATTCAGCCGTTCAGCCTGCCAGCCATTCAGCCATTCAGCCATTCAGCGATTCAGCGATTCAGCAATTCTGCCTGCCAGCCGTTCAGCCAATCTGCCTGCCAGAAATTCAGCCATTCAGCCAGCCAGCCATTCAGCCATTCAGTCATTCAGCCTGCCAGCCATTCAGCCTGCCAGCCATTCAGCCATTCAGCCTGCCAGCCATACAGCCTGCCAGCCATTCAGCCATTTAGCCTGCCAGCCATTCAGCCATTCAGCCAGCCAGAAATTCAGCCATTCAGCCTGCCAGCCATTCAGCCATTCAGCCTACCAGCCATTCAGCCTGCCAGCCATTCAACCATTCAGCCTGCCAGCCATTCAGCCATTCTGTCATTCAGCCATTCAGCCTGCCAGCTATTCAGCCATTCAGAATACCAGCCATTCAGCCATTTAGCCTGCCAGCCATTCAGCCATTCAGAATGCCAGCCATTCAGCCTACCAGCATTCAGCCATTCAGCCATTCAGCCTGCCAGCCATTCAGCCATTCAGACTGCCAGCCATTCAGCCATTCAGCCTGCCAGCCATACCGCCTGCCAGCCATTCTGCCATTCAGCCTGCCAGCAATTCAGCCATTCAGCCATTTAGCCTGCCAGCCAATCAGCCATTCTGACATTCAGCCAATCAGCCATTCAGCCTGCCAGCCATTCAGCCTGTCAGAAATTCAGCATTTCAGCTTGCCAACTATTCACCCATTCAGCCATTCAGCCTGCCCGCCATTCAGCCTGCCAGCATTCAGCCATTCAGCCTGCCAGCCATTCAGCCATTCAGCCATTCAGCCATTCAGCCGTTCAGCCAGCCAGCCATTCAGCCATTCAGCCATTCAGCGATTCAGCAATTCTGCCTGCCAGCCGTTCAGCCTGCCAGCCATTCAGCCTGCCAGCCATTCAGCCATTCAGACTGCCAGCCATTCAGGCATTCAGCCTGCCAGCCATTCAGCCATTCAGCCATTCAGCCAGTCAGCCAGTCAGCCATTCAGCCATTCAGCCTGCCACCCATTCAGCCATTCAGCCATTCAGCAATTCTGCCTGCCAGCCATTCAGCCATTCAGCCAGCCAGCCATTCAGTCTTTCAGCCATTCAGCCATTCAGCCATCCAGCCAGCCAGCCAGCCATTCAGCCATTCAGCCATTCAGCCATCCAGCCATTCAGGCATTCAGCCTGCCAACTATTCAGCCAGTCAGCCATTGAGCCATACAGCCTCCCAGCCATTAAGCCATTCAGCCTGCCAGCCATTCAGCCATTCAGACTGCCAGCCATTTAGCCATTCAGCCTGCCAGCCATTGAGCCATTCAGCCATTCAGCCGTTCAGCCATTCAGCCTGCCAGACATTCAGACTTTCAGCCTGACAGCCATTCAGCCATTCAGCCATTCATTCAGCCTTTCAGCCAATCAGCGATTCAGCCTGCCAGCCATTCTGCCATTCAGCCATTCAGCCTGCCAGCCATTCTACCTGCCAGCCATTCAGGCATTCCGCCTGCCAGCCATTCAGCCTTTCAGCCATTCAGCCATTCAGCCTGCCAGCCATTCAGCCTGCCAGCCATTCATCCATTCAGCCTGCCAGCCATTCATCCTGCCAGCCATTCAACCAGTCAGCCTGCCAGAAATTCAGCCATTCAGCCTGCCAGCCATTCAGCCATTCAGCCTGCCAGCCATTCAGCCATTCAGCCTGCCAGCAATTCAGCCATTCAGCCTGCCAGCTATTCAGCCATTCAGAATGCCAGCCATTCAGCCATTTAGCCTGCCAGCCATTCAGCCATTCAGAATGCCAGCCATTCAGCCTACCAGCATTCAGCCATTCAGCCCTTCATTCAGCCTTTCAGCCAATCAGCGATTCAGCCTTCCAGCCATTCTGCCATTCAGCCATTCAGCCTGCCAGCCATTCTACCTGCCAGCCATTCAGGCATTCCGCCTGCCAGCCATTCAGCCTTTCAGCCATTCAGCCATTCAGCCTGCCAGCCATTCAGCCATTCAGCCTGCCAGCCATTCAGCAATTCAGCCATTCAGCCTGCCAAGCATTCAGTTGCCAGCCATTCAGCCTGCCAGAAATTCAGCCATTCAGCCTGCCAGCCATTCAGCCTTTCAGCCTGCCAGCCATTCAGCCTGCCAGCCATTCAGCCTGCCAGCCATTCAGCCATTCAGCCATTCAGCCTTTCAGCCTTTCAGCCTTTCAGCCTTTCAGCCTTTCAGCCTTTCAGCCATTCAGCCATTCAGCCATTGAGCCTTTCAACCATTCAGCCTGCCAGCCATTCATCCATTCAGCCTGTCAGCCATTCAGCCTGCCAGCCATTCATCCATTCAGCCTGCCAGCCATTCATCCTGCCAGCCATTCGACCATTCAGCCTGCCAGAAATTCAGCCATTCAGCCTGCCAGCCATTCAGCCATTCAGCCTGCCAGCCATTCAGCCTGCCAGCCATTCAGCCATTCAGCCTGCCAGCAATTCAGCCATTCAGTCTGCCAGCCATTCAGCCATTCAGCCTGCCAGCTATTCAGCCATTCAGAATGCCAGCCATTCAGCCATTTAGCCTGCCAGCCATTCAAACATTCAGAATGCCAGCCATTCAGCCTACCAGCATTCAGCCATTCAGCCTGCCAGGCATTCAGCCATTCAGACTGCCAGCCATTCAGCCATTCAGACTGCCAGCCATTCAGCCATTCAGCCTGCCAGCCATTGAGCCATTCAGCCATTCAGCCGTTCAGCCATTCAGCCTGCCAGACATTCAGACTTTCAGCCTGACAGCCATTCAGCTATTCAGCCATTCATTCAGCCTTTCAGCCAATCAGCGATTCAGCCTGCCAGCCATTCTGCCATTCAGCCATTCATCCTGCCAGCCATTCAGCCTGCCACCCATTCAGCCATTGAGCCATTCAGCCATTCAGCCTGCCAGCCATTCAGCCTGCCAGCATACCAGCCATTCAGCCTGCCAGCAATTCAGCCATTCAGCCTGCCAGCCTGCCAGCCTGCCAGCCTACCTTCAGCCTGCCAGCCATTCAGCCATTCAGCCAGCCTTTCAGCTTGCCAGACATTCAGACTTTCAGCCTGCCATCCATTCAAACTGCCAGCCATTCAGCATGGCTGCCATTCAGCCTGCCAGCCTGCCAGCCATTCAGCCATTCAGCCTGGCAGCCATTCAGCCTGCCAGCCATTCAGTCATTCAGCCTGCCACCCATTCAGCCAGCCAGCCATTCAGCCAGCCAGCCATTCAGCAATTCAGCCTGCCAGCCATTCAGCCTGCCAGACATTCAGCCATTCAGCCTGCCAGCCATTCACCCATTCAGCCTGCCAGCCATTCATCCTTTCCCCCATTCAGCCGTTCAGCCTGCCAGCCATTCAGCCTGCCAGCCATTCAGCCATTCAGCATGCCAGCCTGACTGCCAGCCATTCAGCCATTAAGCCATTCAGCCTGCCAGCCATTCAGCGATTCAGCCATTCAGCCTGACAGCTATTCAGCCCTTAAGCCATTCAGCCTGCCAGCCATTCAGCGATTCAGCCGTTCAGCCTGCCAGCCATTCAGCCTGCCAGCCATTCAGCCATTCATCCTGCCAGCCATTCAGCCTGCCAGCCATTCAGCCTGCCAGCCATTCAGCCATTCATCCTGCCAGCCATTCAGCCTGCCAGCCATTGAGCCATTCACCCATTCATCCTGCCAGCCATTCAGCCATTCAGCCTGCCAGCCATTCATCCTGTCAGCCATTCAACCATTCAGCCTGCCAGAAATTCAGCCATTAAGCCTGCCAGCCATTCAGCCATTCAGCCTGCCAGCAATTCAGCCATTCAGCCTGCCAGCCATTCAGCCATTCAGCCTGCCAGCTATTCAACCATTCAGAATGCCAGCCATTCAGCCTAGCAGCATTCAGCCATTCAGCCTGCCAGCCATTTAGCCATTCAGCCATTCAGACTGCCAGCCATTCAGCCATTCAGACTGCCAGCCATTCAGCCTGCCAGCCATTGAGCCATTCAGCCATTCAACCGTTCAGCCATTCAGCCTGCCAGACATTCAGACTTTCAGCCTGACAGCCATTCAGCCATTCATTCAGCCTTTCAGCCAATCAGCGATTCAGCCTGCCAGCCATTCTGCCATTAGGCCATTCACCTGCCAGCCATTCAGCC
The DNA here is from genome assembly GCA_030390025.1 of Squalus acanthias. Taxonomy (NCBI): domain Eukaryota; kingdom Metazoa; phylum Chordata; class Chondrichthyes; order Squaliformes; family Squalidae; genus Squalus; species Squalus acanthias. The sequence goes on from JASTWF010000513.1 coordinate 133,948, forward strand.
TGCCAGCCATTCAGCCATTGAGCCATTCAGCCTGCCAGCCTGCCAGCCTGCCAGCCTACCATTCAGCCTGCCAGCCATTCAGCCATTCAGCCAGCCTTTCAGCTTGCCAGACATTCAGACTTTCAGCCTGCCATCCATTCAAACTGCCAGCCATTCAGCATGCCTGCCATTCAGCCTGCCAGCCTGCCAGCCATTCAGCCATTCAGACTGGCAGCCATTCAGCCTGCCAGCCATTCAGTCATTCAGCCTGCCACCCATTCCGCCTGCCAGCCATTCAGCCAGCCAGCCATTCAGCAATTCAGCCTGCAGGCCATTCAGCCTGCTAGCCATTCAGCCATTCAGCCTGCCAGCCATTCACCCATTCAGCCTGCCAGCCATTCATCCTTTCCCCCATTCAGCCGTTCAGCCTGCCAGCCATTCAGCCATTCAGCATGCCAGCCTGACTGCCAGCCATTCAGCGATTCAGCCGTTCAGCCTGCCAGCCATTCAGCCTGCCAGCCATTCAGCCATTCATCCTGCCAGCCATTCAGCCTGCCAGCCATTGAGCCTGCCAGCCATTCAGCCATTCATCCTGCCAGCCATTCAGCCTGCCAGCCATTGAGCCATTCAGCCATTCATCCTGCCAGACATTCAGTCTTCAGCCATTCAGTCTGCCAGCCTGTCAGCCAGCCATTCTGCCATTCAGCCTGCCAGCCATTCAGCCTGCCAGCCATTCAGCCGTTCAGCCTGCCAGCTATTCAGCCTGGCAGCCATTCAGCCATTCAGCCTATGAGCCATTCAGCCTGCCAGCCATTCACACTTTCAGCCTGCCAGACATTCAGCCAGCCAGCCTTTCAGCCAGACAGCAATTCAGCCTGCCAACCATTTAGTCTGCCAGCCATTCAGCCTGCCAGCCATTCAGCCTGCCAGCCATTCAGCCATTCAGCCTGCCAGCCATTGAGCCTGCCAGCAATTCAGCCTGCCAGCCATTCAGCCATTCAGCCATTCAGCCTGCCAGACATTCAGACTTTCAGCCTGCCAGACATTCAGCCTGCCAGCCATTGAGCCATTGAGCCTGCCATCCATTCAAACTGCCAGCCATTCAGCCTGCCAGCCATTATGCCATTGAGCCTGCCACCCATTCAGCCTCTCAGCCAATCAACCATTAAGCCTGCCAGCCTTTCAGCCATTCAGCCTGCCAACCGTTCAGCCAGCCAGCCATTCAGCAATTCAGCCTGACAGCCATTCAGCCATTAAGCCATTCAGCCTGCCAGCCATTCAGCGATTCAGCCATTCATCCTGCCAGACATTCAACCATTCAGCCTGCCAGAATTTCAGCCATTCAGCCTGCCAGCCATTCTGCCATTCAGCCTGCCAGCCATTCAGCCTGCCAGACATTCAGTCATTCAGCCATTTAGCCATTCAGTCTGCCAGCCTGTCAGCCTGACTGCCAGCCATTCAGCCATTCAGCCTGCCAGAAATTCAGCAATTCAGCCTGCCAGCCATTCTGCCATTCAACCTGCCAGCCATTCAGGCATTCCGCCTGCCAGCCATTCAGCCTTTCAGCCATTCAGCCATTCAGCCTGCCAGCCATTCAGCCTGCCAGACATTAAGCCTGCCAGCCATTCAGCCTGCGAGCCATTCATTCAGCCATTCAGCCTTTTACCCATTCAGCCTGCCAGCCATTCAGCCATTCAGCCTGCCAGCCATTCAGCAATTCAGCCATTCAGCCTGCCAGCCATTCAGCCTGCCAGCCATTCAGTCTGCCAGCCATTCAGCCTGCCAGAAATTCAGCCTGCCAGCCTGCCAGCCATTCAGCCTTTCAGCCTGTCAGCCATTCAGCCTGCCAGCCATTCAGCCTGCCAGCCATTCTGTCATTCAGCCATTCAGCCATTCTGTCATTCAGCCATTCAGCCTTTCAGCCTTTCAGCCATTCAGCCATTCAGCCATTCAGCCTTTCAGCCATTCAGCCATTAAGCCATTCAGCCTGCCAGCCATTCAGCGATTCAGCCATTCAGCCTGACAGCTATTCAGCCCTTAAGCCATTCAGCCTGCCAGCCATTCAGCGATTCAGCCGTTCAGCCTGCCAGCCATTCAGCCTGCCAGCCATTCAGCCATTCATCCTGCCAGCCATTCAGCCTGCCAGCCATTCAGCCTGCCAGCCATTCAGCCATTCATCCTGCCAGCCATTCAGCCTGCCAGCCATTGAGCCATTCACCCATTCATCTTGCCAGCCATTCAGCCATTCAGCCTGCCAGCCATTCATCCTGTCAGCCATTCAACCATTCAGCCTGCCAGAAATTCAGCCATTAAGCCTGCCAGCCATTCAGCCATTCAGCCTGCCAGCAATTCAGCCATTCAGCCTGCCAGCCATTCAGCCATTCAGCCTGCCAGCTATTCAACCATTCAGAATGCCAGCCATTCAGCCTAGCAGCATTCAGCCATTCAGCCTGCCAGCCATTCAGCCATTCAGCCATTCAGCCTGCCAGAAATTCAGCAATTCAGCCTACCAGCCATTCTGCCATTCAACCTGCCAGCCATTCAGGCATTCCGCCTGCCAGCCATTCAGCCTTTCAGCCATTCAGCCATTCAGCCTGCCAGCCATTCAGCCTGCCAGACATTTTAAGCCTGCCAGCCATTCAGCCTGCGAGCCATTCATTCAGCCATTCAGCCTTTTACCCATTCAGCCTGCCAGCCATTCAGCCATTCAGCCTGCCAGCCATTCAGCAATTCAGCCATTCAGCCTGCCAGCCATTCAGCCTGCCAGCCATTCAGTCTGCCAGCCATTCAGCCTGCCAGAAATTCAGCCTGCCAGCCTGCCAGCCATTCAGCCTTTCAGCCTGTCAGCCATTCAGCCTGCCAGCCATTCAGCCTGCCAGCCATTCTGTCATTCAGCCATTCAGCCATTCTGTCATTCAGCCATTCAGCCTTTCAGCCTTTCAGCCATTCAGCCATTCAGCCATTCAGCCTTTCAGCCTTTCAGCCTTTCAGCCATTCAGCCATGTAGCCATTCAGCCTTTCAGCCTTTCAGCTTTCAGCCATTCAGCCATTGAGCCATTCAACCATTCAGCCTGCCAGCCATTCAGCCTGCCAGCCATTCATCCATTCAGCAAGCCAACCATTCAGCCTGCCAGCCATTCATCCATTCAGCCTGCCAGCCATTCATCCTGCCAGCCATTCAACCATTCAGCCTGCCAGAAATTCAGCCATTCAGCCTGCCAGCCATTCAGCCATTCAGCCTGCCAGCCATTCAGCCTGCCAGCCATTCAACCATTCAGCCTGCCAGCCATTCAGCCATTCTGTCATTCAGCCATTCAGCCTGCCAGCTATTCAGCCATTCAGAATACCAGCCATTCAGCCATTTAGCCTGCCAGCCATTCAGCCATTCAGAATGCCAGCCATTCAGCCTACCAGCATTCAGCCATTCAGCCATTCAGCCTGCCAGCCATTCAGCCATTCAGACTGCCAGCCATTCAGCCATTCAGCCTGCCAGCCATTCAGCCTGCCAGCCATACAGCCTGCCAGAAATGCAGCCATTCAGCCTGCCAGCCATTCTGCCATTCAGCCTGCCAGCCATTCAGCCATTCAGCCATTTAGCCTGCCAGCCAATCAGCCATTCTGACATTCAGCCAATCAGCCATTCAGCCTGCCAGCCATTCAGCCTGTCAGAAATTCAGCATTTCAGCTTGCCAACTATTCACCCATTCAGCCTGCCCGCCATTCAGCCTGCCAGCATTCAGCCATTCAGCCATTCAGCGATTCAGCCGTTCAGCCTGCCAGCCATTCAGCCATTCAGCCATTCAGCGATTCAGCAATTCTGCCTGCCAGCCGTTCAGCCAATCTGCCTGCCAGAAATTCAGCCATTCAGCCTGCCAGCCATTCAGCCATTCAGTCATTCAGCCTGCCAGCCATTCAGCCTGCCAGCCATTCAGCCATTCAGCCTGCCAGCCATTCAGCCATTTAGCCTGCCAGCCATTCAGCCATTCAGCCATTCAGCCAGTTGAAATTCAGCCATTTAGCCAGCCAGCCATTCTGCCATTCAGCCATTCAGCCATTTAGCTTGCCAGCCAATCAGCCATTCTGACATTCAGCCAATCAGCCATTCAGCCTGCCAGCCATTCAGCCTGTCAGAAATTCAGCATTTCAGCTTGCCAACTATTCACCCATTCAGCCATTCAGCCTGCCCGCCATTCAGCCTGCCAGCATTCAGCCATTCAGCCTGCCAGCCATTCAGCCTGCCAGCCTGCCAGCCATTCAGCCATTCAGCCATTCAGCCATTCAGCGATTCAGCCGTTCAGCCTGCCAGCCATTCAGCCATTCAGCCATTCAGCGATTCAGCGATTCAGCAATTCTGCCTGCCAGCCGTTCAGCCAATCTGCCTGCCAGAAATTCAGCCATTCAGCCAGCCAGCCATTCAGCCATTCAGTCATTCAGCCTGCCAGCCATTCAGCCTGCCAGCCATTCAGCCATTCAGCCTGCCAGCCATACAGCCTGCCAGCCATTCAGCCATTTAGCCTGCCAGCCATTCAGCCATTCAGCCAGCCAGAAATTCAGCCATTCAGCCTGCCAGCCATTCAGCCATTCAGCCTACCAGCCATTCAGCCTGCCAGCCATTCAACCATTCAGCCTGCCAGCCATTCAGCCATTCTGTCATTCAGCCATTCAGCCTGCCAGCTATTCAGCCATTCAGAATACCAGCCATTCAGCCATTTAGCCTGCCAGCCATTCAGCCATTCAGAATGCCAGCCATTCAGCCTACCAGCATTCAGCCATTCAGCCATTCAGCCTGCCAGCCATTCAGCCATTCAGACTGCCAGCCATTCAGCCATTCAGCCTGCCAGCCATACCGCCTGCCAGCCATTCTGCCATTCAGCCTGCCAGCCATTCAGCCATTCAGCCATTTAGCCTGCCAGCCAATCAGCCATTCTGACATTCAGCCAATCAGCCATTCAGCCTGCCAGCCATTCAGCCTGTCAGAAATTCAGCATTTCAGCTTGCCAACTATTCACCCATTCAGCCATTCAGCCTGCCCGCCATTCAGCCTGCCAGCATTCAGCCATTCAGCCTGCCAGCCATTCAGCCATTCAGCCATTCAGCCATTCAGCCGTTCAGCCTGCCAGCCATTCAGCCATTCAGCCATTCAGCGATTCAGCAATTCTGCCTGCCAGCCGTTCAGCCAATCTGCCTGCCAGAAATTCAGCCATTCAGCCTGCCAGCCATTCAGCCATTCAGTCATTCAGCCTGCCAGCCATTCAGCCTGCCAGCCATTCAGCCATGCAGCCTGCCAGCCATTCAGCCATTCAGCCAGCCAGAAATTCAGCCATTCAGCCAGCCAGAAATTCAGCCATTCAGCCTGCCTGCCATTCAGCCATTCAGACTGCCAGCCATTCTGCCATTCAGCCATTCAGCCATTTAGCTTGCCAGCCAATCAGCCATTCTGACATTCAGCCAATCAGCCATTCAGCCTGTCAGAAATTCAGCATTTCAGCTTGACAACTATTCACCCATTCAGCCATTCAGCCTGCCCGCCATTCAGCCTGCCAGCATTCAGCCATTCAGCCTGCCAGCCATTCAGCCTGCCAGCCTGCCAGCCATTCAGCCATTCAGCCATTCAGCCATTCAGCGATTCAGCCGTTCAGCCTGCCAGCCATTCAGCCATTCAGCCATTCAGCGATTCAGCGATTCAGCAATTCTGCCTGCCAGCCGTTCAGCCAATCTGCCTGCCAGAAATTCAGCCATTCAGCCTGCCAGCCATTCAGCCATTCAGTCATTCAGCCTGCCAGCCATTCAGACTGCCAGCCATTCAGCCATTCAGCCTGCCAGCCATACAGCCTGCCAGCCATTCAGCCATTTAGCCTGCCAGCCATTCAGCCATTCAGCCATTCAGCCATTCAGCCAGCCAGAAATTCAGCCATTCAGCCAGCCAGAAATTCAGCCATTCAGCCTGCCAGCCATTCAGCCAATCAGCCTGCCAGCCATTCAGCCATTCAGCAATTCTGCCTGCCAGCCGTTCAGCCAATCTGCCTGCCAGAAATTCAGCCATTCAGCCTGCCAGCCATTCAGCCATTCAGTCATTCAGCCTGCCAGCCATTCAGCCTGCCAGCCATTCAGCCATTCAGCCTGCCAGCCATACAGCCTGCCAGCCATTCAGCCATTTAGCCTGCCAGCCATTCAGCCATTCAGCCAGCCAGAAATTCAGCCATTCAGCCTGCCAGCCATTCAGCCATTCAGCCTGCCAGCCATACAGCCTGCCAGCCATTCAGCCATTTAGCCTGCCAGCCATTCAGCCATTCAGCCAGCCAGAAATTCAGCCATTCAGCCTGCCAGCCATTCAGCCTGCCAGCCATTCAGCCATTCAGCCTGCCAGCCATTCAGCCTGCCAGCCTGCCTGCCATTCAGCCATTCAGACTGCCAGCCATTGTGCCATTCATTCTGCCAGCCATTCAGCCATTCAGCCTGCCAGCCATTGAGCCATTCATTCTGCCAGCCATTCAGCCATTCAGCCTGCCAGCCATTCAGCCTCCCAGCCATTCAGCCATTCAGCCTGCCAGCCATTCAGCCATTCAGCCATTCACCCATTCTGTCATTCAGCCATTCAGCCTGCCAGCTATTCAGCCATTCAGAATGCCAGCCATTCTGCCATTCAGCCTGCCAGCCATTCAGCCATTCAGCCAGCCATTCAGCCATTCAGCCATTTAGCCTGCCAGCCAATCAGCCATTCAGACATTCAGCCAATCAGCCATTCAGCCTGCCAGCCATTCAGCCATTCAGCCTGTCAGAAATTCAGCATTTCAGCCTGCCAACTATTCACCCATTCAGCCATTCAGCCTGCCCGACATTCAGCCTGACAGCATTCAGCCATTCAGCCTTCCCGCCATTCAGCCATTCAGCCTGCCAGCCATTCAGCCATTCAGCCATTCAGCCGTTCAGCCTGCCAGCCATTCAGCCATTCAGCCATTCAGCGATTCAGCAATTCTGCCTGCCAGCCGTTCAGCCAATCTGCCTGCCAGAAATTCAGCCATTCAGCCTGCCAGCCATTCAGCCATTCAGTCATTCAGCCTGCCAGCCATTCAGCCTGCCAGCCATTCAGCCATACAGCCTGCCAGCCATTCAGCCATTTAGCCTGCCAGCCATTCAGCCATTCAGCCATTCAGCCTGCCCGACATTCAGCCTGACAGCATTCAGCCATTCAGCCTGCCAGCCATATAGCCATTCAGCCATTCAGACTGCCAGCTATTCAACCAGCCAGCCATTCAGCCTGCCAGACATTTAGCCTGCCCGCCATGCAGCTATTCAGCTATTCATTCTGCCAGCCATTCAGCCATTCAGCATGCCAGCCATTCAGCCTGCCAGCCATTCAGCCATTCAGCCTGCCAGCCATTCAGCCTTTCAGACTGCCAGCCATTCAGCCATTCAGCCTGCCAGCCATTCAGCCATTCAGCCTGCCAGCCATTCAGCCTGCCAGAAATTCACCCATTCAGCCTTCAGTCATTCTGCCATTCAGCCTGCCAGCCATTCAGCCATTCTTCCTGCCAGCCATTCAGCCATTCAGCCTGCCAGCCATTCAGTCTTTCAGCCATTCAGCCAGCCTGACTGCCAGCCGTTCCACCATTCATCCTGCCAGCCTGCCTGCCATTCAGCCATTCAGCCAGCAAGCCATTCAGCTATTCGGCCATTCAGCCATTCAGCCTGCAAGCCATTCAGCCTGCCAGCCATTCAACCATTCAGCCTGCCAACCATTCAGCCTGTCAGACATTCAGCAATTCAGCCTGCCACCAATTCAGGCTTTCAGCCTGCCAGCTATTCAGCCTGGCATCCATTCAGCCAATCAGCCTGCCAGCCATTCAGCCATTCATTCTGCCAGCCATTCAGACATTCAGCCATTCAGCCTGCCAGCCATTCAGCCATTGAGCCTGCCAGCCATTCAGCCATTTAGCCTGCCAGCCATTCAGCCATTCAGCCATTCAGCCTGCCCGACATTCAGCCTGACAGCATTCAGCCATTCAGCCTGCCAGCCATATAGCCATTCAGCCATTCAGACTGCCAGCTATTCAACCAGCCAGCCATTCAGCCTGCCAGACATTTAGCCTGCCCGCCATGCAGCTATTCAGCTATTCATTCTGCCAGCCATTCAGCCATTCAGCATGCCAGCCATTCAGCCTGCCAGCCATTCAGCCATTCAGCCTGCCAGCCATTCAGCCTTTCAGACTGCCAGCCATTCAGCCATTCAGCCTGCCAGCCATTCAGCCATTCAGCCTGCCAGCCATTCAGCCTGCCAGAAATTCACCCATTCAGCCTTCAGCCATTCTGCCATTCAGCCTGCCAGCCATTCAGCCATTCTTCCTGCCAGCCATTCAGCCATTCAGCCTGCCAGCCATTCAGTCTTTCAGCCATTCAGCCAGCCTGACTGCCAGCCGTTCCACCATTCATCCTGCCAGCCTGCCTGCCATTCAGCCATTCAGCCAGCAAGCCATTCAGCTATTCGGCCATTCAGCCATTCAGCCTGCAAGCCATTCAGCCTGCCAGCCATTCAACCATTCAGCCTGCCAACCATTCAGCCTGTCAGACATTCAGCAATTCAGCCTGCCACCAATTCAGGCTTTCAGCCTGCCAGCTATTCAGCCTGGCATCCATTCAGCCAATCAGCCTGCCAGCCATTCAGCCATTCATTCTGCCAGCCATTCAGACATTCAGCCAGTCAGCCTGCCAGCCATTCAGCCATTGAGCCTGCCAGCCATTCAGCCATTTAGCCTGCCAGCCATTCAGCCATTCAGCCATTCAGCCTGCCCGACATTCAGCCTGACAGCATTCAGCCATTCAGCCATTCAGCGATTCAGCAATTCTGCCTGCCAGCCGTTCAGCCAATCTGCCTGCCAGAAATTCAGCCATTCAGCCTGCCAGCCATTCAGCCATTCAGTCATTTAGCCTGCCAGCCATTCAGCCTGCCAGCCATTCAGCCATACAGCCTGCCAGCCATTCAGCCATTTAGCCTGCCAGCCATTCAGCCATTCAGCCATTCAGCCTGCCCGACATTTAGCCTGACAGCATTCAGCCATTCAGCCTGCCAGCCATATAGCCATTCAGCCATTCAGACTGCCAGCTATTCAACCAGCCAGCCATTCAGCCTGCCAGACATTTAGCCTGCCCGCCATGCAGCTATTCAGCTATTCATTCTGCCAGCCATTCAGCCATTCAGCATGCCAGCCATTCAGCCTGCCAGCCATTCAGCCATTCAGCCTGCCAGCCATTCAGCCTTTCAGACTGCCAGCCATTCAGCCATTCAGCCTGCCAGCCATTCAGCCATTCAGCCTGCCAGCCATTCAGCCTGCCAGAAATTCACCCATTCAGCCTTCAGTCATTCTGCCATTCAGCCTGCCAGCCATTCAGCCATTCTTCCTGCCAGCCATTCAGCCATTCAGCCTGCCAGCCATTCAGTCTTTCAGCCATTCAGCCAGCCTGACTGCCAGCCGTTCCACCATTCATCCTGCCAGCCTGCCTGCCATTCAGCCATTCAGCCAGCAAGCCATTCAGCTATTCGGCCATTCAGCCATTCAGCCTGCAAGCCATTCAGCCTGCCAGCCATTCAACCATTCAGCCTGCCAACCATTCAGCCTGTCAGACATTCAGCAATTCAGCCTGCCACCAATTCAGGCTTTCAGCCTGCCAGCTATTCAGCCTGGCATCCATTCAGCCAATCAGCCTGCCAGCCATTCAGCCATTCATTCTGCCAGCCATGCAGACATTCAGCCATTCAGCCTGCCAGCCATTCAGCCATTGAGCCTGCCAGCCATTCAGCCATTTAGCCTGCCAGCCATTCAGCCATTCAGCCATTCAGCCATTCAGCCTGCCCGACATTCAGCCTGACAGCATTCAGCCATTCAGCCTGCCAGCCATATAGCCATTCAGCCATTCAGACTGCCAGCTATTCAACCAGCCAGCCATTCAGCCTGCCAGACATTTAGCCTGCACGCCATGCAGCTATTCAGCTATTCATTCTGCCAGCCATTCAGCCATTCAGCATGCCAGACATTCAGCCTGCCAGCCATTCAGCCATTCAGCCTGCCAGCCATTCAGCCTTTCAGACTGCCAGCCATTCAGCCATTCAGCCTGCCAGCCATTCAGCCATTCAGCCTGCCAGCCATTCAGCCTGCCAGAAATTCACCCATTCAGCCTTCAGCCATTCTGCCATTCAGCCTGCCAGCCATTCAGCCATTCTTCCTGCCAGCCATTCAGCCATTCAGCCTGCCAGCCATTCAGTCTTTCAGCCATTCAGCCAGCCTGACTGCCAGCCGTTCCACCATTCATCCTGCCAGCCTGCCTGCCATTCAGCCATTCAGCCAGCAAGCCATTCAGCTATTCGGCCATTCAGCCATTCAGCCTGCAAGCCATTCAGCCTGCCAGCCATTCAACCATTCAGCCTGCCAACCATTCAGCCTGTCAGACATTCAGCAATTCAGCCTGCCACCAATTCAGGCTTTCAGCCTGCCAGCTATTCAGCCTGGCATCCATTCAGCCAATCAGCCTGCCAGCCATTCAGCCATTCATTCTGCCAGCCATTCAGACATTCAGCCATTCAGCCTGCCAGCCATTCAGCCATTGAGCCTGCCAGCCATTCAGCCATTCAGACTGCCAGCCATTCAGCCATTCAGTCAGCCAGCCATTCAGCCATTCAGCCTGCCAGCCATTCAGCCTGCCAGCCATTCAGACTGCCAGCCATTCAGCCTGAAAGCATTCAGCCATTCAGCCTGCCAGGCATTCAGCCATTCAGACTGCCAGCCATTCAGCCATTCAGTCAGCCAGCCATTCAGCCATTCAGCCTGCCAGCCATTCAGCCTGCCAGCCATTCAGACTGCCAGCCATTCAGCCATTCAGCCTGCCACCCATTCAGCCATTCAGCCAGTCAGCCAGCCAGCCATTCAGCCATTCAGCCTACCAGCCATTCAGCCATTCAGCAATTCTGCCTGCCCCCATTCAGCCATTCAGCCAGCCAGCCATTCAGTCTTTCAGCCATTCAGCCATTCAGACAGCCAGCCATTCAGCCATTCAGCCATTCAGCCATCCAGCCATTCAGCCATTCAGCCTGCAAGCCATTCAGCTATTCAGCCATTCAGCCATTCAGCCTGCCAGCCATTCAGACATTCAGCCTGTCAGAAAATCAGCAATTCAGCCTGCCAGCCATTCAGGCATTCAGCCTGCCAACTATTCAGCCAGTCAGCCATTGAGCCATACAGCCTGCCAGCCATTAAGCCATTCAGCCTGCCAGCCATTCAGCCTGCCAGCCATTCAGCCATTCAGCCTGCCAGCCATTCAGCCAGCCAGAAATTCAGCCATTCAGCCTACCAGCCTGCCAGCCATTCAGGCATTCAGAATGCCAGCCATTCAGCCATTTAGCCTGCCAGCCTGCCAGCCTGCCAGCCATTCAGCCATTCAGCCATTCAGAATGCCAGCCATTCAGCCTGCCAGAATTCAGCCATTCAGCCATTCAGCATGCCAGCCATTCAGCCTGCCAGCCATTCAGCCATTCAGCCTGCCAGCCATTCAGCCTTTCAGACTGCCAGCCATTCAGCCATTCAGCCTGCCAGCCATTCAGCCATTCAGCCTGCCAGCCATTCAGCCTGCCAGAAATTCACCCATTCAGCCTTCAGCCATTCTGCCATTCAGCCTGCCAGCCATTCAGCCATTCTTCCTGCCAGCCATTCAGCCATTCAGCCTGCCAGCCATTCAGTCTTTCAGCCATTCAGCCAGCCTGACTGCCAGCCGTTCCACCATTCATCCTGCCAGCGTGCCTGCCATTCACCCATTCAGCCAGCAAGCCATTCAGCTATTCGGCCATTCAGCCATTCAGCCTGCAAGCCATTCAGCCTGCCAGCCATTCAACCATTCAGCCTGCCAACCATTCAGCCTGTCAGACATTCAGCAATTCAGCCTGCCACCAATTCAGGCTTTCAGCCTGCCAGCTATTCAGCCTGGCATCCATTCAGCCAATCAGCCTGCCAGCCATTCAGCCATTCATTCTGCCAGCCATTCAGACATTCAGCCATTCAGCCTGCCAGCCATTCAGCCATTCAGCCTGCCAGCCATTCAGCCATTTAGCCTGCCAGCCATTCAGCCTGAAAGCATTCAGCCATTCAGCCTGCCAGGCATTCAGCCATTCAGACTGCCAGCCATTCAGCCATTCAGTCAGCCAGCCATTCAGCCATTCCGCCTGCCAGCCATTCAGCCTGCCAGCCATTCAGACTGCCAGCCATTCAGCCATTCAGCCTGCCACCCATTCAGCCATTCAGCCAGTCAGCCAGCCAGCCATTCAGCCATTCAGCCTACCAGCCATTCAGCCATTCAGCAATTCTGCCTGCCACCATTCAGCCATTCAGCCAGCCAGCCATTCAGTCTTTCAGCCATTCAGCCATTCAGACAGCCAGCCATTCAGCCATTCAGCCATTCAGCCATCCAGCCATTCAGCCATTCAGCCTGCAAGCCATTCAGCTATTCAGCCATTCAGCCATTCAGCCTGCCAGCCATTCAGACATTCAGCCTGTCAGAAAATCAGCAATTCAGCCTGCCAGCCATTCAGGCATTCAGCCTGCCAACTATTCAGCCAGTCAGCCATTGAGCCATACAGCCTGCCAGCCATTAAGCCATTCAGCCTGCCAGCCATTCAGCCTGCCAGCCATTCAGCCATTCAGCCTGCCAGCCATTCAGCCAGCCAGAAATTCAGCCATTCAGCCTACCAGCCTGCCAGCCATTCAGGCATTCAGAATGCCAGCCATTCAGCCATTTAGCCTGCCAGCCTGCCAGCCGGCCAGCCATTCAGCCATTCAGAATGCCAGCCATTCAGCCTGCCAGAATTCAGCCATTCAGCCATTCAGCCTGCCAGCATTCAGCCTGCCAGCATTCAGCCATTCAGCCTGCCAGCCATTAAACCATTCAGAATGCCAGCCATTCAGCCATTCAGCCATTCAGAATGCCAGCCATTCAGCCTGCCAGAATTCAGCCATTCAGCCATTCAGCCTGCCAGCATTCAGCCATTCAGCCATTCAGCCATTCAGCCTGCCAGCCATTCAGAATGCCAGCCATTCAGAATGCCAGCCATTCAGCCTGCCAGCATTCAGCCATTCAGCCTGCCAGCCATTCAGCCATTCAGAATGCCAGCCATTCAGCCATTCAGATATTCAGAATGCCAGCCATCCAGCCATTCAGCCATTCAGCCTGCCAGAAATTCAGCCATTCAGTCTGCCAGCCATTTAGCGATTCAGCCTGCAACCCATTCAGCCAGCCAGCCTGCCAGCCATTCAGCCATCCAGCCATTCATCCTGCAAGCCATTCAGCCATTCAGCCTGCCAGCCATTCAGCAATTCAGCCTGCCAGTCATTCTGCCATTCAGCCAGCCAGCCATTCAGCCATTCAGCCAGTCAGCCAGCCAGCCAGCCATTCAGCCATTCAGCCATTCAGCAATTCTGCCTGCCAGCCATTCAGCCAGTCAGCCAGCCAGCCATTCAGCCATTCAGCCATTCAGCCATCCAGCCATCCAGCCATTCAGCCTTCTGCCATTCAGCCATTCAGCCTGCAAGCCATTCAGCTATTCGGCCATTCAGCCATTCAGCCTGCCAGCCATTCAGACATTCAGCCTGTCAGAAATTCAGCAATTCAGCCTGCCAGCCATTCAGGCATTCAGCCTGCCAACTATTCAGCCAGTCAGCCATTGAGCCATACAGCCTGCCAGCCATTAAGCCATTCAGCCTGCCAGCCATTCAGCCTGCCAGCCATTCAGCCATTCAGCCTGCCAGCCATTCAGCCAGCCAGAAATTCAGCCATTCAGCCTGCCAGCCATTCAGCCATTCAGAATGCCAGCCATTCAGAATGCCAGCCATTCAGACATTCAGCCTGCCAGCCATTCAGCCAGCCAGAAATTCAGCCATTCAGCCTGCCAGCCATTCAGCCATTCAGAATGCCAGCCATTCAGAATGCCAGCCATTCAGCCATTCAGCCATTCAGCCATTCAGCCTGCCAGAAATTCAGCCATTCAGTCTGCCAGCCATTTAGCGATTCATCCTGCCATCCATTCAGTCTTTCAGCCATTCAGCCATTCAGCCTGCCAGCCATTCAGTCTTTCAGCCATTCAGCCAGCCAGCCTGCCAGCCTGACTGCCAGCCGTTCCACCATTCAGCCTGCCAGCCTGCCTGCCATCCTGCCTGCCATTCAGCCATTCAGCCAGCAAGCCATTCAGCTATTCGGCCATTCTGCCATTCAGCCTGCAAGCCATTCAGCCTGCCAGCCATTCAACCATTCAGCCTGCCAGCCATTCAGCCTGTCAGGCATTCAGCAATTCAGCCTGCCAGCCATTCAGGCATTCAGCCTGTCAACTATTCAGCCTGGCATCCATTCAGCCAATCAGCCTGCCAGCCATTCAGCCATTCAGTCAGCCAGCCATTCAGACATTCAGCCATTCAGCCTGCCAGCCATTCAGCCATTGAGCCTACCAGCCATTCAGCCATTCAGACTGCCAGCCATTCAGCCATTCAGCCATTCAGCCATTCCTCCATTCAGCCAGCCAGCCATTCAGCCTGCCAGCCTGCCAGCCATTCAGCCTGCCAGCCATCAGCCATTCAGCCATTCTGCCATCCAGCCATTCAGCCATTCAGAAATTCAGCCATTCAGTCAGACAGCAATTCAGCCTGCCAGCCTGCCAGCCATCCAGCCATTCAGCCGTTCAGCCATTCAGCCATTCAGCCATTCAGCCATTCAGCCATTCAGCCATTCAGCCTGCCAGCCATTCAGCCATTCAGAATGCCAGCCATTCAGCCATTCAGATATTCAGAATGCCAGCCATCCAGCCATTCAGCCATTCAGCCTGCCAGAAATTCAGCCATTCAGTCTGCCAGCCATTTAGCGATTCAGCCTGCAACCCATTCAGCCAGCCAGCCTGCCAGCCATTCAGCCATCCAGCCATTCATCCTGCAAGCCATTCAGCCATTCAGCCTGCCAGCCATTCAGCAATTCAGCCTGCCAGTCATTCTGCCATTCAGCCAGCCAGCCATTCAGCCATTCAGCCAGTCAGCCAGCCAGCCAGCCATTCAGCCATTCAGCCATTCAGCAATTCTGCCTGCCAGCCATTCAGCCAGTCAGCCAGCCAGCCATTCAGCCATTCAGCCATTCAGCCATCCAGCCATCCAGCCATTCAGCCTTCTGCCATTCAGCCATTCAGCCTGCAAGCCATTCAGCTATTCGGCCATTCAGCCATTCAGCCTGCCAGCCATTCAGACATTCAGCCTGTCAGAAATTCAGCAATTCAGCCTGCCAGCCATTCAGGCATTCAGCCTGCCAACTATTCAGCCAGTCAGCCATTGAGCCATACAGCCTGCCAGCCATTAAGCCATTCAGCCTGCCAGCCATTCAGCCTGCCAGCCATTCAGCCATTCAGCCTGCCAGCCATTCAGCCAGCCAGAAATTCAGCCATTCAGCCTGCCAGCCATTCAGCCATTCAGAATGCCAGCCATTCAGAATGCCAGCCATTCAGACATTCAGCCTGCCAGCCATTCAGCCAGCCAGAAATTCAGCCATTCAGCCTGCCAGCCATTCAGCCATTCAGAATGCCAGCCATTCAGAATGCCAGCCATTCAGCCATTCAGCCATTCAGCCATTCAGCCTGCCAGAAATTCAGCCATTCAGTCTGCCAGCCATTTAGCGATTCATCCTGCCATCCATTCAGTCTTTCAGCCATTCAGCCATTCAGCCTGCCAGCCATTCAGTCTTTCAGCCATTCAGCCAGCCAGCCTGCCAGCCTGACTGCCAGCCGTTCCACCATTCAGCCTGCCAGCCTGCCTGCCATCCTGCCTGCCATTCAGCCATTCAGCCAGCAAGCCATTCAGCTATTCGGCCATTCTGCCATTCAGCCTGCAAGCCATTCAGCCTGCCAGCCATTCAACCATTCAGCCTGCCAGCCATTCAGCCTGTCAGGCATTCAGCAATTCAGCCTGCCAGCCATTCAGGCATTCAGCCTGTCAACTATTCAGCCTGGCATCCATTCAGCCAATCAGCCTGCCAGCCATTCAGCCATTCAGTCAGCCAGCCATTCAGACATTCAGCCATTCAGCCTGCCAGCCATTCAGCCATTGAGCCTACCAGCCATTCAGCCATTCAGACTGCCAGCCATTCAGCCATTCAGCCATTCAGCCATTCCTCCATTCAGCCAGCCAGCCATTCAGCCTGCCAGCCTGCCAGCCATTCAGCCTGCCAGCCATCAGCCATTCAGCCATTCTGCCATCCAGCCATTCAGCCATTCAGAAATTCAGCCATTCAGTCAGACAGCAATTCAGCCTGCCAGCCTGCCAGCCATCCAGCCATTCAGCCGTTCAGCCATTCAGCCATTCAGCCATTCAGCCATTCAGCCATTCAGCCATTCAGCCATTCAGCCTGCCAGCCTGCCAGCCTGCCAGCCTGCCAGCCTGCCAGCCATTCAGCCTGCCAGCCATTCAGCCATTAAGCCATTCAGCCAGCCAGCAATTCAACCATTCAGCCTGCCAGAAATTCAGCCATTCAGCCTGCCAGCCGTTCAGCCATTCAGCCTACCAGCCATTCAGCCTGCCAGCCATTCAGCCTGCCAGCCATTCAGCCTGCCAGCCATTCAGCCATTCAGCCATTCAGCCAGCCAGCCATTCAGCCATTCAGTCTGCCAGAAATTCAGCCATTCAGCCTGCCAGCCATCCTGCCATTCAGTCAGCCAGCCATCCATCCATTCAGCCTGCCAGCTATTCAGCCAGTCAGCCATTGAGCCATTCAGCCATTCAGCCTGCCAGCCTTTCAGCCATTCAGCCATTCAGCCTGCCAGCCATTCAGCCTGCCAGCCATTCAGCCTGCCAGCCATGCACCTGCCAGCCATTAAGCCATTCAGCCAGCCAGCCATTCAGCCATTCAGCCTGCCAAAAATTCAGCCATTCAGCCTGCCAGCCATTCTGCCATTCAGTCAGCCAGCCATCCATCCATTCAGCCTGCCAGCCATTCAGCCAGCCAGCCATTCTGCCTGCCAGCCTGACAGCCATTCAGCCATTCAGCCTGCCAGCCATTCAGACTGCCAGCCATTCAGCCATTCAGATGCCAGCCATTCAGCCATTCAGTCAACCAGCCATTCAGCAATTCAGCCTGCCAGCCATTCAGCCTGCCAGCCATTCAGCCTGCCAGCCATTCAGCCATTCAGACTGCCAGCCATTCAGGCATTCAGCCTGCCAGCCATTCAGCCATTCAGCCATTCAGCCAGTCAGCCAGTCAGCCATTCAGCCATTCAGCCTGCCACCCATTCAGCCATTCAGCCATTCAGCAATTCTGCCTGCCAGCCATTCAGCCATTCAGCCAGCCAGCCATTCAGTCTTTCAGCCATTCAGCCATTCAGCCATCCAGCCAGCCAGCCAGCCATTCAGCCATTCAGCCATTCAGCCATCCAGCCATTCAGGCATTCAGCCTGCCAACTATTCAGCCAGTCAGCCATTGAGCCATACAGCCTCCCAGCCATTAAGCCATTCAGCCTGCCAGCCATTCAGCCATTCAGACTGCCAGCCATTCAGCCATTCAGCCTGCCAGCCATTGAGCCATTGAGCCATTCAGCCGTTCAGCCATTCAGCCTGCCAGACATTCAGACTTTCAGCCTGACAGCCATTCAGCCATTCAGCCATTCATTCAGCCTTTCAGCCAATCAGCGATTCAGCCTGCCAGCCATTCTGCCATTCAGCCATTCAGCCTGCCAGCCATTCTACCTGCCAGCCATTCAGGCATTCCGCCTGCCAGCCATTCAGCCTTTCAGCCATTCAGCCATTCAGCCTGCCAGCCATTCAGCCTGCCAGCCATTCATCCATTCAGCCTGCCAGCCATTCATCCTGCCAGCCATTCAACCATTCAGCCTGCCAGAAATTCAGCCATTCAGCCTGCCAGCCATTCAGCCATTTAGCCTGCCAGCCATTCAGCCATTCAGAATGCCAGCCATTCAGCCTACCAGCATTCAGCCATTCAGCCCTTCATTCAGCCTTTCAGCCAATCAGCGATTCAGCCTTCCAGCCATTCTGCCATTCAGAATGCCAGCCATTCAGCCATTCAGATATTCAGAATGCCAGCCATCCAGCCATTCAGCCATTCAGCCATTCAGCCTGCCAGCCATTCAGCCATTCAGAATGCCAGCCATTCAGCCATTCAGATATTCAGAATGCCAGCC
The DNA here is from genome assembly GCA_030390025.1 of Squalus acanthias. Classification (NCBI taxonomy): domain Eukaryota; kingdom Metazoa; phylum Chordata; class Chondrichthyes; order Squaliformes; family Squalidae; genus Squalus; species Squalus acanthias. The sequence continues at coordinate 152,123 of JASTWF010000513.1, forward strand.
ATCCAGCCATTCAGCCATTCAGCCTGCCAGAAATTCAGCCATTCAGTCTGCCAGCCATTTAGCGATTCAGCCTGCAACCCATTCAGCCAGCCAGCCTGCCAGCCATTCAGCCATCCAGCCATTCATCCTGCAAGCCATTCAGCCATTCAGCCTGCCAGCCATTCAGCAATTCAGCCTGCCAGTCATTCTGCCATTCAGCCAGCCAGCCATTCAGCCATTCAGCCAGTCAGCCAGCCAGCCAGCCATTCAGCCATTCAGCCATTCAGCAATTCTGCCTGCCAGCCATTCAGCCAGTCAGCCAGCCAGCCATTCAGCCATTCAGCCATTCAGCCATCCAGCCATCCAGCCATTCAGCCTTCTGCCATTCAGCCATTCAGCCTGCAAGCCATTCAGCTATTCGGCCATTCAGCCATTCAGCCTGCCAGCCATTCAGACATTCAGCCTGTCAGAAATTCAGCAATTCAGCCTGCCAGCCATTCAGGCATTCAGCCTGCCAACTATTCAGCCAGTCAGCCATTGAGCCATACAGCCTGCCAGCCATTAAGCCATTCAGCCTGCCAGCCATTCAGCCTGCCAGCCATTCAGCCATTCAGCCTGCCAGCCATTCAGCCAGCCAGAAATTCAGCCATTCAGCCTGCCAGCCATTCAGCCATTCAGAATGCCAGCCATTCAGAATGCCAGCCATTCAGACATTCAGCCTGCCAGCCATTCAGCCAGCCAGAAATTCAGCCATTCAGCCTGCCAGCCATTCAGCCATTCAGAATGCCAGCCATTCAGAATGCCAGCCATTCAGCCATTCAGCCATTCAGCCATTCAGCCTGCCAGAAATTCAGCCATTCAGTCTGCCAGCCATTTAGCGATTCATCCTGCCATCCATTCAGTCTTTCAGCCATTCAGCCATTCAGCCTGCCAGCCATTCAGTCTTTCAGCCATTCAGCCAGCCAGCCTGCCAGCCTGACTGCCAGCCGTTCCACCATTCAGCCTGCCAGCCTGCCTGCCATCCTGCCTGCCATTCAGCCATTCAGCCAGCAAGCCATTCAGCTATTCGGCCATTCTGCCATTCAGCCTGCAAGCCATTCAGCCTGCCAGCCATTCAACCATTCAGCCTGCCAGCCATTCAGCCTGTCAGGCATTCAGCAATTCAGCCTGCCAGCCATTCAGGCATTCAGCCTGTCAACTATTCAGCCTGGCATCCATTCAGCCAATCAGCCTGCCAGCCATTCAGCCATTCAGTCTGCCAGCCATTCAGACATTCAGCCATTCAGCCTGCCAGCCATTCAGCCATTGAGCCTACCAGCCATTCAGCCATTCAGACTGCCAGCCATTCAGCCATTCAGCCATTCAGCCATTCCTCCATTCAGCCAGCCAGCCATTCAGCCTGCCAGCCTGCCAGCCATTCAGCCTGCCAGCCATCAGCCATTCAGCCATTCTGCCATCCAGCCATTCAGCCATTCAGAAATTCAGCCATTCAGTCAGACAGCAATTCAGCCTGCCAGCCTGCCAGCCATCCAGCCATTCAGCCGTTCAGCCATTCAGCCATTCAGCCATTCAGCCATTCAGCCATTCAGCCATTCAGCCATTCAGCCTGCCAGCCTGCCAGCCTGCCAGCCTGCCAGCCTGCCAGCCATTCAGCCTGCCAGCCATTCAGCCATTAAGCCATTCAGCCAGCCAGCAATTCAACCATTCAGCCTGCCAGAAATTCAGCCATTCAGCCTGCCAGCCGTTCAGCCATTCAGCCTACCAGCCATTCAGCCTGCCAGCCATTCAGCCTGCCAGCCATTCAGCCTGCCAGCCATTCAGCCATTCAGCCATTCAGCCAGCCAGCCATTCAGCCATTCAGTCTGCCAGAAATTCAGCCATTCAGCCTGCCAGCCATCCTGCCATTCAGTCAGCCAGCCATCCATCCATTCAGCCTGCCAGCTATTCAGCCAGTCAGCCATTGAGCCATTCAGCCATTCAGCCTGCCAGCCTTTCAGCCATTCAGCCATTCAGCCTGCCAGCCATTCAGCCTGCCAGCCATTCAGCCTGCCAGCCATTCACCTGCCAGCCATTAAGCCATTCAGCCAGCCAGCCATTCAGCCATTCAGCCTGCCAAAAATTCAGCCATTCAGCCTGCCAGCCATTCTGCCATTCAGTCAGCCAGCCATCCATCCATTCAGCCTGCCAGCCATTCAGCCAGCCAGCCATTCTGCCTGCCAGCCTGACAGCCATTCAGCCATTCAGCCTGCCAGCCATTCAGACTGCCAGCCATTCAGCCTTTCAGATGCCAGCCATTCAGCCATTCAGTCAACCAGCCATTCAGCAATTCAGCCTGCCAGCCATTCAGCCTGCCAGCCATTCAGCCTGCCAGCCATTCAGCCATTCAGACTGCCAGCCATTCAGGCATTCAGCCTGCCAGCCATTCAGCCATTCAGCCATTCAGCCAGTCAGCCAGTCAGCCATTCAGCCATTCAGCCTGCCACCCATTCAGCCATTCAGCCATTCAGCAATTCTGCCTGCCAGCCATTCAGCCATTCAGCCAGCCAGCCATTCAGTCTTTCAGCCATTCAGCCATTCAGCCATCCAGCCAGCCAGCCAGCCATTCAGCCATTCAGCCATTCAGCCATCCAGCCATTCAGGCATTCAGCCTGCCAACTATTCAGCCAGTCAGCCATTGAGCCATACAGCCTCCCAGCCATTAAGCCATTCAGCCTGCCAGCCATTCAGCCATTCAGACTGCCAGCCATTCAGCCATTCAGCCTGCCAGCCATTGAGCCATTCAGCCATTCAGCCGTTCAGCCATTCAGCCTGCCAGACATTCAGACTTTCAGCCTGACAGCCATTCAGCCATTCAGCCATTCATTCAGCCTTTCAGCCAATCAGCGATTCAGCCTGCCAGCCATTCTGCCATTCAGCCATTCAGCCTGCCAGCCATTCTACCTGCCAGCCATTCAGGCATTCCGCCTGCCAGCCATTCAGCCTTTCAGCCATTCAGCCATTCAGCCTGCCAGCCATTCAGCCTGCCAGCCATTCATCCATTCAGCCTGCCAGCCATTCATCCTGCCAGCCATTCAACCATTCAGCCCGCCAGAAATTCAGCCATTCAGCCTGCCAGCCATTCAGCCATTTAGCCTGCCAGCCATTCAGCCATTCAGAATGCCAGCCATTCAGCCTACCAGCATTCAGCCATTCAGCCCTTCATTCAGCCTTTCAGCCAATCAGCGATTCAGCCTTCCAGCCATTCTGCCATTCAGCCATTCAGCCTGCCAGCCATTCTACCTGCCAGCCATTCAGGCATTCCGCCTGCCAGCCATTCAGCCTTTCAGCCATTCAGCCATTCAGCCTGCCAGCCATTCAGCCATTCAGCCTGCCAGCCATTCAGCAATTCAGCCATTCAGCCTGCCAAGCATTCAATTGCCAGCCATTCAGCCTGCCAGAAATTCAGCCATTCAGCCTGCCAGCCATTCAGCCTTTCAGCCTGCCAGCCATTCAGCCTGCCAGCCATTCAGCCTGCCAGCCATTCAGCCATTCAGCCATTCAGCCTTTCAGCCTTTCAGCCTTTCAGCCTTTCAGCCTTTCAGCCTTTCAGCCATTCAGCCATTCAACCATTGAGCCTTTCAACCATTCAGCCTGCCAGCCATTCATCCATTCAGCCTGTCAGCCATTCAGCCTGCCAGCCATTCATCCATTCAGCCTGCCAGCCATTCATCCTGCCAGCCATTCAACCATTCAGCCTGCCAGAAATTCAGCCATTCAGCCTGCCAGCCATTCAGCCATTCAGCCTGCAAGCCATTCAGCCTGCCAGCCATTCAGCCATTCAGCCTGCCAGCAATTCAGCCATTCAGTCTGCCAGCCATTCAGCCATTCAGCCTGCCAGCTATTCAGCCATTCAGAATGCCAGCCATTCAGCCATTTAGCCTGCCAGCCATTCAAACATTCAGAATGCCAGCCATTCAGCCTACCAGCATTCAGCCATTCAGCCTGCCAGGCATTCAGCCATTCAGACTGCCAGCCATTCAGCCATTCAGACTGCCAGCCATTCAGCCATTCAGCCTGCCAGCCATTGAGCCATTCAGCCATTCAGCCGTTCAGCCATTCAGCCTGCCAGACATTCAGACTTTCAGCCTGACAGCCATTCAGCTATTCAGCCATTCATTCAGCCTTTCAGCCAATCAGCGATTCAGCCTGCCAGCCATTCTGCCATTCAGCCATTCATCCTGCCAGCCATTCAGCCTGCCACCCATTCAGCCATTGAGCCATTCAGCCATTCAGCCTGCCAGCCATTCAGCCTGCCAGCATACCAGCCATTCAGCCTGCCAGCAATTCAGCCATTCAGCCTGCCAGCCTGCCAGCCTGCCAGCCTACCTTCAGCCTGCCAGCCATTCAGCCATTCAGCCAGCCTTTCAGCTTGCCAGACATTCAGACTTTCAGCCTGCCATCCATTCAAACTGCCAGCCATTCAGCATGGCTGCCATTCAGCCTGCCAGCCTGCCAGCCATTCAGCCATTCAGCCTGGCAGCCATTCAGCCTGCCAGCCATTCAGTCATTCAGCCTGCCACCCATTCAGCCAGCCAGCCATTCAGCCAGCCAGCCATTCAGCAATTCAGCCTGCCAGCCATTCAGCCTGCCAGACATTCAGCCATTCAGCCTGCCAGCCATTCACCCATTCAGAATGCCAGCCATTCAGCCTAGCAGCATTCAGCCATTCAGCCTGCCAGCCATTTAGCCATTCAGCCATTCAGACTGCCAGCCATTCAGCCATTCAGACTGCCAGCCATTCAGCCTGCCAGCCATTGAGCCATTCAGCCATTCAACCGTTCAGCCATTCAGCCTGCCAGACATTCAGACTTTCAGCCTGACAGCCATTCAGCCATTCATTCAGCCTTTCAGCCAATCAGCGATTCAGCCTGCCAGCCATTCTGCCATTAGGCCATTCATCCTGCCAGCCATTCAGCCTGCCAGCCATTCAGCCATTGAGCCATTCAGCCTGCCAGCCTGCCAGCCTGCCAGCCTACCATTCAGCCTGCCAGCCATTCAGCCATTCAGCCAGCCTTTCAGCTTGCCAGACATTCAGACTTTCAGCCTGCCATCCATTCAAACTGCCAGCCATTCAGCATGCCTGCCATTCAGCCTGCCAGCCTGCCAGCCATTCAGCCATTCAGACTGGCAGCCATTCAGCCTGCCAGCCATTCAGTCATTCAGCCTGCCACCCATTCCGCCTGCCAGCCATTCAGCCAGCCAGCCATTCAGCAATTCAGCCTGCAGGCCATTCAGCCTGCCAGCCATTCAGCCATTCAGCCTGCCAGCCATTCACCCATTCAGCCTGCCAGCCATTCATCCTTTCCCCCATTCAGCCGTTCAGCCTGCCAGCCATTCAGCCATTCAGCATGCCAGCCTGACTGCCAGCCATTCAGCGATTCAGCCGTTCAGCCTGCCAGCCATTCAGCCTGCCAGCCATTCAGCCATTCATCCTGCCAGCCATTCAGCCTGCCAGCCATTCAGCCTGCCAGCCATTCAGCCATTCATCCTGCCAGCCATTCAGCCTGCCAGCCATTGAGCCATTCAGCCATTCATCCTGCCAGACATTCAGTCTTCAGCCATTCAGTCTGCCAGCCTGTCAGCCAGCCATTCAGCCATTCAGCCTGCCAGCCATTCAGCCTGCCAGCCATTCAGCCGTTCAGCCTGCCAGCTATTCAGCCTGGCAGCCATTCAGCCATTCAGCCTATGAGCCATTCAGCCTGCCAGCCATTCACACTTTCAGCCTGCCAGACATTCAGCCAGCCAGCCTTTCAGCCAGACAGCAATTCAGCCTGCCAACCATTTAGTCTGCCAGCCATTCAGCCTGCCAGCCATTCAGCCTGCCAGCCATTCAGCCATTCAGCCTGCCAGCCATTGAGCCTGCCAGCAATTCAGCCTGCCAGCCATTCAGCCATTCAGCCATTCAGCCTGCCAGACATTCAGACTTTCAGCCTGCCAGACATTCAGCCTGCCAGCCATTGAGCCATTGAGCCTGCCATCCATTCAAACTGCCAGCCATTCAGCCTGCCAGCCATTCAGCCATTGAGCCTGCCACCCATTCAGCCTCTCAGCCAATCAACCATTAAGCCTGCCAGCCTTTCAGCCATTCAGCCTGCCAACCGTTCAGCCAGCCAGCCATTCAGCAATTCAGCCTGACAGCCATTCAGCCATTAAGCCATTCAGCCTGCCAGCCATTCAGCGATTCAGCCATTCATCCTGCCAGACATTCAACCATTCAGCCTGCCAGAATTTCAGCCATTCAGCCTGCCAGCCATTCTGCCATTCAGCCTGCCAGCCATTCAGCCTGCCAGACATTCAGTCATTCAGCCATTTAGCCATTCAGTCTGCCAGCCTGTCAGCCTGACTGCCAGCCATTCAGCCATTCAGCCTGCCAGAAATTCAGCAATTCAGCCTGCCAGCCATTCTGCCATTCAACCTGCCAGCCATTCAGGCATTCCGCCTGCCAGCCATTCAGCCTTTCAGCCATTCAGCCATTCAGCCTGCCAGCCATTCAGCCTGCCAGACATTAAGCCTGCCAGCCATTCAGCCTGCGAGCCATTCATTCAGCCATTCAGCCTTTTACCCATTCAGCCTGCCAGCCATTCAGCCATTCAGCCTGCCAGCCATTCAGCAATTCAGCCATTCAGCCTGCCAGCCATTCAGCCTGCCAGCCATTCAGTCTGCCAGCCATTCAGCCTGCCAGAAATTCAGCCTGCCAGCCTGCCAGCCATTCAGCCTTTCAGCCTGTCAGCCATTCAGCCTGCCAGCCATTCAGCCTGCCAGCCATTCTGTCATTCAGCCATTCAGCCATTCTGTCATTCAGCCATTCAGCCTTTCAGCCTTTCAGCCATTCAGCCATTCAGCCATTCAGCCTTTCAGCCATTCAGCCATTAAGCCATTCAGCCTGCCAGCCATTCAGCGATTCAGCCATTCAGCCTGACAGCTATTCAGCCCTGAAGCCATTCAGCCTGCCAGCCATTCAGCGATTCAGCCGTTCAGCCTGCCAGCCATTCAGCCTGCCAGCCATTCAGCCATTCATCCTGCCAGCCATTCAGCCTGCCAGCCATTCAGCCTGCCAGCCATTCAGCCATTCATCCTGCCAGCCATTCAGCCTGCCAGCCATTGAGCCATTCACCCATTCATCTTGCCAGCCATTCAGCCATTCAGCCTGCCAGCCATTCATCCTGTCAGCCATTCAACCATTCAGCCTGCCAGAAATTCAGCCATTAAGCCTGCCAGCCATTCAGCCATTCAGCCTGCCAGCAATTCAGCCATTCAGCCTGCCAGCCATTCAGCCATTCAGCCTGCCAGCTATTCAACCATTCAGAATGCCAGCCATTCAGCCTAGCAGCATTCAGCCATTCAGCCTGCCAGCCATTCAGCCATTCAGCCATTCAGCCTGCCAGAAATTCAGCAATTCAGCCTGCCAGCCATTCTGCCATTCAACCTGCCAGCCATTCAGGCATTCCGCCTGCCAGCCATTCAGCCTTTCAGCCATTCAGCCATTCAGCCTGCCAGCCATTCAGCCTGCCAGACATTAAGCCTGCCAGCCATTCAGCCTGCGAGCCATTCATTCAGCCATTCAGCCTTTTACCCATTCAGCCTGCCAGCCATTCAGCCATTCAGCCTGCCAGCCATTCAGCAATTCAGCCATTCAGCCTGCCAGCCATTCAGCCTGCCAGCCATTCAGTCTGCCAGCCATTCAGCCTGCCAGAAATTCAGCCTGCCAGCCTGCCAGCCATTCAGCCTTTCAGCCTGTCAGCCATTCAGCCTGCCAGCCATTCAGCCTGACAGCCATTCTGTCATTCAGCCATTCTGTCATTCAGCCATTCAGCCTTTCAGCCTTTCAGCCATTCAGCCATTCAGCCATTCAGCCTTTCAGCCTTTCAGCCTTTCAGCCATTCAGCCATGTAGCCATTCAGCCTTTCAGCCTTTCAGCCTTTCAGCCATTCAGCCATTGAGCCATTCAACCATTCAGCCTGCCAGCCATTCAGCCTGCCAGCCATTCATCCATTCAGCAAGCCAACCATTCAGCCTGCCAGCCATTCATCCATTCAGCCTGCCAGCCATTCATCCTGCCAGCCATTCAACCATTCAGCCTGCCAGAAATTCAGCCATTCAGCCTGCCAGCCATTCAGCCATTCAGCCTGCCAGCCATTCAGCCTGCCAGCCATTCAACCATTCAGCCTGCCAGCCATTCAGCCATTCTGTCATTCAGCCATTCAGCCTGCCAGCTATTCAGCCATTCAGAATACCAGCCATTCAGCCATTTAGCCTGCCAGCCATTCAGCCATTCAGAATGCCAGCCATTCAGCCTACCAGCATTCAGCCATTCAGCCATTCAGCCTGCCAGCCATTCAGCCATTCAGACTGCCAGCCATTCAGCCATTCAGCCTGCCAGCCATTCAGCCTGCCAGCCATACAGCCTGCCAGAAATGCAGCCATTCAGCCTGCCAGCCATTCTGCCATTCAGCCTGCCAGCCATTCAGCCATTCAGCCATTTAGCCTGCCAGCCAATCAGCCATTCTGACATTCAGCCAATCAGCCATTCAGCCTGCCAGCCATTCAGCCTGTCAGAAATTCAGCATTTCAGCTTGCCAACTATTCACCCATTCGGCCATTCAGCCTGCCCGCCATTCAGCCTGCCAGCATTCAGCCATTCAGCCATTCAGCGATTCAGCCGTTCAGCCTGCCAGCCATTCAGCCATTCAGCCATTCAGCGATTCAGCAATTCTGCCTGCCAGCCGTTCAGCCAATCTGCCTGCCAGAAATTCAGCCATTCAGCCTGCCAGCCATTCAGCCATTCAGTCATTCAGCCTGCCAGCCATTCAGCCTGCCAGCCATTTAGCCATTCAGCCTGCCAGCCATTCAGCCATTTAGCCTGCCAGCCATTCAGCCATTCAGCCATTCAGCCAGCCAGAAATTCAGCCATTTAGCCAGCCAGCCATTCTGCCATTCAGCCATTCAGCCATTTAGCTTGCCAGCCAATCAGCCATTCTGACATTCAGCCAATCAGCCATTCAGCCTGCCAGCCATTCAGCCTGTCAGAAATTCAGCATTTCAGCTTGCCAACTATTCACCCATTCAGCCATTCAGCCTGCCCGCCATTCAGCCTGCCAGCATTCAGCCATTCAGCCTGCCAGCCATTCAGCCTGCCAGCCTGCCAGCCATTCAGCCATTCAGCCATTCAGCCATTCAGCGATTCAGCCGTTCAGCCTGCCAGCCATTCAGCCATTCAGCCATTCAGCGATTCAGCGATTCAGCAATTCTGCCTGCCAGCCGTTCAGCCAATCTGCCTGCCAGAAATTCAGCCATTCAGCCAGCCAGCCATTCAGCCATTCAGTCATTCAGCCTGCCAGCCATTCAGCCTGCCAGCCATTCAGCCATTCAGCCTGCCAGCCATACAGCCTGCCAGCCATTCAGCCATTTAGCCTGCCAGCCATTCAGCCATTCAGCCAGCCAGAAATTCAGCCATTCAGCCTGCCAGCCATTCAGCCATTCAGCCTACCAGCCATTCAGCCTGCCAGCCATTCAACCATTCAGCCTGCCAGCCATTCAGCCATTCTGTCATTCAGCCATTCAGCCTGCCAGCTATTCAGCCATTCAGAATACCAGCCATTCAGCCATTTAGCCTGCCAGCCATTCAGCCATTCAGAATGCCAGCCATTCAGCCTACCAGCATTCAGCCATTCAGCCATTCAGCCTGCCAGCCATTCAGCCATTCAGACTGCCAGCCATTCAGCCATTCAGCCTGCCAGCCATACCGCCTGCCAGCCATTCTGCCATTCAGCCTGCCAGCCATTCAGCCATTCAGCCATTTAGCCTGCCAGCCAATCAGCCATTCTGACATTCAGCCAATCAGCCATTCAGCCTGCCAGCCATTCAGCCTGTCAGAAATTCAGCATTTCAGCTTGCCAACTATTCACCCATTCAGCCATTCAGCCTGCCCGCCATTCAGCCTGCCAGCATTCAGCCATTCAGCCTGCCAGCCATTCAGCCATTCAGCCATTCAGCCATTCAGCCGTTCAGCCTGCCAGCCATTCAGCCATTCAGCCATTCAGCGATTCAGCAATTCTGCCTGCCAGCCGTTCAGCCAATCTGCCTGCCAGAAATTCAGCCATTCAGCCTGCCAGCCATTCAGCCATTCAGTCATTCAGCCTGCCAGCCATTCATCCTGCCAGCCATTCAGCCTGCCAGCCATTGAGCCATTCAGCCATTCATCCTGCCAGACATTCAGTCTTCAGCCATTCAGTCTGCCAGCCTGTCAGCCAGCCATTCAGCCATTCAGCCTGCCAGCCATTCAGCCTGCCAGCCATTCAGCCGTTCAGCCTGCCAGCTATTCAGCCTGGCAGCCATTCAGCCATTCAGCCTATGAGCCATTCAGCCTGCCAGCCATTCACACTTTCAGCCTGCCAGACATTCAGCCAGCCAGCCTTTCAGCCAGACAGCAATTCAGCCTGCCAACCATTTAGTCTGCCAGCCATTCAGCCTGCCAGCCATTCAGCCTGCCAGCCATTCAGCCATTCAGCCTGCCAGCCATTGAGCCTGCCAGCAATTCAGCCTGCCAGCCATTCAGCCATTCAGCCATTCAGCCTGCCAGACATTCAGACTTTCAGCCTGCCAGACATTCAGCCTGCCAGCCATTGAGCCATTGAGCCTGCCATCCATTCAAACTGCCAGCCATTCAGCCTGCCAGCCATTCAGCCATTGAGCCTGCCACCCATTCAGCCTCTCAGCCAATCAACCATTAAGCCTGCCAGCCTTTCAGCCATTCAGCCTGCCAACCGTTCAGCCAGCCAGCCATTCAGCAATTCAGCCTGACAGCCATTCAGCCATTAAGCCATTCAGCCTGCCAGCCATTCAGCGATTCAGCCATTCATCCTGCCAGACATTCAACCATTCAGCCTGCCAGAATTTCAGCCATTCAGCCTGCCAGCCATTCTGCCATTCAGCCTGCCAGCCATTCAGCCTGCCAGACATTCAGTCATTCAGCCATTTAGCCATTCAGTCTGCCAGCCTGTCAGCCTGACTGCCAGCCATTCAGCCATTCAGCCTGCCAGAAATTCAGCAATTCAGCCTGCCAGCCATTCTGCCATTCAACCTGCCAGCCATTCAGGCATTCCGCCTGCCAGCCATTCAGCCTTTCAGCCATTCAGCCATTCAGCCTGCCAGCCATTCAGCCTGCCAGACATTAAGCCTGCCAGCCATTCAGCCTGCGAGCCATTCATTCAGCCATTCAGCCTTTTACCCATTCAGCCTGCCAGCCATTCAGCCATTCAGCCTGCCAGCCATTCAGCAATTCAGCCATTCAGCCTGCCAGCCATTCAGCCTGCCAGCCATTCAGTCTGCCAGCCATTCAGCCTGCCAGAAATTCAGCCTGCCAGCCTGCCAGCCATTCAGCCTTTCAGCCTGTCAGCCATTCAGCCTGCCAGCCATTCAGCCTGCCAGCCATTCTGTCATTCAGCCATTCAGCCATTCTGTCATTCAGCCATTCAGCCTTTCAGCCTTTCAGCCATTCAGCCATTCAGCCATGCAGCCTTTCAGCCATTCAGCCATTAAGCCATTCAGCCTGCCAGCCATTCAGCGATTCAGCCATTCAGCCTGACAGCTATTCAGCCCTTAAGCCATTCAGCCTGCCAGCCATTCAGCGATTCAGCCGTTCAGCCTGCCAGCCATTCAGCCTGCCAGCCATTCAGCCATTCATCCTGCCAGCCATTCAGCCTGCCAGCCATTCAGCCTGCCAGCCATTCAGCCATTCATCCTGCCAGCCATTCAGCCTGCCAGCCATTGAGCCATTCACCCATTCATCTTGCCAGCCATTCAGCCTGCCAGCCATTCATCCTGTCAGCCATTCAACCATTCAGCCTGCCAGAAATTCAGCCATTAATCCTGCCAGCCATTCAGCCATTCAGCCTGCCAGCAATTCAGCCATTCAGCCTGCCAGCCATTCAGCCATTCAGCCTGCCAGCTATTCTACCATTCAGAATGCCAGCCATTCAGCCTAGCAGCATTCAGCCATTCAGCCTGCCAGCCATTCAGCCATTCAGCCATTCAGCCTGCCAGAAATTCAGCAATTCAGCCTGCCAGCCATTCTGCCATTCAACCTGCCAGCCATTCAGGCATTCCGCCTGCCAGCCATTCAGCCTTTCAGCCATTCAGCCATTCAGCCTGCCAGCCATTCAGCCTGCCAGACATTAAGCCTGCCAGCCATTCAGCCTGCGAGCCATTCATTCAGCCATTCAGCCTTTTACCCATTCAGCCTGCCAGCCATTCAGCCATTCAGCCTGCCAGCCATTCAGCAATTCAGCCATTCAGCCTGCCAGCCATTCAGCCTGCCAGCCATTCAGTCTGCCAGCCATTCAGCCTGCCAGAAATTCAGCCTGCCAGCCTGCCAGCCATTCAGCCTTTCAGCCTGTCAGCCATTCAGCCTGCCAGCCATTCAGCCTGCCAGCCATTCTGTCATTCAGCCATTCAGCCATTCTGTCATTCAGCCATTCAGCCTTTCAGCCTTTCAGCCATTCAGCCATTCAGCCATTCAGCCTTTCAGCCTTTCAGCCTTTCAGCCATTCAGCCATGTAGCCATTCAGCCTTTCAGCCTTTCAGCCTTTCAGCCATTCAGCCATTGAGCCATTCAACCATTCAGCCTGCCAGCCATTCAGCCTGCCAGCCATTCATCCATTCAGCAAGCCAACCATTCAGCCTGCCAGCCATTCATCCATTCAGCCTGCCAGCCATTCATCCTGCCAGCCATTCAACCATTCAGCCTGCCAGAAATTCAGCCATTCAGCCTGCCAGCCATTCAGCCATTCAGCCTGCCAGCCATTCAGCCTGCCAGCCATTCAACCATTCAGCCTGCCAGCCATTCAGCCATTCTGTCATTCAGCCATTCAGCCTGCCAGCTATTCAGCCATTCAGAATACCAGCCATTCAGCCATTTAGCCTGCCAGCCATTCAGCCATTCAGAATGCCAGCCATTCAGCCTACCAGCATTCAGCCATTCAGCCATTCAGCCTGCCAGCCATTCAGCCATTCAGACTGCCAGCCATTCAGCCATTCAGCCTGCCAGCCATTCAGCCTGCCAGCCATACAGCCTGCCAGAAATGCAGCCATTCAGCCTGCCAGCCATTCTGCCATTCAGCCTGCCAGCCATTCAGCCATTCAGCCATTTAGCCTGCCAGCCAATCAGCCATTCTGACATTCAGCCAATCAGCCATTCAGCCTGCCAGCCATTCAGCCTATCAGAAATTCAGCATTTCAGCTTGCCAACTATTCACCCATTCAGCCATTCAGCCTGCCCGCCATTCAGCCTGCCAGCATTCAGCCATTCAGCCATTCAGCGATTCAGCCGTTCAGCCTGCCAGCCATTCAGCCATTCAGCCATTCAGCGATTCAGCAATTCTGCCTGCCAGCCGTTCAGCCAATCTGCCTGCCAGAAATTCAGCCATTCAGCCTGCCAGCCATTCAGCCATTCAGTCATTCAGCCTGCCAGCCATTCAGCCTGCCAGCCATTCAGCCATTCAGCCTGCCAGCCATTCAGCCATTTAGCCTGCCAGCCATTCAGCCATTCAGCCATTCAGCCAGCCAGAAATTCAGCCATTTAGCCAGCCAGCCATTCTGCCATTCAGCCATTCAGCCATTTAGCTTGCCAGCCAATCAGCCATTCTGACATTCAGCCAATCAGCCATTCAGCCTGCCAGCCATTCAGCCTGTCAGAAATTCAGCATTTCAGCTTGCCAACTATTCACCCATTCAGCCATTCAGCCTGCCCGCCATTCAGCCTGCCAGCATTCAGCCATTCAGCCTGCCAGCCATTCAGCCTGCCAGCCTGCCAGCCATTCAGCCATTCAGCCATTCAGCCATTCAGCGATTCAGCCGTTCAGCCTGCCAGCCATTCAGCCATTCAGCCATTCAGCGATTCAGCGATTCGGCAATTCTGCCTGCCAGCCGTTCAGCCAATCTGCCTGCCAGAAATTCAGCCATTCAGCCAGCCAGCCATTCAGCCATTCAGTCATTCAGCCTGCCAGCCATTCAGCCTGCCAGCCATTCAGCCATTCAGCCTGCCAGCCATACAGCCTGCCAGCCATTCAGCCATTTAGCCTGCCAGCCATTCAGCCATTCAGCCAGCCAGAAATTCAGCCATTCAGCCTGCCAGCCATTCAGCCATTCAGCCTACCAGCCATTCAGCCTGCCAGCCATTCAACCATTCAGCCTGCCAGCCATTCAGCCATTCTGTCATTCAGCCATTCAGCCTGCCAGCTATTCAGCCATTCAGAATACCAGCCATTCAGCCATTTAGCCTGCCCGCCATTCAGCCATTCAGAATGCCAGCCATTCAGCCTACCAGCATTCAGCCATTCAGCCATTCAGCCTGCCAGCCATTCAGCCATTCAGACTGCCAGCCATTCAGCCATTCAGCCTGCCAGCCATACCGCCTGCCAGCCATTCTGCCATTCAGCCTGCCAGCCATTCAGCCATTCAGCCATTTAGCCTGCCAGCCAATCAGCCATTCTGACATTCAGCCAATCAGCCATTCAGCCTGCCAGCCATTCAGCCTGTCAGAAATTCAGCATTTCAGCTTGCCAACTATTCACCCATTCAGCCATTCAGCCTGCCCGCCATTCAGCCTGCCAGCATTCAGCCATTCAGCCTGCCAGCCATTCAGCCATTCAGCCATTCAGCCATTCAGCCGTTCAGCCTGCCAGCCATTCAGCCATTCAGCCATTCAGCGATTCAGCAATTCTGCCTGCCAGCCGTTCAGCCAATCTGCCTGCCAGAAATTCAGCCATTCAGCCTGCCAGCCATTCAGCCATTCAGTCATTCAGCCTGCCAGCCATTCAGCCTGCCAGCCATTCAGCCATGCAGCCTGCCAGCCATTCAGCCATTCAGCCAGCCAGAAATTCAGCCATTCAGCCAGCCAGAAATTCAGCCATTCAGCCTGCCTGCCATTCAGCCATTCAGACTGCCAGCCATTCTGCCATTCAGCCATTCAGCCATTTAGCTTGCCAGCCAATCAGCCATTCTGACATTCAGCCAATCAGCCATTCAGCCTGTCAGAAATTCAGCATTTCAGCTTGACAACTATTCACCCATTCAGCCATTCAGCCTGCCCGCCATTCAGCCTGCCAGCATTCAGCCATTCAGCCTGCCAGCCATTCAGCCTGCCAGCCTGCCAGCCATTCAGCCATTCAGCCATTCAGCCATTCAGCGATTCAGCCGTTCAGCCTGCCAGCCATTCAGCCATTCAGCCATTCAGCGATTCAGCGATTCAGCAATTCTGCCTGCCAGCCGTTCAGCCAATCTGCCTGCCAGAAATTCAGCCATTCAGCCTGCCAGCCATTCAGCCATTCAGTCATTCAGCCTGCCAGCCATTCAGACTGCCAGCCATTCAGCCATTCAGCCTGCCAGCCATACAGCCTGCCAGCCATTCAGCCATTTAGCCTGCCAGCCATTCAGCCATTCAGCCATTCAGCCATTCAGCCAGCCAGTAATTCAGCCATTCAGCCAGCCAGAAATTCAGCCATTCAGCCTGCCAGCCATTCAGCCAATCAGCCTGCCAGCCATTCAGCCATTCAGCAATTCTGCCTGCCAGCCGTTCAGCCAATCTGCCTGCCAGAAATTCAGCCATTCAGCCTGCCAGCCATTCAGCCATTCAGTCATTCAGCCTGCCAGCCATTCAGCCTGCCAGCCATTCAGCCATTCAGCCTGCCAGCCAAACAGCCTGCCAGCCATTCAGCCATTCAGCCAGCCAGAAATTCAGCCATTCAGCCTGCCAGCCATTCAGCCATTCAGCCTGCCAGCCATACAGCCTGCCAGCCATTCAGCCATTTAGCCTGCCAGCCATTCAGCCATTCAGCCAGCCAGAAATTCAGCCATTCAGCCTGCCAGCCATTCAGCCTGCCAGCCATTCAGCCATTCAGCCTGCCAGCCATTCAGCCTGCCAGCCTGCCTGCCATTCAGCCATTCAGACTGCCAGCCATTGTGCCATTCATTCTGCCAGCCATTCAGCCATTCAGCCTGCCAGCCATTGAGCCATTCATTCTGCCAGCCATTCAGCCATTCAGCCTGCCAGCCATTCAGCCTCCCAGCCATTCAGCCATTCAGCCTGCCAGCCATTCAGCCATTCAGCCATTCACCCATTATGTCATTCAGCCATTCAGCATGCCAGCTATTCAGCCATTCAGAATGCCAGCCATTCTGCCATTCAGCCTGCCAGCCATTCAGCCATTCAGCCAGCCATTCAGCCATTCAGCCATTTAGCCTGCCAGCCAATCAGCCATTCAGACATTCAGCCAATCAGCCATTCAGCCTGCCAGCCATTCAGCCATTCAGCCTGTCAGAAATTCAGCATTTCAGCCGGCCAACTATTCACCCATTCAGCCATTCAGCCTGCCCGACATTCAGCCTGACAGCATTCAGCCATTCAGCCTTCCCGCCATTCAGCCATTCAGCCTGCCAGCCATTCAGCCATTCAGCCATTCAGCCGTTCAGCCTGCCAGCCATTCAGCCATTCAGCCATTCAGCCATTCAGCGATTCAGCAATTCTGCCTGCCAGCCGTTCAGCCAATCTGCCTGCCAGAAATTCAGCCATTCAGCCTGCCAGCCATTCAGCCATTCAGTCATTCAGCCTGCCAGCCATTCAGCCTGCCAGCCATTCAGCCATACAGCCTGCCAGCCATTCAGCCATTTAGCCTGCCAGCCATTCAGCCATTCAGCCATTCAGCCTGCCCGACATTCAGCCTGACAGCATTCAGCCATTCAGCCTGCCAGCCATATAGCCATTCAGCCATTCAGACTGCCAGCTATTCAACCAGCCAGCCATTCAGCCTGCCAGACATTTAGCCTGCCCGCCATGCAGCTATTCAGCTATTCATTCGGCCAGCCATTCAGCCATTCAGCATGCCAGCCATTCAGCCTGCCAGCCATTCAGCCATTCAGCCTGCCAGCCATTCAGCCTTTCAGACTGCCAGCCATTCAGCCATTCAGCCTGCCAGCCATTCAGCCATTCAGCCTGCCAGCCATTCAGCCTGCCAGAAATTCACCCATTCAGCCTTCAGTCATTCTGCCATTCAGCCTGCCAGCCATTCAGCCATTCTTCCTGCCAGCCATTCAGCCATTCAGCCTGCCAGCCATTCAGTCTTTCAGCCATTCAGCCAGCCTGACTGCCAGCCGTTCCACCATTCATCCTGCCAGCCTGCCTGCCATTCAGCCATTCAGCCAGCAAGCCATTCAGCTATTCGGCCATTCAGCCATTCAGCCTGCAAGCCATTCAGCCTGCCAGCCATTCAACCATTCAGCCTGCCAACCATTCAGCCTGCCAGACATTCAGCAATTCAGCCTGCCACCAATTCAGGCTTTCAGCCTGCCAGCTATTCAGCCTGGCATCCATTCAGCCAATCAGCCTGCCAGCCATTCAGCCATTCATTCTGCCAGCCATTCAGACATTCAGCCATTCAGCCTGCCAGCCATTCAGCCATTGAGCCTGCCAGCCATTCAGCCATTTAGCCTGCCTAGCCATTCAGCCATTCAGCCATTCAGCCTGCCCGACATTCAGCCTGACAGCATTCAGCCATTCAGCCTGCCAGCCATATAGCCATTCAGCCATTCAGACTGCCAGCTATTCAACCAGCCAGCCATTCAGCCTGCCAGACATTTAGCCTGCCCGCCATGCAGCTATTCAGCTATTCATTCTGCCAGCCATTCAGCCATTCAGCATGCCAGCCATTCAGCCTGCCAGCCATTCAGCCATTCAGCCTGCCAGCCATTCAGCCTTTCAGACTGCCAGCCATTCAGCCATTCAGCCTGCCAGCCATTCAGCCATTCAGCCTGCCAGCCATTCAGCCTGCCAGAAATTCACCCATTCAGCCTTCAGCCATTCTGCCATTCAGCCTGCCAGCCATTCAGCCATTCTTCCTGCCAGCCATTCAGCCATTCAGCCTGCCAGCCATTCAGTCTTTCAGCCATTCAGCCAGCCTGACTGCCAGCCGTTCCACCATTCATCCTGCCAGCCTGCCTGCCATTCAGCCATTCAGCCAGCAAGCCATTCAGCTATTCGGCCATTCAGCCATTCAGCCTGCAAGCCATTCAGCCTGCCAGCCATTCAACCATTCAGCCTGCCAACCATTCAGCCTGTCAGACATTCAGCAATTCAGCCTGCCACTAATTCAGGCTTTCAGCCTGCCAGCTATTCAGCCTGGCATCCATTCAGCCAATCAGCCTGCCAGCCATTCAGCCATTCATTCTGCCAGCCATTCAGACATTCAGCCATTCAGCCTGCCAGCCATTCAGCCATTGAGCCTGCCAGCCATTCAGCCATTTAGCCTGCCAGCCATTCAGCCATTCAGCCATTCAGCCTGCCCGACATTCAGCCTGACAGCATTCAGCCATTCAGCCTGCCAGCCATATAGCCATTCAGCCATTCAGACTGCCAGCTATTCAACCAGCCAGCCATTCAGCCTGCCAGACATTTAGCCTGCCCGCCATGCAGCTATTCAGCTATTCATTCTGCCAGCCATTCAGCCATTCAGCATGCCAGCCATTCAGCCTGCCAGCCATTCAGCAATTCAGCCTGCCAGCCATTCAGCCTTTCAGACTGCCAGCCATTCAGCCATTCAGCCTGCCAGCCATTCAGCCATTCAGCCTGCCAGCCATTCAGCCTGCCAGAAATTCACCCATTCAGCCTTCAGCCATTCTGCCATTCAGCCTGCCAGCCATTCAGCCATTCTTCCTGCCAGCCATTCAGCCATTCAGCCTGCCAGCCATTCAGTCTTTCAGCCATTCAGCCAGTCTGACTGCCAGCCGTTCCACCATTCATCCTGCCAGCCTGCCTGCCATTCAGCCATTCAGCCAGCAAGCCATTCAGCTATTCGGCCATTCAGCCATTCAGCCTGCAAGCCATTCAGCCTGCCAGCCATTCAACCATTCAGCCTGCCAACCATTCAGCCTGTCAGACATTCAGCAATTCAGCCTGCCACCAATTCAGGCTTTCAGCCTGCCAGCTATTCAGCCTGGCATCCATTCAGCCAATCAGCCTGCCAGCCATTCAGCCATTCATTCTGCCAGCCATTCAGACATTCAGCCATTCAGCCTGCCAGCCATTCAGCCATTGAGCCTGCCAGCCATTCAGCCATTTAGCCTGCCAGCCATTCAGCCATTCAGCCATTCAGCCTGCCCGACATTCAGCCTGACAGCATTCAGCCATTCAGCCTGCCAGCCATATAGCCATTCAGCCATTCAGACTGCCAGCTATTCAACCAGCCAGCCATTCAGCCTGCCAGACATTTAGCCTGCACGCCATGCAGCTATTCAGCTATTCATTCTGCCAGCCATTCAGCCATTCAGCATGCCAGACATTCAGCCTGCCAGCCATTCAGCCATTCAGCCTGCCAGCCATTCAGCCTTTCAGACTGCCAGCCATTCAGCCATTCAGCCTGCCAGCCATTCAGCCATTCAGCCTGCCAGCCATTCAGCCTGCCAGAAATTCACCCATTCAGCCTTCAGCCATTCTGCCATTCAGCCTGCCAGCCATTCAGCCATTCTTCCTGCCAGCCATTCAGCCATTCAGCCTGCCAGCCATTCAGTCTTTCAGCCATTCAGCCAGCCTGACTGCCAGCCGTTCCACCATTCATCCTGCCAGCCTGCCTGCCATTCAGCCATTCAGCCAGCAAGCCATTCAGCTATTCGGCCATTCAGCCATTCAGCCTGCAAGCCATTCAGCCTGCCAGCCATTCAACCATTCAGCCTGCCAACCATTCAGCCTGTCAGACATTCAGCAATTCAGCCTGCCACCAATTCAGGCTTTCAGCCTGCCAGCTATTCAGCCTGGCATCCATTCAGCCAATCAGCCTGCCAGCCATTCAGCCATTCATTCTGCCAGCCATTCAGACATTCAGCCATTCAGCCTGCCAGCCATTCAGCCATTGAGCCTGCCAGCCATTCAGACATTCAGACTGCCAGCCATTCAGCCATTCAGTCAGCCAGCCATTCAGCCATTCAGCCTGCCAGCCATTCAGCCTGCCAGCCATTCAGACTGCCAGCCATTCAGCCTGAAAGCATTCAGCCATTCAGCCTGCCAGGCATTCAGCCATTCAGACTGCCAGCCATTCAGCCATTCAGTCAGCCAGCCATTCAGCCATTCAGCCTGCCAGCCATTCAGCCTGCCAGCCATTCAGACTGCCAGCCATTCAGCCATTCAGCCTGCCACCCATTCAGCCATTCAGCCAGTCAGCCAGCCAGCCATTCAGCCATTCAGCCTACCAGCCATTCAGCCATTCAGCAATTCTGCCTGCCACCATTCAGCCATTCAGCCAGCCAGCCATTCAGTCTTTCAGCCATTCAGCCATTCAGACAGCCAGCCATTCAGCCATTCAGCCATTCAGCCAATCAGCCATTCAGCCATTCAGCCTGCAAGCCATTCAGCTATTCAGCCATTCAGCCATTCAGCCTGCCAGCCATTCAGACATTCAGCCTGTCAGAAAATCAGCAATTCAGCCTGCCAGCCATTCAGGCATTCAGCCTGCCAACTATTCAGCCAGTCAGCCATTGAGCCATACAGCCTGCCAGCCATTAAGCCATTCAGCCTGCCAGCCATTCAGCCTGCCAGCCATTCAGCCATTCAGCCTGCCAGCCATTCAGCCAGCCAGAAATTCAGCCATTCAGCCTACCAGCCTGCCAGCCATTCAGGCATTCAGAATGCCAGCCATTCAGCCATTTAGCCTGCCAGCCTGCCAGCCTGCCAGCCATTCAGCCATTCAGAATGCCAGCCATTCAGCCTGCCAGAATTCAGCCATTCAGCCATTCAGCATGCCAGCCATTCAGCCTGCCAGCCATTCAGCCATTCAGCCTGCCAGCCATTCAGCCTTTCAGACTGCCAGCCATTCAGCCATTCAGCCTACCAGCCATTCAGCCATTCAGCCTGCCAGCCATTCAGCCTGCCAGAAATTCACCCATTCAGCCTTCAGCCATTCTGCCATTCAGCCTGCCAGCCATTCAGCCATTCTTCCTGCCAGCCATTCAGCCATTCAGCCTGCCAGCCATTCAGTCTTTCAGCCATTCAGCCAGCCTGACTGCCAGCCGTTCCACCATTCATCCTGCCAGCCTGCCTGCCATTCACCCATTCAGCCAGCAAGCCATTCAGCTATTCGGCCATTCAGCCATTCAGCCTGCAAGCCATTCAGCCTGCCAGCCATTCAACCATTCAGCCTGCCAACCATTCAGCCTGTCAGACATTCAGCAATTCAGCCTGCCACCAATTCAGGCTTTCAGCCTGCCAGCTATTCAGCCTGGCATCCATTCAGCCAATCAGCCTGCCAGCCATTCAGCCATTCATTCTGCCAGCCATTCAGACATTCAGCCATTCAGCCTGCCAGCCATTCAGCCATTGAGCCTGCCAGCCATTCAGCCATTTAGCCTGCCAGCCATTCAGCCTGAAAGCATTCAGCCATTCAGCCTGCCAGGCATTCAGCCATTCAGACTGCCAGCCATTCAGCCATTCAGTCAGCCAGCCATTCAGCCATTCAGCCTGCCAGCCATTCAGCCTGCCAGCCATTCAGACTGCCAGCCATTCAGCCATTCAGCCTGCCACCCATTCAGCCATTCAGCCAGTCAGCCAGCCAGCCATTCAGCCATTCAGCCTACCAGCCATTCAGCCATTCAGCAATTCTGCCTGCCACCATTCAGCCATTCAGCCAGCCAGCCATTCAGTCTTTCAGCCATTCAGCCATTCAGACAGCCAGCCATTCAGCCATTCAGCCATTCAGCCATCCAGCCATTCAGCCATTCAGCCTGCAAGCCATTCAGCTATTCAGCCATTCAGCCATTCAGCCTGCCAGCCATTCAGACATTCAGCCTGTCAGAAAATCAGCAATTCAGCCTGCCAGCCATTCAGGCATTCAGCCTGCCAACTATTCAGCCAGTCAGCCATTGAGCCATACAGCCTGCCAGCCATTAAGCCATTCAGCCTGCCAGCCATTCAGCCTGCCAGCCATTCAGCCATTCAGCCTGCCAGCCATTCAGCCAGCCAGAAATTCAGCCATTCAGCCTACCAGCCTGCCAGCCATTCAGGCATTCAGAATGCCAGCCATTCAGCCATTTAGCCTGCCAGCCTGCCAGCCTGCCAGCCATTCAGCCATTCAGAATGCCAGCCATTCAGCCTGCCAGAATTCAGCCATTCAGCCATTCAGCCTGCCAGCATTCAGCCTGCCAGCATTCAGCCATTCAGCCTGCCAGCCATTCAACCATTCAGAATGCCAGCCATTCAGCCATTCAGCCATTCAGAATGCCAGCCATTCAGCCTGCCAGAATTCAGCCATTCAGCCATTCAGCCTGCCAGCATTCAGCCATTCAGCCATTCAGCCATTCAGCCTGCCAGCCATTCAGAATGCCAGCCATTCAGAATGCCAGCCATTCAGCCTGCCAGCATTCAGCCATTCAGCCTGCCAGCCATTCAGCCATTCAGAATGCCAGCCATTCAGCCATTCAGATATTCAGAATGCCAGCCATCCAGCCATTCAGCCATTCAGCCTGCCAGAAATTCAGCCATTCAGTCTGCCAGCCATTTAGCGATTCAGCCTGCAACCCATTCAGCCAGCCAGCCTGCCAGCCATTCAGCCATCCAGCCATTCATCCTGCAAGCCATTCAGGCATTCAGCCTGCCAGCCATTCAGCAATTCAGCCTGCCAGTCATTCTGCCATTCAGCCAGCCAGCCATTCAGCCATTCAGCCAGTCAGCCAGCCAGCCAGCCATTCAGCCATTCAGCCATTCAGCAATTCTGCCTGCCAGCCATTCAGCCAGTCAGCCAGCCAGCCATTCAGCCATTCAGCCATTCAGCCATCCAGCCATCCAGCCATTCAGCCTTCTGCCATTCAGCCATTCAGCCTGCAAGCCATTCAGCTATTCGGCCATTCAGCCATTCAGCCTGCCAGCCATTCAGACATTCAGCCTGTCAGAAATTCAGCAATTCAGCCTGCCAGCCATTCAGGCATTCAGCCTGCCAACTATTCAGCCAGTCAGCCATTGAGCCATACAGCCTGCCAGCCATTAAGCCATTCAGCCTGCCAGCCATTCAGCCTGCCAGCCATTCAGCCATTCAGCCTGCCAGCCATTCAGCCAGCCAGAAATTCAGCCATTCAGCCTGCCAGCCATTCAGCCATTCAGAATGCCAGCCATTCAGAATGCCAGCCATTCAGACATTCAGCCTGCCAGCCATTCAGCCAGCCAGAAATTCAGCCATTCAGCCTGCCAGCCATTCAGCTATTCAGAATGCCAGCCATTCAGAATGCCAGCCATTCAGCCATTCAGCCATTCTGCCATTCAGCCTGCCAGAAATTCAGCCATTCAGTCTGCCAGCCATTTAGCGATTCATCCTGCCTTCCATTCAGTCTTTCAGCCATTCAGCCATTCAGCCTGCCAGCCATTCAGTCTTTCAGCCATTCAGCCAGCCAGCCTGCCAGCCTGACTGCCAGCCGTTCCACCATTCAGCCTGCCAGCCTGCCTGCCATCCTGCCTGCCATTCAGCCATTCAGCCAGCAAGCCATTCAGCTATTCGGCCATTCTGCCATTCAGCCTGCAAGCCATTCAGCCTGCCAGCCATTCAACCATTCAGCCTGCCAGCCATTCAGCCTGTCAGGCATTCAGCAATTCAGCCTGCCAGCCATTCAGGCATTCAGCCTGCCAACTATTCAGCCTGGCATCCATTCAGCCAATCAGCCTGCCAGCCATTCAGCCATTCAGTCTGCCAGCCATTCAGACATTCAGCCATTCAGCCTGCCAGCCATTCAGCCATTGAGCCTACCAGCCATTCAGCCATTCAGACTGCCAGCCATTCAGCCATTCAGCCATTCAGCCATTCCTCCCTTCAGCCAGCCAGCCATTCAGCCTGCCAGCCTGCCAGCCATTCAGCCTGCCAGCCATCAGCCATTCAGCCATTCTGCCATCCAGCCATTCAGCCATTCAGAAATTCAGCCATTCAGTCAGACAGCAATTCAGCCTGCCAGCCTGCCAGCCATCCAGCCATTCAGCCGTTCAGCCATTCAGCCATTCAGCCATTCAGCCATTCAGCCATTCAGCCATTCAGCCTGCCAGCCTGCCAGCCTGCCAGCCTGCCAGCCATTCAGACATTAAGCCATTCAGCCAGCCAGCAATTCAACCATTCAGCCTGCCAGAAATACAGCCATTCAGCCTGCCAGCCGTTCAGCCATTCAGCCTACCAGCCATTCAGCCTGCCAGCCATTCAGCCTGCCAGCCATTCAGCCTGCCAGCCATTCAGCCATTCAGCCATTCAGCCAGCCAGCCATTCAGCCATTCAGTCTGCCAGAAATTCAGCCATTCAGCCTGCCAGCCATCCTGCCATTCAGTCAGCCAGCCATCCATCCATTCAGCCTGCCAGCTATTCAGCCAGTCAGCCATTGAGCCATTCAGCCATTCAGCCTGCCAGCCTTTCAGCCATTCAGCCATTCAGCCTGCCAGCCATTCAGCCTGCCAGCCATTCAGCCTGCCAGCCATTCACCTGCCAGCCATTAAGCCATTCAGCCAGCCAGCCATTCAGCCATTCAGCCTGCCAAAAATTCAGCCATTCAGCCTGCCAGCCATTCTGCCATTCAGTCAGCCAGCCATCCATCCATTCAGCCTGCCAGCCATTCAGCCAGCCAGCCATTCTGCCTGCCAGCCTGACAGCCATTCAGCCATTCAGCCTGCCAGCCATTCAGACTGCCAGCCATTCAGCCATTCAGATGCCAGCCATTCAGCCATTCAGTCAACCAGCCATTCAGCAATTCAGCCTGCCAGCCATTCAGCCTGCCAGCCATTCAGCCTGCCAGCCATTCAGCCATTCAGACTGCCAGCCATTCAGGCATTCAGCCTGCCAGCCATTCAGCCATTCAGCCATTCAGCCAGTCAGCCAGTCAGCCATTCAGCCATTCAGCCTGCCACCCATTCAGCCATTCAGCCATTCAGCAATTCTGCCTGCCAGCCATTCAGCCATTCAGCCAGCCAGCCATTCAGTCTTTCAGCCATTCAGCCATTCAGCCATCCAGCCAGCCAGCCAGCCATTCAGCCATTCAGCCATTCAGCCATCCAGCCATTCAGCCTTCTGCCATTCAGCCATTCAGCCTGCAAGCCATTCAGCTATTCGGCCATTCAGCCATTCAGCCTGCCAGCCATTCAGACATTCAGCCTGTCAGAAATTCAGCAATTCAGCCTGCCAGCCATTCAGGCATTCAGCCTGCCAACTATTCAGCCAGTCAGCCATTGAGCCATACAGCCTCCCAGCCATTAAGCCATTCAGCCTGCCAGCCATTCAGCCATTCAGCCTGCCAGCCATTCAGCCAGCCAGAAATTCAGCCATTCAGCCTTCCAGCCATTCAGCCATTCAGAATGCCAGCCATTCAGAATGCCAGCCATTCAGCCATTCAGCCTGCCAGCCATTCAGCCTGCCAGCCATTCAGCCTGCCAGCATTCAGCCATTCAGCCTGCCAGCCATTCAGCCATTCATAATGCCAGCCATTCAGCCATTCAGATATTCAGAATGCCAGCCATTCAGCCATTCAGCCATTCAGCCTGCCAGAAATTCAGCCATTCAGTCTGCCAGCCATTTAGCGATTCAGCCTGCCATCCATTCAGCCAGCCAGCCTGCCAGCCATTCAGCCATTCAGCCTGCAAGCCGTTCAGCCATTCAGCCATTCATCCTGCCAGCCATTCAGCCTGTCAGAAATTCAGCAATTCAGCCTGCCAGCCAGACATTCATCCTGCCAGCCATTCAGCCTGTCAGAAATTCAGCAATTCAGCCTGCCAGTCATTCTGCCATTCAGCCAGCCAGCCATTCAGTCGTTCAGCCATTCAGCCTGCCAGCCAGACATTCAGACTGCCAGCCATTCAGCTATTCAGCCTGCCAGCCATTTAGCCTGCCAGCCATTCAGCCATTCAGCCTGCCAGCCATTCAGACATTCAGCCATTCAGCCTGCCATTCAGCCTGCTAGCCATTGAGCCATTCAGCCATTCAGCCTGCCAGCCATTCAGCCATTCAGCCTGTCAGCCATTCAGCCTGCCAGCCATTCATCCATTCAACCTGCCAGAAATTCAGCCATTCAGCCTGCCAGCCATTCAGCCAGTCAGCCTGCCAGAAATTCAGCCATTCAGCCATTGAGCCATTCAGCCTTTCAGCCTGCCAGCCATTCAAACATTCAGCCTGCCAGAAATTCAGCCATTCACCCTGCCAGCCATTCAGCCATTCAGCCTGCAGCCATTCAGACTGCCAGCCATTCAGCCTGCCAGCCATTCAGCCAGCCAGCCATTCAGCCATTCAGCCATTCAGCCTGCCAGCCATTCAGCTTGCCAGCCATTCAGCCATTCAGCCTGCCAGCCATTCAGTCATTCAGCCTGCCAGCCATTCAGCCATTGAGCCATTCAGCTATTCAACCATTCAGCCTGCCAGAAATTCAGCCATTCAGCCTGCCAGCTTGAGTGCCAGCCATTAAGCCATTAAGCCAGCCAACGATCCAGCGATTCAGCCTGCCAGCCATTCAACCATTCAGCCATTCAGCCATTCCTCCATTCAGCCAGCCAGCCATTCAGCCTGCCAGCCTGCCAGCCATTCAGCCTGCCAGCCATCAGCCATTCAGCCATTCTGCCATCCAGCCATTCAGCCATTCAGAAATTCAGCCATTCAGTCAGACAGCGATTCAGCCTGCCAGCCATTCAACCATTCAGCCATTCAGCCATTCCTCCATTCAGCCAGCCAGCCATTCAGCCTGCCAGCCTGCCAGCCATTCAGCCTGCCAGCCATCAGCCATTCAGCCATTCTGCCATCCAGCCATTCAGCCATTCAGAAATTCAGCCATTCAGTCAGACAGCAATTCAGCCTGCCAGCCTGCCAGCCATCCAGCCATTCAGCCGTTCAGCCATTCAGCCATTCAGCCATTCAGCCATTCAGCCATTCAGCCATTCAGCCTGCCAGCCTGCCAGCCTGCCAGCCTGCCAGCCTGCCAGCCATTCAGCCTGCCAGCCATTCAGCCATTAAGCCATTCAGCCAGCCAGCCATTCAACCATTCAGCCTGCCAGAAATTCAGCCATTCAGCCTGCCAGCCGTTCAGCCATTCAGCCTACCAGCCATTCAGCCTGCCAGCCATTCAGCCTGCCAGCCATTCAGCCTGCCAGCCATTCAGCCATTCAGCCATTCAGCCAGCCAGCCATTCAGCCATTCCGTCTGCCAGAAATTCAGCCATTCAGCCTGCCAGCCATCCTGCCATTCTGTCAGCCAGCCATCCATCCATTCAGCCTGCCAGCTATTCAGCCAGTCAGCCATTGAGCCATTCAGCCATTCAGCCTGCCAGCCTTTCAGCCATTCAGCCATTCAGCCTGCCAGCCATTCAGCCTGCCAGCCATTCAGCCTGCCAGCCATTCACCTGCCAGCCATTAAGCCATTCAGCCAGCCAGCCATTCAGCCATTCAGCCTGCCAGAAATTCAGCCATTCAGCCTGCCAGCCATTCTGCCATTCAGTCAGCCAGCCATCCATCCATTCAGCCTGCCAGCCATTCAGCCAGCCAGCCATTCTGCCTGCCAGCCTGACAGCCATTCAGCCATTCAGCCTGCCAGCCATTCAGCCATTCAGCCATTCAGACTTTCAGTATGCCAGACATTCAGCCTGCCAGCCATTCAGCCACTCAGCCTGGCAGCCATTCAGTCATTCAGCCATTCAGTCTTTGAGCCTGCCACCCATTCATCCATTCAGCCTGCCAGAAATTCAGCAATTCAGCCAGCCATTCATTCAGCCTTTCAGCCAATCAGCCATTCAGCCTGCCAGCCATTCATCCATTCAGCCTGCCAGAATTCAGCAATTCAGCCTGCCAGCCATTCAGCCATTCAGCCTGCCAGCCATTCAGCCTGCCAGCAATTCAGCCATTCAGCCATTCAGCCTGCCAGCCTGCCAGCCATTCAGCCTGCCAGCCATTCAGCCATTCAGAATGCCAGCCATTCAGAATGCCAGCCATTCAGCCATTCAGCCATTCAGCTATTCATCCATTCAGCCTGCCAGCCATTCAGCCAGCCAGAAATTCAGCCATTCAGCCTGCCAGCCATTCAGCCATTCAGAATGCCAGCCATTCAGAATGCCAGCCATTCAGCCATTCAGCCATTCAGCCTGCCAGAAATTCAGCCATTCAGTCTGTCAGCCATTTAGCGATTCAGCCTGCCATCCATTCAGTCTTTCAGCCATTCAGCCATTCAGCCTGCCAGCCATTCAGTCTTTCAGCCATTCAGCCAGCCAGCCTGCCAGCCTGACTGCCAGCCGTTCCACCATTCAGCCTGCCAGCCTGCCTGCCATCCTGCCTGCCATTCAGCCATTCAGCCAGCAAGCCATTCAGCTATTCGGCCATTCTGCCATTCAGCCTGCAAGCCATTCAGCCTGCCAGCCATTCAACCATTCAGCCTGCCAGCCATTCAGCCTGTCAGGCATTCAGCAATTCAGCCTGCCAGCCATTCAGGCATTCAGCCTGCCAACTATTCAGCCTGGCATCCATTCAGCCAATCAGCCTGCCAGCCATTCAGCCATTCAGCCAGCCAGCCATTCAGTCTTTCAGCCATTCAGCCATTCAGCCAGCCAGCCATTCAGCCATTCAGCCATTCAGCCATTCAGCCATTCAGCCATCCAGCCATTCAGCCTTCTGCCATTCAGCCATTCAGCCTGCAAGCCATTCAGCTATTCGGCCATTCAGCCATTCAGCCTGCCAGCCATTCAGACATTCAGCCTGCCAGCTATTCAGCCAGTCAGCCATTGAGCCATTCAGCCATTCAGCCTGCCAGCCTTTCAGCCATTCAGCCTGCCAGCCTGCCAGCCATTCAGCCTGCCAGCCATTCAGCCTGCCAGCCATTCACCTGCCAGCCATTAAGCCATTCAGCCAGCCAGCCATTCAGCCATTCAGCCTGCCAGAAATTCAGCCATTCAGCCTGCCAGCCATTCTGCCATTCAGTCAGCCAGCCATCCATCCATTCAGCCTGCCAGCCATTCAGCCAGCCAGCCATTCTGCCTGCCAGCCTGACAGCCATTCAGCCATTCAGCCTGCCAGCCATTCAGCCATTCAGCCATTCAGACTTTCAGTATGCCAGACATTCAGCCTGCCAGCCATTCAGCCACTCAGCCTGGCAGCCATTCAGTCATTCAGCCATTCAGTCATTGAGCCTGCCACCCATTCATCCATTCAGCCTGCCAGAAATTCAGCAATTCAGCCAGCCATTCATTCAGCCTTTCAGCCAATCAGCCATTCAGCCTGCCAGCCATTCATCCATTCAGCCTGCCAGAATTCAGCAATTCAGCCTGCCAGCCATTCAGCCATTCAGCCTGCCAGCCATTCAGCCTGCCAGCAATTCAGCCATTCAGCCTGCCAGCCTGCCAGCCTGCCAGCCATTCAGCCTGCCAGCCATTCAGCCATTCAGAATGCCAGCCATTCAGAATGCCAGCCATTCAGCCATTCAGCCATTCAGCTATTCAGCCATTCAGCCTGCCAGCCATTCAGCCAGCCAGAAATTCAGCCATTCAGCCTGCCAGCCATTCAGCCATTCAGAATGCCAGCCATTCAGAATGCCAGCCATTCAGCCATTCAGCCATTCAGCCTGCCAGAAATTCAGCCATTCAGTCTGCCAGCCATTTAGCGATTCAGCCTGCCATCCATTCAGTCTTTCAGCCATTCAGCCATTCAGCCTGACAGCCATTCAGCCTGTCAGGCATTCAGCAATTCAGCCTGCCAGCCATTCAGGCATTCAGCCTGCCAACTATTCAGCCTGGCATCCATTCAGCCAATCAGCCTGCCAGCCATTCAGCCATTCAGTCTGCCAGCCATTCAGACATTCAGCCATTCAGCCTGCCAGCCATTCAGCCATTGAGCCTACCAGCCATTCAACCATTCAGACTGCCAGCCATTCAGCCATTCAGATGCCAGCCATTCAGCCATTCAGTCTGCCAGCCATTCAGCCATTCAGTCAACCAGCCATTCAGCAATTCAGCCTGCCAGCCATTCAGCCTGCCAGCCATTCAGCCTGCCAGCCATTCAGCCTGCCAGCCATTCAGCCATTCAGACTGCCAGCCATTCAGCCATTCAGCCTGCCAGCCATTCAGCCATTCAGCCATTCAGCCAGTCAGCCATTCAGCCATCAGCCTGCCACCCATTCAGCCATTCAGCAATTCTGCCTGCCAGCCATTCAGCCATTCAGCCAGCCAGCCATTCAGTCTTTCAGCCATTCAGCCATTCAGCCATCCAGCCAGCCAGCCAGCCATTCAGCCATTCAGCCATTCAGCCATCCAGCCATTCAGCCTTCTGCCATTCAGCCATTCAGCCTGCAAGCCATTCAGCTATTCGGCCATTCAGCCATTCAGCCTGCCAGCCATTCAGACATTCAGCCTGTCAGAAATTCAGCAATTCAGCCTGCCAGCCATTCAGGCATTCAGCCTGCCAACTATTCAGCCAGTCAGCCATTGAGCCATACAGCCTCCCAGCCATTAAGCCATTCAGCCTGCCAGCCATTCAGCCATTCAGCCTGCCAGCCATTTAGCCAGCCAGAAATTCAGCCATTCAGCCTTCCAGCCATTCAGCCATTCAGAATGCCAGCCATTCAGAATGCCAGCCATTCAGCCATTCAGCCTGCCAGCCATTCAGCCTGCCAGCCATTCAGCCTGCCAGCATTCAGCCATTCAGCCTGCCAGCCATTCAGCCATTCAGAATGCCAGCCATTCAGCCATTCAGCCATTCAGATATTCAGAATGCCAGCCATTCAGCCATTCAGCCATTCAGCCTGCCAGAAATTCAGCCATTCAGTCTGCCAGCCATTTAGCGATTCAGCCTGCCATCCATTCAGCCAGCCAGCCTGCCAGCCATTCAGCCATTCAGCCTGCAAGCCGTTCAGCCATTCAGCCATTCATCCTGCCAGCCATTCAGCCTGTCAGAAATTCAGCAATTCAGCCTGCCAGTCATTCTGCCATTCAGCCAGCCAGCCATTCAGTCGTTCAGCCATTCAGCCTGCCAGCCAGACATTCATCCTGCCAGCCATTCAGCCTGTCAGAAATTCAGCAATTCAGCCTGCCAGTCATTCTGCCATTCAGCCAGCCAGCCATTCAGTCGTTCAGCCTTTCAGCCTGCCAGCCAGACATTCAGACTGCCAGCCATTCAGCTATTCAGCCTGCCAGCCATTTAGCCTGCCAGCCATTCAGCCATTCAGCCTGCCAGCCATTCAGACATTCAGCCATTCAGCCTGCCATTCAGCCTGCTAGCCATTCAGCCATTCAGCCTGCCAGCCATTTAGCCATTCAGCCTGTCAGCCATTCAGCCTGCCAGCCATTCATCCATTCAACCTGCCAGACATTCAGCCATTCAGCCTGCCAGCCATTCAGCCAGTCAGCCTGCCAGAAATTCAGCCATTCAGCCATTGAGCCATTCAGCCTTTCAGCCTGCCAGCCATTCAAACATTCAGCCTGCCAGAAATTCAGCCATTCACCCTGCCAGCCATTCAGCCATTCAGCCTGCAGCCATTCAGACTGCCAGCCATTCAGCCTGCCAGCCATTCAGCCAGCCAGCCTGCCAGCCATTCAGCCATTCAGCCTGCCAGCCATTCAGCTTGCCAGCCATTCAGCCATTCAGCCTGCCAGCCATTCAGTCATTCAGCCTGCCAGCCATTCAGCCATTGAGCCATTCAGCTATTCAACCATTCAGCCTGCCAGAAATTCAGCCATTCAGCCTGCCAGCTTGACTGCCAGCCATTAAGCCATTAAGCCAGCCAACGATCCAGCGATTCAGCCATTCAGCCATTCAGCCATTCAGCCATTCAGCCATTCCTCCATTCAGCCAGCCAGCCATTCAGCCTGCCAGCCTGCCAGCCATTCAGCCTGCCAGCCATCAGCCATTCAGCCATTCTGCCATCCAGCCATTCAGCCATTCAGAAATTCAGCCATTCAGTCAGACAGCAATTCAGCCTGCCAGCCTGCCAGCCATCCAGCCATTCAGCCGTTCAGCCATTCAGCCATTCAGCCATTCAGCCATTCAGCCATTCAGCCTGCCAGCCTGCCAGCCTGCCAGCCTGCCAGCCTGCCAGCCATTCAGCCATTAAGCCATTCAGCCAGCCAGCCATTCAACCATTCAGCCTGCCAGAAATTCAGCCATTCAGCCTGCCAGCCATTCAGCCATTCAGCCTACCAGCCATTCAGCCTGCCAGCCATTCAGCCATTCAGCCATTCAGCCTGCCAGCCATTCAGCCTGCCAGCCATTCAGCCTGCCAGCCATTCAGCCAGCCAGCCATTCAGCCATTCAGTCTGCCAGAAATTCAGAAATTCAGCCTGCCAGCCATCCTGCCATTCAGTCAGCCAGCCATCCATCCATTCAGCCTGCCAGCTATTCAGCCAGTCAGCCATTGAGACATTCAGCCATTCAGCCTGCCAGCCTTTCAGCCATTCAGCCATTCAGCCTGCCAGCCATTCAGCCTGCCAGCCATTCAGCCTGCCAGCCATTCACCTGCCAGCCATTAAGCCATTCAGCCAGCCAGCCATTCAGCCATTCAGCCTGCCAGAAATTCAGCCATTCAGCCTGCCAGCCATTCTGCCATTCAGTCAGCCAGCCATCCATCCATTCAGCCTGCCAGCCATTCAGCCAGCCAGCCATTCTGCCTGCCAGCCTGACAGCCATTCAGCCATTCAGCCTGCCAGCCATTCAGCCTGCCAGACATTCAGACTTTCAGTATGCCAGACATTCAGCCTGCCAGCCATTCAGCCATTCAGCCTGGCAGCCATTCAGTCATTCAGCCATTCAGTCATTGAGCCTGCCACCCATTCATCCATTCAGCCTGCCAGAAATTCAGCAATTCAGCCAGCCATTCATTCAGCCTTTCAGCCAATCAGCCATTCAGTCTGCCAGTCATTCAGACATTCAGCCATTCAGCCTGCCAGCCATTCAGCCATTGAGCCTACCAGCCATTCAACCATTCAGACTGCCAGCCATTCAGCCATTCAGATGCCAGCCATTCAGCCATTCAGCCCGCCAGCCATTCAGCCATTCAGTCAACCAGCCATTCAGCAATTCAGCCTACCAGCCATTCAGCCTGCCAGCCATTCAGCCTGCCAGCCATTCACCTGCCAGCCATTAAGCCATTCAGCCAGCCAGCCATTCAGCCATTCAGCCTGCCAGAAATTCAGCCATTCAGCCTGCCAGCCATTCTGCCATTCAGTCAGCCAGCCATCCATCCATTCAGCCTGCCAGCCATTCAGCCAGCCAGCCATTCTGCCTGCCAGCCTGACAGCCATTCAGCCATTCAGCCTGCCAGCCATTCAGCCATTCAGCCATTCAGACTTTCAGTATGCCAGACATTCAGCCTGCCAGCCATTCAGCCACTCAGCCTGGCAGCCATTCAGTCATTCAGCCATTCAGTCATTGAGCCTGCCACCCATTCATCCATTCAGCCTGCCAGAAATTCAGCAATTCAGCCAGCCATTCATTCAGCCTTTCAGCCAATCAGCCATTCAGCCTGCCAGCCATTCATCCATTCAGCCTGCCAGAATTCAGCAATTCAGCCTGCCAGCCATTCAGCCATTCAGCCTGCCAGCCATTCAGCCTGCCAGCAATTCAGCCATTCAGCCATTCAGCCTGCCAGCCTGCCAGCCATTCAGCCTGCCAGCCATTCAGCCATTCAGAATGCCAGCCATTCAGAATGCCAGCCATTCAGCCATTCAGCCATTCAGCTATTCATCCATTCAGCCTGCCAGCCATTCAGCCAGCCAGAAATTCAGCCATTCAGCCTGCCAGCCATTCAGCCATTCAGAATGCCAGCCATTCAGAATGCCAGCCATTCAGCCATTCAGCCATTCAGCCTGCCAGAAATTCAGCCATTCAGTCTGTCAGCCATTTAGCGATTCAGCCTGCCATCCATTCAGTCTTTCAGCCATTCAGCCATTCAGCCTGCCAGCCATTCAGTCTTTCAGCCATTCAGCCAGCCAGACTGGCAGCCTGACTGCCAGCCGTTCCACCATTCAGCCTGCCAGCCTGCCTGCCATCCTGCCTGCCATTCAGCCATTCAGCCAGCAAGCCATTCAGCTATTCGGCCATTCTGCCATTCAGCCTGCAAGCCATTCAGCCTGCCAGCCATTCAACCATTCAGCCTGCCAGCCATTCAGCCTGTCAGGCATTCAGCAATTCAGCCTGCCAGCCATTCAGGCATTCAGCCTGCCAACTATTCAGCCTGGCATCCATTCAGCCAATCAGCCTGCCAGCCATTCAGCCATTCAGCCAGCCAGCCATTCAGTCTTTCAGCCATTCAGCCATTCAGCCAGCCAGCCATTCAGCCATTCAGCCATTCAGCCATTCAGCCATCCAGCCATTCAGCCTTCTGCCATTCAGCCATTCAGCCTGCAAGCCATTCAGCTATTCGGCCATTCAGCCATTCAGCCTGCCAGCCATTCAGACATTCAGCCTGCCAGCTATTCAGCCAGTCAGCCATTGAGCCATTCAGCCATTCAGCCTGCCAGCCTTTCAGCCATTCAGCCTGCCAGCCTGCCAGCCATTCAGCCTGCCAGCCATTCAGCCTGCCAGCCATTCACCTGCCAGCCATTAAGCCATTCAGCCAGCCAGCCATTCAGCCATTCAGCCTGCCAGAAATTCAGCCATTCAGCCTGCCAGCCATTCTGCCATTCAGTCAGCCAGCCATCCATCCATTCAGCCTGCCAGCCATTCAGCCAGCCAGCCATTCTGCCTGCCAGCCTGACAGCCATTCAGCCATTCAGCCTGCCAGCCATTCAGCCATTCAGCCATTCAGACTTTCAGTATGCCAGACATTCAGCCTGCCAGCCATTCAGCCACTCAGCCTGGCAGCCATTCAGTCATTCAGCCATTCAGTCATTGAGCCTGCCACCCATTCATCCATTCAGCCTGCCAGAAATTCAGCAATTCAGCCAGCCATTCATTCAGCCTTTCAGCCAATCAGCCATTCAGCCTGCCAGCCATTCATCCATTCAGCCTGCCAGAATTCAGCAATTCAGCCTGCCAGCCATTCAGCCATTCAGCCTGCCAGCCATTCAGCCTGCCAGCAATTCAGCCATTCAGCCTGCCAGCCTGCCAGCCTGCCAGCCATTCAGCCTGCCAGCCATTCAGCCATTCAGAATGCCAGCCATTCAGAATGCCAGCCCTTCAGCCATTCAGCCATTCAGCTATTCAGCCTGCCAGCCTACCAGCCATTCAGCCAGCCAGAAATTCAGCCATTCAGCCTGCCAGCCATTCAGCCATTCAGAATGCCAGCCATTCAGAATGCCAGCCATTCAGCCATTCAGCCATTCAGCCTGCCAGAAATTCAGCCATTCAGTCTGCCAGCCATTTAGCGATTCAGCCTGCCATCCATTCAGTCTTTCAGCCATTCAGCCATTCAGCCTGACAGCCATTCAGCCTGTCAGGCATTCAGCAATTCAGCCTGCCAGCCATTCAGGCATTCAGCCTGCCAACTATTCAGCCTGGCATCCATTCAGCCAATCAGCCTGCCAGCCATTCAGCCATTCAGTCTGCCAGCCATTCAGACATTCAGCCATTCAGCCTGCCAGCCATTCAGCCATTGAGCCTACCAGCCATTCAACCATTCAGACTGCCAGCCATTCAGCCATTCAGATGCCAGCCATTCAGCCATTCAGCCTGCCAGCCATTCAGCCATTCAGTCAACCAGCCATTCAGCAATTCAGCCTGCCAGCCATTCAGCCTGCCAGCCATTCAGCCTGCCAGCCATTCAGCCTGCCAGCCATTCAGCCATTCAGACTGCCAGCCATTCAGCCATTCAGCCTGCCAGCCATTCAGCCATTCAGCCATTCAGCCAGTCAGCCATTCAGCCATCAGCCTGCCACCCATTCAGCCATTCAGCAATTCTGCCTGCCAGCCATTCAGCCATTCAGCCAGCCAGCCATTCAGTCTTTCAGCCATTCAGCCATTCAGCCATCCAGCCAGCCAGCCAGCCATTCAGCCATTCAGCCATTCAGCCATCCAGCCATTCAGCCTTCTGCCATTCAGCCATTCAGCCTGCAAGCCATTCAGCTATTCGGCCATTCAGCCATTCAGCCTGCCAGCCATTCAGACATTCAGCCTGTCAGAAATTCAGCAATTCAGCCTGCCAGCCATTCAGGCATTCAGCCTGCCAACTATTCAGCCAGTCAGCCATTGAGCCATACAGCCTCCCAGCCATTAAGCCATTCAGCCTGCCAGCCATTCAGCCATTCAGCCTGCCAGCCATTCAGCCAGCCAGAAATTCAAACATTCAGCCTTCCAGCCATTCAGCCATTCAGAATGCCAGCCATTCAGAATGCCAGCCATTCAGCCATTCAGCCTGCCAGCCATTCAGCCTGCCAGCCATTCAGCCTGCCAGCATTCAGCCATTCAGCCTGCCAGCCATTCAGCCATTCAGAATGCCAGCCATTCAGCCATTCAGCCATTCAGATATTCAGAATGCCAGCCATTCAGCCATTCAGCCATTCAGCCTGCCAGAAATTCAGCCATTCAGTCTGCCAGCCATTTAGCGATTCAGCCTGCCATCCATTCAGCCAGCCAGCCTGCCAGCCATTCAGCCATTCAGCCTGCAAGCCGTTCAGCCATTCAGCCATTCATCCTGCCAGCCATTCAGCCTGTCAGAAATTCAGCAATTCAGCCTGCCAGTCATTCTGCCATTCAGCCAGCCAGCCATTCAGTCGTTCAGCCATTCAGCCTGCCAGCCAGACATTCATCCTGCCAGCCATTCAGCCTGTCAGAAATTCAGCAATTCAGCCTGCCAGTCATTCTGCCATTCAGCCAGCCAGCCATTCAGTCGTTCAGCCTTTCAGCCTGCCAGCCAGACATTCAGACTGCCAGCCATTCAGCTATTCAGCCTGCCAGCCATTTAGCCATTCAGCCATTCAGCCATTCAGCCTGCCAGCCATTCAGACATTCAGCCATTCAGCCTGCCATTCAGCCTGCTAGCCATTCAGCCATTCAGCCTGCCAGCCATTTAGCCATTCAGCCTGTCAGCCATTCAGCCTGCCAGCCATTCATCCATTCAACCTGCCAGACATTCAGCCATTCAGCCTGCCAGCCATTCAGCCAGTCAGCCTGCCAGAAATTCAGCCATTCAGCCATTGAGCCATTCAGCCTTTCAGCCTGCCAGCCATTCAAACATTCAGCCTGCCAGAAATTCAGCCATTCACCCTGCCAGCCATTCAGCCATTCAGCCTGCAGCCATTCAGACTGCCAGCCATTCAGCCTGCCAGCCATTCAGCCAGCCAGCCTGCCAGCCATTCAGCCATTCAGCCTGCCAGCCATTCAGCTTGCCAGCCATTCAGCCATTCAGCCTGCCAGCCATTCAGTCATTCAGCCTGCCAGCCATTCAGCCATTGAGCCATTCAGCTATTCAACCATTCAGCCTGCCAGAAATTCAGCCATTCAGCCTGCCAGCTTGACTGCCAGCCATTAAGCCATTAAGCCAGCCAACGATCCAGCGATTCAGCCATTCAGCCATTCAGCCATTCAGCCATTCAGCCATTCCTCCATTCAGCCAGCCAGCCATTCAGCCTGCCAGCCTGCCAGCCATTCAGCCTGCCAGCCATCAGCCATTCAGCCATTCTGCCATCCAGCCATTCAGCCATTCAGAAATTCAGCCATTCAGTCAGACAGCAATTCAGCCTGCCAGCCTGCCAGCCATCCAGCCATTCAGCCGTTCAGCCATTCAGCCATTCAGCCATTCAGCCATTCAGCCTGCCAGCCTGCCAGCCTGCCAGCCTGCCAGCCATTCAGCCATTAAGCCATTCAGCCAGCCAGCCATTCAACCATTCAGCCTGCCAGAAATTCAGCCATTCAGCCTGCCAGCCATTCAGCCATTCAGCCTACCAGCCATTCAGCCTGCCAGCCATTCAGCCATTCAGCCATTCAGCCTGCCAGCCATTCAGCCTGCCAGCCATTCAGCCGGCCAGCCATTCAGCCAGCCAGCCATTCAGCCATTCAGTCTGCCAGAAATTCAGAAATTCAACCTGCCAGCCATCCTGCCATTCAGTCAGCCAGCCATCCATCCATTCAGCCTGCCAGCTATTCAGCCAGTCAGCCATTGAGCCATTCAGCCATTCAGCCTGCCAGCCTTTCAGCCATTCAGCCATTCAGCCTGCCAGCCATTCAGCCTGCCAGCCATTCAGCCTGCCAGCCATTCACCTGCCAGCCATTAAGCCATTCAGCCAGCCAGCCATTCAGCCATTCAGCCTGCCAGAAATTCAGCCATTCAGCCTGCCAGCCATTCTGCCATTCAGTCAGCCAGCCATCCATCCATTCAGCCTGCCAGCCATTCAGCCAGCCAGCCATTCTGCCTGCCAGCCTGACAGCCATTCAGCCATTCAGCCTGCCAGCCATTCAGCCTGCCAGACATTCAGACTTTCAGTATGCCAGACATTCAGCCTGCCAGCCATTCAGCCATTCAGCCTGGCAGCCATTCAGTCATTCAGCCATTCAGTCATTGAGCCTGCCACCCATTCATCCATTCAGCCTGCCAGAAATTCAGCAATTCAGCCAGCCATTCATTCAGCCTTTCAGCCAATCAGCCATTCAGTCTGCCAGTCATTCAGACATTCAGCCATTCAGCCTGCCAGCCATTCAGCCATTGAGCCTACCAGCCATTCAACCATTCAGACTGCCAGCCATTCAGCCATTCAGATGCCAGCCATTCAGCCATTCAGCCTGCCAGCCATTCAGCCATTCAGTCAACCAGCCATTCAGCAATTCAGCCTGCCAGCCATTCAGCCTGCCAGCCATTCAGCCTGCCAGCCATTCAGCCTGCCAGCCATTCAGCCATTCAGACTGCCAGCCATTCAGCCATTCAGCCTGCCAGCCATTCAGCCATTCAGCCATTCAGCCAGTCAGCCATTCAGCCATCAGCCTGCCACCCATTCAGCCATTCAGCAATTCTGCCTGCCAGCCATTCAGCCATTCAGCCAGCCAGCCATTCAGTCTTTCAGCCATTCAGCCATTCAGCCATCCAGCCAGCCAGCCAGCCATTCAGCCATTCAGCCATTCAGCCAGCCAGCCTGCCAGCCTGACTGCCAGCCGTTCCACCATTCAGCCTGCCAGCCTGCCTGCCATCCTGCCTGCCATTCAGCCATTCAGCCAGCAAGCCATTCAGCTATTCGGCCATTCTGCCATTCAGCCTGCAAGCCATTCAGCCTGCCAGCCATTCAACCATTCAGCCTGCCAGCCATTCAGCCTGTCAGGCATTCAGCAATTCAGCCTGCCAGCCATTCAGGCATTCAGCCTGCCAACTATTCAGCCTGGCATCCATTCAGCCAATCAGCCTGCCAGCCATTCAGCCATTCAGCCAGCCAGCCATTCAGTCTTTCAGCCATTCAGCCATTCAGCCAGCCAGCCATTCAGCCATTCAGCCATTCAGCCATTCAGCCATCCAGCCATTCAGCCTTCTGCCATTCAGCCATTCAGCCTGCAAGCCATTCAGCTATTCGGCCATTCAGCCATTCAGCCTGCCAGCCATTCAGACATTCAGCCTGCCAGCTATTCAGCCAGTCAGCCATTGAGCCATTCAGCCATTCAGCCTGCCAGCCTTTCAGCCATTCAGCCTGCCAGCCTGCCAGCCATTCAGCCTGCCAGCCATTCAGCCTGCCAGCCATTCACCTGCCAGCCATTAAGCCATTCAGCCAGCCAGCCATTCAGCCATTCAGCCTGCTAGAAATTCAGCCATTCAGCCTGCCAGCCATTCTGCCATTCAGTCAGCCAGCCATCCATCCATTCAGCCTGCCAGCCATTCAGCCAGCCAGCCATTCTGCCTGCCAGCCTGACAGCCATTCAGCCATTCAGCCTGCCAGCCATTCAGCCATTCAGCCATTCAGACTTTCAGTATGCCAGACATTCAGCCTGCCAGCCATTCAGCCACTCAGCCTGGCAGCCATTCAGTCATTCAGCCATTCAGTCATTGAGCCTGCCACCCATTCATCCATTCAGCCTGCCAGAAATTCAGCAATTCAGCCAGCCATTCATTCAGCCTTTCAGCCAATCAGCCATTCAGCCTGCCAGCCATTCATCCATTCAGCCTGCCAGAATTCAGCAATTCAGCCTGCCAGCCATTCAGCCATTCAGCCTGCCAGCCATTCAGCCTGCCAGCAATTCAGCCATTCAGCCTGCCAGCCTGCCAGCCTGCCAGCCATTCAGCCTGCCAGCCATTCAGCCATTCAGAATGCCAGCCATTCAGAATGCCAGCCATTCAGCCATTCAGCCATTCAGCTATTCAGCCATTCAGCCTGCCAGCCATTCAGCCAGCCAGAAATTCAGCCATTCAGCCTGCCAGCCATTCAGCCATTCAGAATGCCAGCCATTCAGAATGCCAGCCATTCAGCCATTCAGCCATTCAGCCTGCCAGAAATTCAGCCATTCAGTCTGCCAGCCATTTAGCGATTCAGCCTGCCATCCATTCAGTCTTTCAGCCATTCAGCCATTCAGCCTGACAGCCATTCAGCCTGTCAGGCATTCAGCAATTCAGCCTGCCAGCCATTCAGGCATTCAGCCTGCCAACTATTCAGCCTGGCATCCATTCAGCCAATCAGCCTGCCAGCCATTCAGCCATTCAGTCTGCCAGCCATTCAGACATTCAGCCATTCAGCCTGCCAGCCATTCAGCCATTGAGCCTACCAGCCATTCAACCATTCAGACTGCCAGCCATTCAGCCATTCAGATGCCAGCCATTCAGCCATTCAGCCTGCCAGCCATTCAGCCATTCAGTCAACCAGCCATTCAGCAATTCAGCCTGCCAGCCATTCAGCCTGCCAGCCATTCAGCCTGCCAGCCATTCAGCCTGCCAGCCATTCAGCCATTCAGACTGCCAGCCATTCAGCCATTCAGCCTGCCAGCCATTCAGCCATTCAGCCATTCAGCCAGTCAGCCATTCAGCCATCAGCCTGCCACCCATTCAGCCATTCAGCAATTCTGCCTG
Source organism: Squalus acanthias (assembly GCA_030390025.1). Taxonomy (NCBI): domain Eukaryota; kingdom Metazoa; phylum Chordata; class Chondrichthyes; order Squaliformes; family Squalidae; genus Squalus; species Squalus acanthias. The sequence continues at coordinate 193,060 of JASTWF010000513.1, forward strand.
CCAGCCATTCAGCCATTCAGCCAGCCAGCCATTCAGTCTTTCAGCCATTCAGCCATTCAGCCATCCAGCCAGCCAGCCAGCCATTCAGCCATTCAGCCATTCAGCCATCCAGCCATTCAGCCTTCTGCCATTCAGCCATTCAGCCTGCAAGCCATTCAGCTATTCGGCCATTCAGCCATTCAGCCTGCCAGCCATTCAGACATTCAGCCTGTCAGAAATTCAGCAATTCAGCCTGCCAGCCATTCAGGCATTCAGCCTGCCAACTATTCAGCCAGTCAGCCATTGAGCCATACAGCCTCCCAGCCATTAAGCCATTCAGCCTGCCAGCCATTCAGCCATTCAGCCTGCCAGCCATTCAGCCAGCCAGAAATTCAAACATTCAGCCTTCCAGCCATTCAGCCATTCAGAATGCCAGCCATTCAGAATGCCAGCCATTCAGCCATTCAGCCTGCCAGCCATTCAGCCTGCCAGCCATTCAGCCTGCCAGCATTCAGCCATTCAGCCTGCCAGCCATTCAGCCATTCAGAATGCCAGCCATTCAGCCATTCAGCCATTCAGATATTCAGAATGCCAGCCATTCAGCCATTCAGCCATTCAGCCTGCCAGAAATTCAGCCATTCAGTCTGCCAGCCATTTAGCGATTCAGCCTGCCATCCATTCAGCCAGCCAGCCTGCCAGCCATTCAGCCATTCAGCCTGCAAGCCGTTCAGCCATTCAGCCATTCATCCTGCCAGCCATTCAGCCTGTCAGAAATTCAGCAATTCAGCCTGCCAGTCATTCTGCCATTCAGCCAGCCAGCCATTCAGTCGTTCAGCCATTCAGCCTGCCAGCCAGACATTCATCCTGCCAGCCATTCAGCCTGTCAGAAATTCAGCAATTCAGCCTGCCAGTCATTCTGCCATTCAGCCAGCCAGCCATTCAGTCGTTCAGCCTTTCAGCCTGCCAGCCAGACATTCAGACTGCCAGCCATTCAGCTATTCAGCCTGCCAGCCATTTAGCCTGCCAGCCATTCAGCCATTCAGCCTGCCAGCCATTCAGACATTCAGCCATTCAGCCTGCCATTCAGCCTGCTAGCCATTCAGCCATTCAGCCTGCCAGCCATTTAGCCATTCAGCCTGTCAGCCATTCAGCCTGCCAGCCATTCATCCATTCAACCTGCCAGACATTCAGCCATTCAGCCTGCCAGCCATTCAGCCAGTCAGCCTGCCAGAAATTCAGCCATTCAGCCATTGAGCCATTCAGCCTTTCAGCCTGCCAGCCATTCAAACATTCAGCCTGCCAGAAATTCAGCCATTCACCCTGCCAGCCATTCAGCCATTCAGCCTGCAGCCATTCAGACTGCCAGCCATTCAGCCTGCCAGCCATTCAGCCAGCCAGCCTGCCAGCCATTCAGCCATTCAGCCTGCCAGCCATTCAGCTTGCCAGCCATTCAGCCATTCAGCCTGCCAGCCATTCAGTCATTCAGCCTGCCAGCCATTCAGCCATTGAGCCATTCAGCTATTCAACCATTCAGCCTGCCAGAAATTCAGCCATTCAGCCTGCCAGCTTGACTGCCAGCCATTAAGCCATTAAGCCAGCCAACGATCCAGCGATTCAGCCATTCAGCCATTCAGCCATTCAGCCATTCAGCCATTCCTCCATTCAGCCAGCCAGCCATTCAGCCTGCCAGCCTGCCAGCCATTCAGCCTGCCAGCCATCAGCCATTCAGCCATTCTGCCATCCAGCCATTCAGCCATTCAGAAATTCAGCCATTCAGTCAGACAGCAATTCAGCCTGCCAGCCTGCCAGCCATCCAGCCATTCAGCCGTTCAGCCATTCAGCCATTCAGCCATTCAGCCATTCAGCCATTCAGCCATTCAGCCTGCCAGCCTGCCAGCCTGCCAGCCTGCCAGCCTGCCAGCCATTCAGCCATTAAGCCATTCAGCCAGCCAGCCATTCAACCATTCAGCCTGCCAGAAATTCAGCCATTCAGCCTGCCAGCCATTCAGCCATTCAGCCTACCAGCCATTCAGCCTGCCAGCCATTCAGCCATTCAGCCATTCAGCCTGCCAGCCATTCAGCCTGCCAGCCATTCAGCCGGCCAGCCATTCAGCCAGCCAGCCATTCAGCCATTCAGTCTGCCAGAAATTCAGAAATTCAGCCTGCCAGCCATCCTGCCATTCAGTCAGCCAGCCATCCATCCATTCAGCCTGCCAGCTATTCAGCCAGTCAGCCATTGAGCCATTCAGCCATTCAGCCTGCCAGCCTTTCAGCCATTCAGCCATTCAGCCTGCCAGCCATTCAGCCTGCCAGCCATTCAGCCTGCCAGCCATTCACCTGCCAGCCATTAAGCCATTCAGCCAGCCAGCCATTCAGCCATTCAGCCTGCCAGAAATTCAGCCATTCAGCCTGCCAGCCATTCTGCCATTCAGTCAGCCAGCCATCCATCCATTCAGCCTGCCAGCCATTCAGCCAGCCAGCCATTCTGCCTGCCAGCCTGACAGCCATTCAGCCATTCAGCCTGCCAGCCATTCAGCCTGCCAGACATTCAGACTTTCAGTATGCCAGACATTCAGCCTGCCAGCCATTCAGCCATTCAGCCTGGCAGCCATTCAGTCATTCAGCCATTCAGTCATTGAGCCTGCCACCCATTCATCCATTCAGCCTGCCAGAAATTCAGCAATTCAGCCAGCCATTCATTCAGCCTTTCAGCCAATCAGCCATTCAGTCTGCCAGTCATTCAGACATTCAGCCATTCAGCCTACCAGCCATTCAACCATTCAGACTGCCAGCCATTCAGCCATTCAGATGCCAGCCATTCAGCCATTCAGCCTGCCAGCCATTCAGCCATTCAGTCAACCAGCCATTCAGCAATTCAGCCTGCCAGCCATTCAGCCTGCCAGCCATTCAGCCTGCCAGCCATTCAGCCTGCCAGCCATTCAGCCATTCAGACTGCCAGCCATTCAGCCATTCAGCCTGCCAGCCATTCAGCCATTCAGCCATTCAGCCAGTCAGCCATTCAGCCATCAGCCTGCCACCCATTCAGCCATTCAGCAATTCTGCCTGCCAGCCATTCAGCCATTCAGCCAGCCAGCCATTCAGTCTTTCAGCCATTCAGCCATTCAGCCATCCAGCCAGCCAGCCAGCCATTCAGCCATTCAGCCATTCAGCCATCTAGCCATTCAGCCTTCTGCCATTCAGCCATTCAGCCTGCAAGCCATTCAGCTATTCGGCCATTCAGCCATTCAGCCTGCCAGCCATTCAGACATTCAGCCTGTCAGAAATTCAGCAATTCAGCCTGCCAGCCATTCAGGCATTCAGCCTGCCAACTATTCAGCCAGTCAGCCATTGAGCCATACAGCCTGCCAGCCATTAAGCCATTCAGCCTGCCAGCCATTCAGCCATTCAGCCTGCCAGCCATTCAGCCAGCCAGAAATTCAGCCATTCAGCCTTCCAGCCATTCAGCCATTCAGAATGCCAGCCATTCAGAATGCCAGCCATTCAGCCATTCAGCCTGCCAGCCATTCAGCCTGCCAGCCATTCAGCCTGCCAGCATTCAGCCATTCAGCCTGCCAGCCATTCAGCCATTCAGAATGCCAGCCATTCAGCCATTCAGCCATTCAGATATTCAGAATGCCAGCCATTCAGCCATTCAGCCATTCAGCCTGCCAGAAATTCAGCCATTCAGTCTGCCAGCCATTTAGCGATTCAGCCTGCCATCCATTCAGCCAGCCAGCCTGCCAGCCATTCAGCCATTCAGCCTGCAAGCCGTTCAGCCATTCAGCCATTCATCCTGCCAGCCATTCAGCCTGTCAGAAATTCAGCAATTCAGCCTGCCAGTCATTCTGCCATTCAGCCAGCCAGCCATTCAGTCGTTCAGCCATTCAGCCTGCCAGCCAGACATTCATCCTGCCAGCCATTCAGCCTGTCAGAAATTCAGCAATTCAGCCTGCCAGTCATTCTGCCATTCAGCCAGCCAGCCATTCAGTCGTTCAGCCTTTCAGCCTGCCAGCCAGACATTCAGACTGCCAGCCATTCAGCTATTCAGCCTGCCAGCCATTTAGCCTGCCAGCCATTCAGCCATTCAGCCTGCCAGCCATTCAGACATTCAGCCATTCAGCCTGCCATTCAGCCTGCTAGCCATTCAGCCATTCAGCCTGCCAGCCATTTAGCCATTCAGCCTGTCAGCCATTCAGCCTGCCAGCCATTCATCCATTCAACCTGCCAGACATTCAGCCATTCAGCCTGCCAGCCATTCAGCCAGTCAGCCTGCCAGAAATTCAGCCATTCAGCCATTGAGCCATTCAGCCTTTCAGCCTGCCAGCCATTCAAACATTAAGCCTGCCAGAAATTCAGCCATTCACCCTGCCAGCCATTCAGCCATTCAGCCTGCAGCCATTCAGACTGCCAGCCATTCAGCCTGCCAGCCATTCAGCCAGCCAGCCTGCCAGCCATTCAGCCATTCAGCCTGCCAGCCATTCAGCTTGCCAGCCATTCAGCCATTCAGCCTGCCAGCCATTCAGTCATTCAGCCTGCCAGCCATTCAGCCATTGAGCCATTCAGCTATTCAACCATTCAGCCTGCCAGAAATTCAGCCATTCAGCCTGCCAGCTTGACTGCCAGCCATTAAGCCATTAAGCCAGCCAACGATCCAGCGATTCAGCCATTCAGCCATTCAGCCATTCAGCCATTCAGCCATTCCTCCATTCAGCCAGCCAGCCATTCAGCCTGCCAGCCTGCCAGCCATTCAGCCTGCCAGCCATCAGCCATTCAGCCATTCTGCCATCCAGCCATTCAGCCATTCAGAAATTCAGCCATTCAGTCAGACAGCAATTCAGCCTGCCAGCCTGCCAGCCATCCAGCCATTCAGCCGTTCAGCCATTCAGCCATTCAGCCATTCAGCCATTCAGCCATTCAGCCTGCCAGCCTGCCAGCCTGCCAGCCTGCCAGCCTGCCAGTCATTCAGCCATTAAGCCATTCAGCCAGCCAGCCATTCAACCATTCAGCCTGCCAGAAATTCAGCCATTCAGCCTGCCAGCCATTCAGCCATTCAGCCTACCAGCCATTCAGCCTGCCAGCCATTCAGCCATTCAGCCATTCAGCCTGCCAGCCATTCAGCCTGCCAGCCATTCAGCCTGCCAGCCATTCAGCCAGCCAGCCATTCAGCCATTCAGTCTGCCAGAAATTCAGAAATTCAGCCTGCCAGCCATCCTGCCATTCAGTCAGCCAGCCATCCATCCATTCAGCCTGCCAGCTATTCAGCCAGTCAGCCATTGAGCCATTCAGCCATTCAGCCTGCCAGCCTTTCAGCCATTCAGCCATTCAGCCTGCCAGCCATTCAGCCTGCCAGCCATTCAGCCTGCCAGCCATTCACCTGCCAGCCATTAAGCCATTCAGCCAGCCAGCCATTCAGCCATTCAGCCTGCCAGAAATTCAGCCATTCAGCCTGCCAGCCATTCTGCCATTCAGTCAGCCAGCCATCCATCCATTCAGCCTGCCAGCCATTCAGCCAGCCAGCCATTCTGCCTGCCAGCCTGACAGCCATTCAGCCATTCAGCCTGCCAGCCATTCAGCCTGCCAGACATTCAGACTTTCAGTATGCCAGACATTCAGCCTGCCAGCCATTCAGCCATTCAGCCTGGCAGCCATTCAGTCATTCAGCCATTCAGTCATTGAGCCTGCCACCCATTCATCCATTCAGCCTGCCAGAAATTCAGCAATTCAGCCAGCCATTCATTCAGCCTTTCAGCCAATCAGCCATTCAGTCTGCCAGTCATTCAGACATTCAGCCATTCAGCCTGCCAGCCATTCAGCCATTGAGCCTACCAGCCATTCAACCATTCAGACTGCCAGCCATTCAGCCATTCAGATGCCAGCCATTCAGCCATTCAGCCTGCCAGCCATTCAGCCATTCAGTCAACCAGCCATTCAGCAATTCAGCCTGCCAGCCATTCAGCCTGCCAGCCATTCAGCCTGCCAGCCATTCAGCCTGCCAGCCATTCAGCCATTCAGACTGCCAGCCATTCAGCCATTCAGCCTGCCAGCCATTCAGCCATTCAGCCATTCAGCCAGTCAGCCATTCAGCCATCAGCCTGCCACCCATTCAGCCATTCAGCAATTCTGCCTGCCAGCCATTCAGCCATTCAGCCAGCCAGCCATTCAGTCTTTCAGCCATTCAGCCATTCAGCCATCCAGCCAGCCAGCCATTCAGACATTCAGCCATTCAGCCATCCAGCCATTCAGCCTTCTGCCATTCAGCCATTCAGCCTGCAAGCCATTCAGCTATTCGGCCATTCAGCCATTCAGCCTGCCAGCCATTCAGACATTCAGCCTGTCAGAAATTCAGCAATTCAGCCTGCCAGCCATTCAGGCATTCAGCCTGCCAACTATTCAGCCAGTCAGCCATTGAGCCATACAGCCTGCCAGCCATTAAGCCATTCAGCCTGCCAGCCATTCAGCCATTCAGCCTGCCAGCCATTCAGCCAGCCAGAAATTCAGCCATTCAGCCTTCCAGCCATTCAGCCATTCAGAATGCCAGCCATTCAGAATGCCAGCCATTCAGCCATTCAGCCTGCCAGCCATTCAGCCTGCCAGCCATTCAGCCTGCCAGCATTCAGCCATTCAGCCTGCCAGCCATTCAGCCATTCAGAATGCCAGCCATTCAGCCATTCAGCCATTCAGATATTCAGAATGCCAGCCATTCAGCCATTCAGCCATTCAGCCTGCCAGAAATTCAGCCATTCAGTCTGCCAGCCATTTAGCGATTCAGCCTGCCATCCATTCAGCCAGCCAGCCTGCCAGCCATTCAGCCATTCAGCCTGCAAGCCGTTCAGCCATTCAGCCATTCATCCTGCCAGCCATTCAGCCTGTCAGAAATTCAGCAATTCAGCCTGCCAGTCATTCTGCCATTCAGCCAGCCAGCCATTCAGTCGTTCAGCCATTCAGCCTGCCAGCCAGACATTCATCCTGCCAGCCATTCAGCCTGTCAGAAATTCAGCAATTCAGCCTGCCAGTCATTCTGCCATTCAGCCAGCCAGCCATTCAGTCGTTCAGCCTTTCAGCCTGCCAGCCAGACATTCAGACTGCCAGCCATTCAGCTATTCAGCCTGCCAGCCATTTAGCCTGCCAGCCATTCAGCCATTCAGCCTGCCAGCCATTCAGACATTCAGCCATTCAGCCTGCCATTCAGCCTGCTAGACATTCAGCCATTCAGCCTGCCAGCCATTTAGCCATTCAGCCTGTCAGCCATTCAGCCTGCCAGCCATTCATCCATTCAACCTGCCAGACATTCAGCCATTCAGCCTGCCAGCCATTCAGCCAGTCAGCCTGCCAGAAATTCAGCCATTCAGCCATTGAGCCATTCAGCCTTTCAGCCTGCCAGCCATTCAAACATTCAGCCTGCCAGAAATTCAGCCATTCACCCTGCCAGCCAATCAGCCATTCAGCCTGCAGCCATTCAGACTGCCAGCCATTCAGCCTGCCAGCCATTCAGCCAGCCAGCCTGCCAGCCATTCAGCCATTCAGCCTGCCAGCCATTCAGCTTGCCAGCCATTCAGCCATTCAGCCTGCCAGCCATTCAGTCATTCAGCCTGCCAGCCATTCAGCCATTGAGCCATTCAGCTATTCAACCATTCAGCCTGCCAGAAATTCAGCCATTCAGCCTGCCAGCTTGACTGCCAGCCATTAAGCCATTAAGCCAGCCAACGATCCAGCGATTCAGCCTGCCAGCCATTCAGCCATTCAGCCATTCAGCCATTCCTCCATTCAGCCAGCCAGCCATTCAGCCTGCCAGCCTGCCAGCCATTCAGCCTGCCAGCCATCAGCCATTCAGCCATTCTGCCATCCAGCCATTCAGCCATTCAGAAATTCAGCCATTCAGTCAGACAGCAATTCAGCCTGCCAGCCTGCCAGCCATCCAGCCATTCAGCCGTTCAGCCATTCAGCCATTCAGCCATTCAGCCATTCAGCCTGCCAGCCTGCCAGCCTGCCAGCCTGCCAGCCTGCCAGCCTGCCAGCCTGCCAGCCATTCAGCCTGCCAGCCATTCAGCCATTAAGCCATTCAGCCAGCCAGCCATTCAACCATTCAGCCTGCCAGAAATTCAGCCATTCAGCCTGCCAGCCATTCAGCCATTCAGCCTACCAGCCATTCAGCCTGCCAGCCATTCAGCCATTCAGCCATTCAGCCTGCCAGCCATTCAGCCATTCAGCCATTCAGCCAGCCAGCCATTCAGCCATTCAGTCTGCCAGAAATTCAGAAATTCAGCCTGCCAGCCATCCTGCCATTCAGTCAGTCAGCCTGCCAGCCATTCAGCCTGCCAGCCATTCAGCCTGCCAGCCATTCACCTGCCAGCCATTAAGCCATTCAGCCAGCCAGCCATTCAGCCATTCAGCCTGCCAGAAATTCAGCCATTCAGCCTGCCAACCATTCTGCCATTCAGTCAGCCAGCCATCCATCCATTCAGCCTGCCAGCCATTCAGCCAGCCAGCCATTCTGCCTGCCAGCCTGACAGCCATTCAGCCATTCAGCCTGCCAGCCATTCAGCCTGCCAGACATTCAGACTTTCAGTATGCCAGACATTCAGCCTGCCAGCCATTCAGCCATTCAGCCTGGCAGCCATTCAGTCATTCAGCCATTCAGTCATTGAGCCTGCCACCCATTCATCCATTCAGCCTGCCAGAAATTCAGCAATTCAGCCAGCCATTCATTCAGCCTTTCAGCCAATCAGCCATTCAGCCTGCCAGCCATTCATCCATTCAGTCTGCCAGAATTCAGCAATTCAGCCTGCCAGCCATTCAGCCATTCAGCCTGCCAGCCATTCAGCCTGCCAGCAATTCAGCCATTCAGCCTGCCAGTCTGCCAGCCTGCCAGCCATTCAGCCTGCCAGCCATTCAGCCTTTCAGCTTGCCAGACATTCAGACTTTCAGCCTGCCATCCATTCACACTGCCAGCCATTCAGCATGCCTGCCATTCAGCCTGCCAGCCATTCAACCATTCAGCCTGGCAGCCATTCAGACTGCCAGCCATTCAGTCATTCAGCCTGCCAGCCATTCACCCATTCAGCCTGCCAGCCATTCAGCCATTCAGCATGCCAGCCTGACTGCCAGCCATTCAGCGATTCAGCCATTCAGCCTGCCAGCCATTCAGCCTGCCAGCCATTCAGCGATTCAGCCATTCAGCCTGCCAGCCATTCAGCTATTCATCCTGCCAGCCATTGAGCCTGCCAGCCATTCAGCCTGCCAGCCATTGAGCCATTCAGCCATTCATCCTGCCAGACATTCAGTCATTCAGCCATTCAGTCTGCCAGCCTGTCAGCCTGACTGCCAGCCATTCAGCCATTCAGCCTGCCAGCCATTCAGCCATTCAGCCTGCCAGCCATTCAACCTGCCAGCCATTCAGCCATTCAGCCTGCCAACCATTCAGCCTGGCAGCCATTCAGCCTGCGAGCCATTCAGCCTGCCAGCCATTCAGCCTGCCAGCCATTCAGCCATTCAGCCATTCAGCCATTCAGCCTGCCAGCCATTCAGCCAGCCAGCCATTCAGCCTGCCAGACATTCAGCCTGCCAGACATTCACACTTTCAGCCTGCCATACATTCAGCCTGCCAGCAATTCAGCCTGCCAGCCATTCAGCCATTCAGCCTGCCAGCCATTCAGCCTGCCAGCCATTCAGCCATTCAGCCAGCCTTTCAGCTTGCCAGACATTCAGACTTTCAGCCTGCCATCCATTCAAACTGCCAGCCATTCAGCATGCCTGCCATTCAGCCTGCCAGCCATTCAACCATTCAGCCTGCCAGCCATTCAGTCATTCAGCCTGCCACCCATTCAGCCAGCCAGCCATTCAGCAATTCAGCCTGCCAGCCATTCAGCCTGCCAGCCATTCAGCCTGCCAGCCATTCACCCATTCAGCCTGCCAGCCATTCAGCCTGCCAGCCATTCAGCCATTCAGCATGCCAGCCTGACTGCCAGCCATTCAGCGATTCAGCCATTCAGCCTGCCAGCCATTCAGCCTGCCAGCCATTCAGCGATTCAGCCATTCAGCCTGCCAGCCATTCAGCCATTCATCCTGCCAGCCATTCAGCCTGCCAGCCATTGAGCCTGCCAGCCATTCAGCCTGCCAGCCATTCAAACTGCCAGCCATTCAGCCTGCCAGCCATTGAGCCATTCAGCCATTCATCCTGCCAGACATTCAGTCATTCAGCCATTCAGTCTGCCAGCCTGTCAGCCTGACTGCCAGCCATTCAGCCATTCAGCCTGCCAGCCATTCAGCCATTCAGGCATTGAGCCATTCAGCCTGCCAGCCATTCAGCCATTCAGCCTGCCAGCCATTCAGCATGGCAGCCATTCAGCCTGCAAGCCATTCAGCCTGCCAGCCATTCAGCCTGCCAGCCATTCAGCCATTCAGCCATTGAGCCATTCAGCCATTGAGCCATTCAGCCTGCCAGCCATTCAGCCTGCCAGACATTCACACTTTCAGCCTGCCAGACATTCAGCCTGCCAGCAATTCAGCCTGCCAGCCATTCAGCCATTCAGCCTGCCAGCCATTCAGCCTGCCAGCCATTCAGCCATTCAGCCTGCCAGTCATTGAGCCTGCCAGCAATTCAGCCTGCCAGCCTGCCAGCCATTCAGCCAGCCAGCCATTCAGCCAGCCAGACATTCAGACTTTCAGCCTGCCAGACATTCAGCCTGCCAGCCATTCAGCCATTGAGCCTGCCACCCATTCAGCCTTTCAGCCAATCAGCCATTCAGCCTGCCAGCCATTCAGCCTGCCAGCCTATCAGCCATTCAGCCTGCCAGCCATTCAGCCAGCCAGCCATTCAGCAATTCAGCCAGCCAGCCATTCAGCCATTAAGCCATTCAGCCTGCCAGCCATTCAGCGATTCAGCCATTCAGCCATTCAGCCATTCAACCATTCGGCCTGCCAGAAATTCAGCCATTCAGCCTGCCAGCCATTCTGCCATTCAGCCTGCCAGCCATTCAGCCTGCCAGACATTCAGCCATTCAGCCTGCCAGACATTCAGTCATTCAGCCATTTAGCCATTCAGTCTGCCAGCCTGCCAGCCTGACTGCCAGCCATTCAGCCATTCAGCCTGCCAGAAATTCAGCCATTCAGCCTGCCAGCCATTCTGCCATTCAACCTGCCAGCCATTCAGGCATTCCGCCTGCCAGCCATTCAGCCTTTCAGCCATTCAGCCTGCCAGACATTAAGCCATTCAGCCATTCAGCCTGCGAGCCATTCATTCAGCCATTCAGCCTGCCAGCCATTCAGCCTGCCAGCCATTCAGCCATTCAGCCTGCCAACCATTCAGTTGCCAGCCATTCAGTCAGACAGCAAATCAGCCTTTCAGCCTGCCAGCCATTCAGCCTGCCAGCCATTCAATCTGCCAGCCATTCAGCCATTCAGCCTGCCAGCCATTCATCCTGCCAGCCATTCAACCATTCAGCCTGCCAGAAATTCAGCCATTCAGCCTGCCAGCCATTCAGCCATTTAGCCTGCCAGCCATTCATCCTGCCAGCCATTCAGCCATTCAGCCTGCCAGCCATTCAGCCATTCTGTCATTCAGCCATTCAGCCTTTCAGCCATTCAGCCTGCCAGCTATTCAGCCATTCAGAATGCAAGCCATTCAGCCATTTAGCCTGCCAGCCATTCAGCCATTCAGAATGCCAGCCATTCAGCCTACCAGCATTCAGCCATTCAGCCATTCAGCCATTCAGCCATTCAGACTGCCAGCCATTCAGCCATTCAGACTGCCAGCCATTCAGCCATTCAGCCATGCAGCCTGCCAGCCGTTCAGCCTGCCAGCCATTCAGCCTGCCAGCCATTCAGCCTGCCAGCCATTCAGCCATACAGCCGGCCAGAAATGCAGCCATTCAGCCTGCCAGCCATTCAGCCATTCAGCCATTTAGCCTGCCAGCCAATCAGCCATTCAGCCAATCAGCAATTCAGCCTGCCAGCAATTCAACCATTCAGCCTGTCAGAAATTCAGCATTTCAGCCTGCCAACTATTCACCCATTCAGCCATGCAGCCTGCCAGCCATTCAGCCTGCCAGCATTCAGCCATTCAGCCTGCCAGCCATTCAGCCATTCAGCCTGCCATTCAGCCATTCAGCCGTTCAGCCTGCCAGCCATTCAGCCATTCAGCCATTCAGCGATTCAGCAATTCTGCCTGCCAGCCGTTCAGGCAATCTGCCTGCCAGAAATTCAGCCATTCAGCCTGCCAGCATTCAGCCATTCAGCCTGCCAGCCATTCAGCCTGCCAGCCATTCAGCCATTCAGCCTGCCAGCCATACAGCCTGCCAGTCATTCAGCCATTTAGCCTGCCAGCCATTCAGCCATTCAGCCAGCCAGAAATTCAGCCATTCAGCCTGCCAGCCATTCAGCCTGCCAGCCATTCAGCCTGCCAGCCATTCAGCCAGACAGCAATTCAGCCTGCCAACCATTTAATCTGCCAGCCATTCAGCAATTCAGCCTGCCAGCCATTCAGCCTGCCAGCATTCAGTCTGCCAGCCATTCAGCCTGCCAGCCATTCAGCCTGCCAGCAATTCAGCCTGCCAGCCATTCAGCCATTCAGCCTGCCAGCCATTCAGCCTGCCAGCCATTCAGCCTGCCAGCCATTCAGCCATTCAGCCTGCCAGCCATTGAGCCTGCCGGCAATTCAGCCATTCAGCCAGCCAGCCATTCAGCCATTCAGCCTGCCAGACATTCAGACTTTCAGCCTGCCAGACTTTCAGCCTGCCAGCCATTCAGCCATTGAGCCTGCCACCCATTCAGCCTTTCAGCCATTCAGCCATTCAGCCATTCAGCCAGCCAGCCATTCAGCCATCCAGCCATTCAGCCTTCTGCCATTCAGCCATTCAGCCTGCAAGCCATTCAGCTATTCGGCCATTCAGCCATTCAGCCTGCCAGCCATTCAGACATTCAGCCTGTCAGAAATTCAGCAATTCAGCCTGCCAGCCATTCATGCATGCAGCCTGCCAACTATTCAGCCAGTCAGCCATTGAGCCATACAGCCTGCCAGCCATTAAGCCATTCAGCCTGCCAGCCATTCAGACATTCAGCCTGCCAGCCATTCAGCCATTCAGCCAGCCAGAAACTCAGCATTTCAGCCATTCAGCCTGCCAGCCATTCAGCCATTTAGCCTGCCAGCCTGCCAGCCATTCAACCATTCAGCCTGCCAGCATTCAGCCTGCCAGCATTCAGCCATTCAGCCATTCAGCCTTCCAGCCATTCAGCCATTCAGAATGCCAGCCATTCAGAATGCCAGCCATTCAGCCATTCAACTATTCAGCCATTCAGCCTGCCAACCATTCAGCCTGCCAGCATTCAGCCATTCAGCCATTCAGCCATTCAGAATGCCAGCCATTCAGCCAATTAGCCATTCAGCCATTCAGATATTCAGAATGCCAGCCATTCAGCCATTCAGCCATTCGGCCTGCCAGAAATTCAGCCATTCAGTCTGCCAGCCATTTAGCGATTCAGCCTGCCACCCATTCAGCCAGCCAGCCTGCCAGCCATTCAGCCATCCAGCCATTCAGCCTGCAAGCCGTTCAGCCATTCAGCCATTCAGCCTGCCAGCCATTCAGCCTGTCAGAAATTCAGCAATTCAGCCTGCCAGTCATTCTGCCATTCAGCCAGCCAGCCATTCAGCTATTCGGCCGTTCAGCCATTCAGCCTGCCAGCCATTCAGCCAGCCAGACATTCAGACTGCCAGCCATTCAGCCATTCAGCTTGCCAGTCATTTAGCCTGCCAGCCATTCAGCCATTCAGTCTGCCAGCCATTCAGACATTCAGCCATTCAACCTGCCATTCAGCCATTCAGCCTGTCAGAAATTCAGCCATTCAGCCTGCCATTCAGCCTGCCAGCCTGCCAGCCATTCAGCCATTCAGCCTGCCAGCCTGCCAGCCATTCAGCCATTCAGCCTGCCAGCCATTCAGCCTTTCAGCCTGCCAGCCATTCAAACATTCAGCCTGATAGAAATTCAGCCATTCAGCCTGCCAGCCATTCAGCCATTCAGCCTGCCAGACATTCACACTTTCAGCCTGCCAGACATTCAGCCTGCCAGCCATTCAGCCAGACAGCAATTCAGCCTGCCAACCATTTAATCTGCCAGCCATTCAGCAATTCAGCCTGCCAGCCATTCAGCCATTCAGCCTGCCAGCATTCAGTCTGCCAGCCATTCAGCCTGCCAGCCATTCAGCCTGCCAGCAATTCAGCCTGCCAGCCATTCAACCATTCAGCCTGCCAGCCATTCAGCCTGCCAGCCATTCAGCCATTCAGCCAGCCAGCCATTCAGCCATTCAGCCTGCCAGACATTCAGACTTTCAGCCTGCCAGACATTGAGCCTGCCAGCCATTCAGCCATTGAGCCTGCCACCCATTCAGCCTTTCAGCCTGCCAGCGATTCAGCCATTCAGCCATTCAGCCATTCAGCCATTCAGCCATTCAGCCTGCCAGCCTGCCAGTCATTCAGCCTGCCAGCCATTCAGCCTGCCAGCCATTCAGCCATTCAGCCATTCAGCCTGCCAGCCATTCAGCCGTTGAGCCATTCAGCCATTCAACCATTCAGCCTGCCAAGAAATTCAGCCATTCAGCCTGCCAGCCATTAAGCCATTAAGCCAGCCAACGATCCAGCGATTCAGCCTGCCAGCCATTCAGCCATTCCTCCATTCAGCCAGCCAGCCATTCAGCCATTCAGAAATTCAGCCATTTAGTCAGACAGCCATTCAGCCATTCAGCCTGCCAGCCATTGAGCCATTAAGCCATTCAGCCAGCCAGCCATTCAACCATTCAGCCTGCCAGAAATTCAGCCATTCAGTCTGCCAGCCGTTCAGCCATTCAGCCTGCCAGCCATTCAGCCATTCAGCCTGCCAGCAATTCAGCCATTCAGCCTGCCAGCCATTCAGCCTGCCAGCCATTCAGCCTGCCAGCCATTGAGCCTGCCAGCCATTCACCTGCCAGCCATTCAGCCATTAAGCCATTCAGCCAGCCAGCCATTCAGCCATTCAGCCTGCCAGCCATTCAGCCATTCAGCCTGCCAGCAATTCAGCATTCAGCCTGCCAGCCATTCAGCCATTCAGCCTGCCAGCCATTCAGCCAGACAGCAATTCAGCCTGCCAACCATTTAGTCTGCCAGCCATTCAGCAATTTAGCCTGCCAGCCATTCAGCCATTCAGCCTGCCAGCATTCAGTCTGCCAGCCATTCAGCCTGCCAGCCTGCCAGCCATTCAGCCTGCCAGCAATTCAGCCTGCCAGCCATTCAGCCATTCAGCCTGCCAGCCATTCAGCCTGCCAGCCATTGAGCCTGCTTGCAATTCAGCCTGCCAGCCATTCAGCCATTCAGCCAGCCAGCCATTCAGCCATTCAGCCTGCCAGACATTCAGACTTTCAGCCTGCCAGACATTCAGCCTGCCAGCCATTCAGCCTGCCAGCCTTTCAGCCATTCAGCCTGCCAGCCATTCAGCCAGCCAGCCATTCAGCAATTCAGCCTGCCAGCCATTCAGCCATTAAGCCATTCAGCCTGCCAGCGATTCAATCATTCAGCCATTCAGCCATTCAGCCATTCAGCCTGCCAGCCATTCAGCCATTCAGCCATTCAGCCTGCCAGTCATTCAGCCGTTGAGCCATTCAGCCATTCAACCATTCAGCCTGCCAAGAAATTCAGCCATTCAGCCTGCCAGCTTGACTGCCAGCCATTAAGCCAGCCAACGATCCAGCGATTCAGCCTGCCAGCCATTCAGCCATTCAGCCATTCAGCCATTCCTCCATTCAGCCAGCCAGCCATTCAGCCTGCCAGCCTGCCAGCCATTCAGCCTGCCAGCCTGCCAGCCATCAGCCATTCAGCCATCCAGCCATTCAGCCATTCAGAAATTCAGCCATTCAGTCAGACAGCCATTCAGCCATTCAGCCTGCCAGCCATTGAGCCATTAAGCCATTCAGCCAGCCAGCCATTCAACCATTCAGCCTGCCAGAAATTTAGCCATTCAGACTGCCAGCCGTTCAGCCATTCAGCCTGCCAGCCGTTCAGCCATTCAGCCTGCCAGCCATTCAGCCATTCAGCCTGCCAGCAATTCAGCCATTCAGCCTGCCAGCCATTCAGCCATTCAGCCATTCAGCCTGCCAGCCATTCACCTGCCAGCCATTCAGCCATTAAGCCATTCAGCCATTCAGCCTGCCAGACATTCACACTTTCAGCCTGCCAGACATTCAGCCTGCCAGCCATTCAGCCAGACAGCAATTCAGCCTGCCAACCATTTAGTCTACCAGCCATTCAGCCATTCAGTCTGCCAGCCATTCAGCCTGCCAGCCTGCCAGCCATTCAGCCTGCCAGCAATTCAGCCTGCCAGCCATTCAGCCATTCAGCCTGCCAGCCATTCAGCCTGCCAGCCTGCCAGCCATTCAGCCTGCCAGCCATTGAGCCTGCCAGCAATTCAGCCTGCCAGCCATTCAGCCATTCAGCCAGCCGGCCATTCAGCCATTCAGCCTGCCAGACATTCAGACTTTCAGCCTGCCAGACATTCAGCCTGCCAGCCATTGAGCCATTCAGCCTGCCATCCATTCAAACTGCCAGCCATTCAGCCTGCCAGCCATTCAGCCATTGAGCCTGCCACCCATTCAGCCTTTCAGCCAATGAGCCATTCAGCCTGCCAGCCTTTCAGCCATTCAGCCTGCCAGCCATTCAGCCATTCAGCCTGCCAGCAATTCAGCCATTCAGCCTGCCAGCCATTCAGCCATTCAGCCTGCCAGACATTCAGCCTGCCAGCCATTCAGCCTGCCAGTCATTCACCTGCCAGCCATTCAGCCATTAAGTAATTCAGCCAGCCAGCCATTCAGCCAGCCAGCCTGCCAGACATTCAACCTGCCAGCCATTCAGCCAGACAGCAATTCAGCCTGCCAACCATTTAGTCTGCCAGCCATTCAGCAATTCAGCCTGCCAGCCATTCAGCCATTCAGCCTGCCAGCATTCAGTCTGCCAGCCATTCAGCCTGCCAGCCATTCAGCCTGCCAGCAATTCAGCCTGCCAGCCATTCAGCCATTCAGCCTGCCAGCCATTCAGCCTGCCAGCCATTCAGCCATTCAGCCTGCCAGCCATTGAGCCTGCCAGCAATTCAGCCTGCCAGCCATTCAGCCATTCAGCCAGCAAGCCATTCAACCATTCAGCCTGCCAGCCATTCAGCCTGCCAGCCATTCAGCCATTCAGCCTGCCAGCCATTGAGCCTGCCAGCAATTCAGCCTGCCAGCCATTCAGCCATTCAGCCAGCCAGCCATTCAACCATTCAGCCTGCCAGACATTCAGACTTTCAGCCTGCCAGACATTCAGCCTGCCAGCCATTCAGCCATTGAGCCTGCCACCCATTCAGCCTTTCAGTCAATCAGCCATTCAGCCTGCCAGCCATTCAGCCTGCCAGCCTTTCAGCCATTCAGCCTGCCAGCCATTCAGCCAGCCAGCCATTCAGCAATTCAGCTGCCAGCCATTCAGCCATTAAGCCATTCAGCCTGCCAGCCATTCAGCGATTCAGCCATTCAGCGATTCAGCCATTCAACCATTCAGCCTGCCAGAAATTCAGCCATTCAGCCTGCCAGCCATTCTGCCATTCAGCCTGCCAGCCATTCAGCCTGCCAGACATTCAGCCTGCCAGACATTCAGCCTGCCAGCCATTCAGCCTGCCAGCCATTCAGCCTGCCAGACATTCAGTCATTCAGCCATTTAGCCATTCAGTCTGCCAGCCTGACTGCCAGCCATTCAGCCTGCCAGCCATTCAGCCTGCCAGACATTCAGCCTGCCAGCCATTCAGCCTGCCAGACATTCAGTCATTCAGCCATTTAGCCATTCAGCCTGCCAGCCATTCTGCCATTCAACCTGCCAGCCATTCAGGCATTCCGCCTGCCAGCAATTCAGCCTTTCAGCCATTCAGCCATTCAGCCTGCCAGACATTAAGCCATTCAGCCATTCAGCCGGCGAGCCATTCATTCAGCCATTCAGCCTTTCAGCCTGCGAGCCATTCAGCCTACCAGCCAATCAGCCATTCAGCCTGCCAGCCATTCAGCAATTCAGCCTTTCAGCCTGCCAGCCATTCAGCCTGCCAGCCATTCAGTCTGCCAGCCATTCAGCCATTCAGCCTGCCAGAAATTCAGCCATTCAGCCTGCCAGCCATTCAGCCTTTCAGCCTGCCAGCCATTCAGCCTGCCAGCCTGCCAGCCATCAGCCATTCAGCCATCCAGCCATTGAGCCATTCAAAAATTCAGCCATTCAGTCAGACAGCCATTCAGCCATTCAGCCTGCCAGCCATTGAGCCATTAAGCCAATCAGCCAGCCAGCCATTCAACCATTCAGCCTGCCAGAAATTTAGCCATTCAGTCTGCCAGCCGTTCAGCCATTCAGCCTACCAGCCGTTCAGCCATTCAGCCTGCCAGCCATTCAGCCATTCAGCCTGCCAGCAATTCAGCCATTCAGCCTGCCAGCCATTCAGCCATTCAGCCATTCAGCCTGCCAGCCATTCACCTGCCAGCCATTCAGCCATTAAGCCATTCAGCCATTCAGCCTGCCAGACATTCAGACTTTCAGCCTGCCAGACATTCAGCCTGCCAGACATTGAGCCATTGAGCCTGCCATCCATTCAAACTGCAAGCCATTCAGCCTGCCAGCCATTCAGCCATTGAGCCTGCCACCCATTCAGCCTTTCAGCCAATCAGCCATTCAGCCTGCCAGCCTTTCAGCCATTCAGCCTGCCAGCCATTCAGCCATTCAGCCTGGCAGCAATTCAGCCATTCAGCCTGCCAGCCATTCAGCCATTCAGCCATTCAGGCTGCCAGACATTCAGCCTGCCAGCCATTCAGCCTGCCAGCCATTCACCTGCCAACCATTCAGCCATTAAGCAATTCAGCCAGCCAGCCATTCAGCCAGCCAGCCTGCCAGACATTCAACCTGCCAGCCAATCAGCCAGACAGCAATTCAGCCTGCCAACCATTTAGTCTGCCAGCCATTCAGCAATTCAGCCTGCCAGCCATTCAGCCATTCAGCCTGCCAGCATTCAGTCTGCCAGCCATTCAGCCTGCCAGCCATTCAGCCTGCCAGCAATTCAGCCTGCCAGCCATTCAGCCATTCAGCCTGCCAGCCATTCAGCCTGCCAGCCATTCAGCCATTCAGCCTGCCAGCCATTGAGCTTGCCAGCAGTTCAGCCTGCCAGCCATTCAGCCATTCAGCCAGCCAGCCATTCAACCATTCAGCCTGCCAGCCATTCAACCTGCCAGCCATTCAGCCATTCAGCCTGCCAGCCATTCAGCCTGCCAGCAATTCAGCCTGCCAGCCATTCAGCCATTCAGCCAGCCAGCCATTCAACCATTCAGCCTGCCAGACATTCAGACTTTCAGCCTGCCAGACATTCAGCCTGCCAGCCATTCAGCCATTGAGCCTGCCACCCATTCAGCCTTTCAGCCAATCAGCCATTCAGCCTGCCAGCCATTCAGCCTGCCAGCCTTTCAGCCATTCAGCCTGCCAGCCATTCAGCCAGCCAGCCATTCAGCAATTCAGCTGCCAGCCAATCAGCCATTAAGCCATTCAGCCTGCCAGCCATTCAGCGATTCAGCCATTCAACCATTCAGCCTGCCAAAATTCAGCCATTCAGCCTGCCAGCCATTCTGCCATTCAGCCTGCCAGCCATTCAGCCTGCCAGACATTCAGCCTGCCAGACATTCAGCCTGCCAGCCATTCAGCCTGCCAGCCATTCAGCCTGCCAGACATTCAGTCATTCAGCCATTTAGCCATTCAGTCTGCCAGCCTGACTGCCAGCCATTCAGCCTGCCAGCCATTCAGCCTGCCAGACATTCAGCCTGCCAGCCATTCAGCCTGCCAGACATTCAGTCATTCAGCCATTTAGCCATTCAGCCTGCCAGCCATTCTGCCATTCAACCTGCCAGCCATTCAGGCATTCCGCCTGCCAGCCATTCAGCCTTTCAGCCATTCAGCCATTCAGCCTGCCAGACATTAAGCCATTCAGCCATTCAGCCGGCGAGCCATTCATTCAGCCATTCAGCCTTTCAGCCTGCCAGCCATTCAGCCTACCAGCCAATCAGCCATTCAGCCTGCCAGCCATTCAGCAATTCAGCCTTTCAGCCTGCCAGCCATTCAGCCTGCCAGCCATTCAGTCTGCCAGCCATTCAGCCATTCAGCCTGCCAGAAATTCAGCCATTCAGCCTGCCAGCCATTCAGCCTTTCAGCCTGCCAGCCATTCAGCCTGCCAGCCATTCTGCCATTCAGCCATTCAGCCTTTCAGCCATCCAGCCTTTCAGCCTTTCAGCCATTCAGCCATTCAGCCATTCAGCCATTCAGCCATTGAGCCATTGAGCCATTGAGCCATTCAACCATTCAGCCTGCCAGCCTTTCAGCCAATCAGCCATTCAGCCTGCCAGCCATTCAGCCTGCCAGCCTTTCAGCCATTCAGCCTGCCAGCCATTCAGCCAGCCAGCCATTCAGCAATTCAGCCTGCCAGCCATTCAGCCATTAAGCCATTCAGCCTGCCAGCGATTCAGCCATTCAGCCATTCAGCCATTCAGCCTGCCAGCCATTCAGCCTGCCAGCCATTCAGCCTGCCAGTCATTCAGCCGTTGAGCCATTCAGCCATTCAACCATTCAGCCTGCCAAGAAATTCAGCCATTCAGCCTGCCAGCTTGACTGCCAGCCATTAAGCCATTAAGCCAGCCAACGATCCAGCGATTCAGCCATTCAGCCATTCCTCCATTCAGCCAGCCAGCCATTCAGCCTGCCAGCCTGCCAGCCATTCAGCCTGCCAGCCTGCCAGCCATCAGCCATTCAGCCATCCAGCCATTCAGCCAGACAGCAATTCAGCCTGCCAACCATTTAGTCTACCAGCCATTCAGCCATTTAGCCTGCCAGCCATTCAGCCATTCAGCCTGCCAGCATTCAGTCTGCCAGCCATTCAGCCTGCCAGCCTGCCAGCCATTGAGCCTGCCAGCCTGCCAGCCATTCAGCCAGCCAGCCATTCAGCCATTCAGCCTGCCAGACATTCAGACTTTCAGCTTGCCAGACATTCAGCCTGCCAGCCATTGAGCCATTGAGCCTGCCATCCATTCAAACTGCCAGCCATTCAGCCTGCCAGCCATTCAGCCATTGAGCCTGCCACCCATTCAGCCTTTCAGCCAATCAGCCATTCAGCCTGCCAGCCTTTCAGCCATTCAGCCTGCCAGCCATTCAGCCATTCAGCCTGCCAGCAATTCAGCCATTCAGCCTGCCAGCCATTCAGCCATTCAGCCTGCCAGCCATTCAGCCATTGAGCCAGCCATTCAGCCTGCCAGCCATTCACCTGCCAGCCATTCAGCCATTAAGCCATTCAGCCAGCCAGCCATTCAGCCATTCAGCCTGCCAGACATTCAACCTGCCAGCCATTCAGCCAGACAGCAATTCAGCCTGCCAACCATTTAGTCTGCCAGCCATTCAGCAATTCAGCCTGCCAGCCATTCAGCCATTCAGCCTGCCAGCATTCAGTCTGCCAGCCATTCAGCCTGCCAGCCATTCAGCCTGCCAGCAATTCAGCCTGCCAGCCATTCAGCCATTCAGCCTGCCAGCCATTCAGCCTGCCAGCCATTCAGCCATTCAGCCTGCCAGCCATTCAGCCTGCCAGCAATTCAGCCTGCCAGCCATTCAGCCATTCAGCCAGCCAGCCATTCAACCATTCAGCCTGCCAGACATTCAGACTTTCAGCCTGCCAGACATTCAGCCTGCCACCCATTCAGCCTTTCAGCCAATCAGCCATTCAGCCTGCCAGCCATTCAGCCTGCCAGCCTTTCAGCCATTCAGCCTGCCAGCCATTCAGCCAGCCAGCCATTCAGCAATTCAGCTGCCAGCCATTCAGCCATTAAGCCATTCAGCCTGCCAGCCATTCAGCGATTCAGCCATTCAGCGATTCAGCCATTCAACCATTCAGCCTGCCAGAAATTCAGCCATTCAGCCTGCCAGCCATTCTGCCATTCAGCCTGCCAGCCATTCAGCCTGCCAGACATTCAGCCTGCCAGCCATTCAGCCTGCCAGCCATTCAGTCATTCAGCCATTTAGCCATTCAGTCGGCCAGCCTGTCAGCCTGACTGCCAGCCATTCAGCCTGCCAGCCATTCAGCCTGCCAGACATTCAGCCTGCCAGCCATTCAGCCTGCCAGCCATTGAGCCTGCCAGCCATTCAGCCATTCAGCCAGCCAGCCATTCAGCCATTCAGCCTGCCAGACATTCAGACTTTCAGCCTGCCAGACATTCAGCCTGCCAGCCATTCAGCCATTTAGCCATTCAGCCTGCCAGACATTCAGTCATTCAGCCATTTAGCCATTCAGCCTGCCAGCCATTCTGCCATTCAACCTGCCAGCCATTCAGGCATTCCGCCTGCAAGCCATTCAGCCTTTCAGCCATTCAGCCATTCAGCCTGCCAGACATTAAGCCATTCAGCCATTCAGCCGGCGAGCCATTCATTCAGCCATTCAGCCTGCCAGCCATTCAGCCTACCAGCCAATCAGCCATTCAGCCTGCCAGCCATTCAGCAATTCAGCCATTCAGCCTGCCAACCATTCAGTTGCCAGCCATTCAGTCAGACAGCAATTCAGCCTTTCAGCCTGCCAGCCATTCAGCCTGCCAGCCATTCAGTCTGCCAGCCATTCAGCCATTCAGCCTGCCAGAAATTCAGCCATTCAGCCTGCCAGCCATTCAGCCTTTCAGCCTGCCAGCCATTCAGCCTGCCAGCCATTCTGCCATTCAGCCATTCAGCCTTTCAGCCTTTCAGCCTTTCAGCCTTTCAGCCTTTCAGCCATTCAGCCATTCAGCCATTCAGCCTTTCAGCCATTGAGCCATTCAGCCATTCAGCCATTCAGCCATTCAGCCATTGAGCCATTGAGCCATTCAACCATTCAGCCTGCCAGCCATTCAGCCTGCCAGCCAATCAGCCTGCCAGCCATTCATCCTGCCAGCCATTCAACCATTCAGCCTGCCAGAAATTCAGCCATTCAGCCTGCCAGCCATTCAGCCATTCAGCCTGCCAGCCATTCAGCCTGCCAGCCATTCAGCCATTCAGCCTGCCTGCCACTCAGCGATTCAGCCATTCAGCCATTCTGTCATTCAGCCATTCAGCCTTTCAGCCATTCAGCCTGCCAGCTATTCAGCCATTCAGAATGCCAGCCATTCAGCCATTTAGCCTGCCAGCCACTCAGCCATTCAGAATGCCAGCCATTCAGCCGACCAGCATTCAGCCATTCAGCCATTCTGCCATTCAGCCTGCCATCCATTCAGCCTTTCAGCCATTCAGCCTGCCAGCCATTCAGCCATTCAGCCTGCCAGCCATTGAGCCTGCCAGCAATTCAGCCTGCCAGCCATTCAGCCATTCAGCCAGCCAGCCATTCAACCATTCAGCCTGCCAGACATTCAGACTTTCAGCCTGCCAGACATTCAGCCTGCCAGCCATTCAGCCATTGAGCCTGCCACCCATTCAGCCTTTCAGCCAATCAGCCAGCCATTCAGCCAGCCAGCCATTCAGCAATTCAGCTGCCAGCCATTCAGCCATTAAGCCATTCAGCCTGCCAGCCATTCAGCGATTCAGCCATTCAACCATTCAGCCTGCCAGAAATTCAGCCATTCAGCCTGCCAGCCATTCTGCCATTCAGCCTGCCAGCCATTCAGCCTGCCAGCCATTCAGCCTGCCAGACATTCAGCCTGCCAGCTATTCAGCCTGCCAGCCATTCAGCCTGCCAGACATTCAGTCATTCAGCCATTTAGCCATTCAGTCTGCCAGCCTGACTGCCAGCCATTCAGCCTGCCAGCCATTCAGCCTGCCAGACATTCAGCCTGCCAGCCATTCAGCCTGCCAGACATTCAGTCATTCAGCCATTTAGCCATTCAGCCTGCCAGCCATTCTGCCATTCAACCTGCCAGCCATTCAGGCATTCCGCCTGCCAGCCATTCAGCCTTTCAGCCATTCAGCCATTCAGCCTGCCAGACATTAAGCCATTCAGCCATTCAGCCGGCGAGCCATTCATTCAGCCATTCAGCCTTTCAGCCTGCCAGCCATTCAGCCTACCAGCCAATCAGCCATTCAGCCTGCCAGCCATTCAGCAATTCAGCCTTTCAGCCTGCCAGCCATTCAGCCTGCCAGCCATTCAGTCTGCCAGCCATTCAGCCATTCAGCCTGCCAGAAATTCAGCCATTCAGCCTGCCAGCCATTCAGCCTTTCAGCCTGCCAGCCATTCAGCCTGCCAGCCATTCTGCCATTCAGCCATTCAGCCTTTCAGCCATTCAGCCTTTCAGCCTTTCAGCCATTCAGCCATTCAGCCATTCAGCCATTCAGCCATTGAGCCATTGAGCCATTGAGCCATTCAACCATTCAGCCTGCCAGCCTTTCAGCCAATCAGCCATTCAGCCTGCCAGCCATTCAGCCTGCCTGCCTTTCAGCCATTCAGCCTGCCAGCCATTCAGCCAGCCAGCCATTCAGCAATTCAGCCTGCCAGCCATTCAGCCATTAAGCCATTCAGCCTGCCAGCGATTCAGCCATTCAGCCATTCAGCCATTCAGCCATTCAGCCTGCCAGCCATTCAGCCATTCAGCCATTCAGCCTGCCAGTCATTCAGCCGTTGAGCCATTCAGCCATTCAACCATTCAGCCTGCCAAGAAATTCAGCCATTCAGCCTGCCAGCTTGACTGCCAGCCATTAAGCCATTAAGCCAGCCAACGATCCAGCGATTCAGCCTGCCAGCCATTCAGCCATTCAGCCATTCCTCCATTCAGCCAGCCAGCCATTCATCCTGCCAGCCTGCCAGCCATTCAGCCATTCAGCCATCCAGCCATTCAGCCATTCAGAAATTCAGCCATTCAGTCAGACAGCCATTCAGCCATTCAGCCTGCCAGCCATTGAGCCATTAAGCCATTCAGCCAGCCAGCCATTCAACCATTCAGCCTGCCAGAAATTCAGCCATTCAGTCTGCCAGCCGTTCAGCCATTCAGCCTGCCAGCCGTTCAGCCATTCAGCCTGCCAGCCTGCCAGCCATTCAGCCTGCCAGCCTGCCAGCCATCAGCCATTCAGCCATCCAGCCATTCAGCCATTCAGAAATTCAGCCATTCAGTCAGACAGCCATTCAGCCATTCAGCCTGCCAGCCATTGAGCCATTAAGCCATTCAGCCAGCCAGCCATTCAACCATTCAGCCTGCCAGCAATTCAGCCATTCAGCCTGCCAGCCATTCAGCCATTCAGCCATTCAGCCTGCCAGCCATTCACCTGCCAGCCATTCAGCCTGCCAGACATTCAGTCATTCAGCCATTTAGCCATTCAGTCTGCCAGCCTGACTGCCAGCCATTCAGCCTGCCAGCCATTCAGCCTGCCAGACATTCAGCCTGCCAGCCATTCAGCCTGCCAGACATTCAGTCATTCAGCCATTTAGCCATTCAGCCTGCCAGCCATTCTGCCATTCAACCTGCCAGCCATTCAGGCATTCCGCCTGCCAGCCATTCAGCCTTTCAGCCATTCAGCCATTCAGCCTGCCAGACATTAAGCCATTCAGCCATTCAGCCAGCGAGCCATTCATTCAGCCATTCAGCCTTTCAGCCTGCCAGCCATTCAGCCTACCAGCCAATCAGCCATTCAGCCTGGCAGCCATTCAGCAATTCAGCCTTTCAGCCTGCCAGCCATTCAGCCTGCCAGCCATTCAGTCTGCCAGCCATTCAGCCATTCAGCCTGCCAGAAATTCAGCCATTCAGCCTGCCAGCCATTCAGCCTTTCAGCCTGCCAGCCATTCAGCCTGCCAGCCATTCTGCCATTCAGCCATTCAGCCTTTCAGCCATTCAGCCTTTCAGCCTTTCAGCCATTCAGCCATTCAGCCATTCAGCCATTCAGCCATTGAGCCATTGAGCCATTGAGCCATTCAACCATTCAGCCTGCCAGCCTTTCAGCCAATCAGCCATTCAGCCTGCCAGCCATTCAGCCTGCCAGCCTTTCAGCCATTCAGCCTGCCAGCCATTCAGCCAGCCAGCCATTCAGCAATTCAGCCTGCCAGCCATTCAGCCATTAAGCCATTCAGCCTGCCAGCGATTCAGCCATTCAGCCATTCAGCCATTCAGCCATTCAGCCATTCAGCCTGCCAGCCATTCAGCCATTCAGCCATTCAACCTGCCAGTCATTCTGCCGTTGAGCCATTCAGCCATTCAACCATTCAGCCTGCCAAGAAATTCAGCCATTCAGCCTGCCAGCTTGACTGCCAGCCATTAAGCCATTAAGCCAGCCAACGATCCAGCGATTCAGCCATTCAGCCATTCAGCCATTCAGCCATTCCTCCATTCAGCCAGCCAGCCATTCAGCCTGCCAGCCTGCCAGCCATTCAGCCTGCCAGCCTGCCAGCCATCAGCCATTCAGCCATCCAGCCATTCAGCCATTCAGAAATTCAGCCATTCAGTCAGACAGCCATTCAGCCATTCAGCCTGCCAGCCATTGAGCCATTAAGCCATTCAGCCAGCCAGCCATTCAACCATTCAGCCTGCCAGAAATTCAGCCATTCAGTCTGCCAGCCGTTCAGCCATTCAGCCTGCCAGCCGTTCAGCCATTCAGCCTGCCAGCCATTCAGCCATTCAGCCTGCCAGCAATTCAGCCATTCAGCCTGCCAGCCATTCAGCCATTCAGCCATTCAGCCTGCCAGCCATTCACCTGCCAGCCATTCAGCCATTAAGCCATTCAGCCTGCCAGCCATTCAGCCAGACAGCAATTCAGCCTGCCAACCATTTAGTCTACCAGCCATTCAGCCATTTAGCCTGCCAGCCATTCAGCCATTCAGCCTGCCAGCATTCAGTCTGCCAGCCATTCAGCCTGCCAGCCTGCCAGCCATTCAGCCTGCCAGCCTGCCAGCCATTCAGCCTGCCAGCCATTGAGCCTGCCAGCCATTCAGCCATTCAGCCAGCCAGCCATTCAGCCATTCAGCCTGCCAGACATTCAGACTTTCAGCCTGCCAGACATTCAGCCTGCCAGCCATTGAGCCATTGAGCCTGCCATCCATTCAAGCTGCCAGCCATTCAGCCTGCCAGCCATTCAGCCATTGAGCCTGCCACCCATTCAGCCTTTCAGCCAATCAGCCATTCAGCCTGCCAGCCTTTCAGCCATTCAGCCTGCCAGCCATTCAGCCATTCAGCCTGCCAGCAATTCAGCCATTCAGCCTGCCAGCCATTCAGCCATTCAGCCATTCAGCCTGCCAGCCATTCAGCCATTGAGCCAGCCATTCAGCCTGCCAGCCATTCACCTGCCAGCCATTCAGCCATTAAGCCATTCAGCCAGCCAGCCATTCAGCCATTCAGCCTGCCAGACATTCAACCTGCCAGCCATTCAGCCAAACAGCAATTCAGCCTGCCAACCATTTAGTCTGCCAGCCATTCAGCAATTCAGCCTGCCAGCCATTCAGCCATTAAGCCATTCAGCCTGCCAGCGATTCAGCCATTCAGCCATTCAGCCATTCAGCCATTCAGCCATTCAGCCTGCCAGCCATTCAGCCATTCAGCCATTCAGCCTGCCAGTCATTCAGCCGTTGAGCCATTCAGCCATTCAACCATTCAGCCTGCCAAGAAATTCAGCCATTCAGCCTGCCAGCTTGACTGCCAGCCATTAAGCCATTAAGCCAGCCAACGATCCAGCGATTCAGCCTGCCAGCCATTCAGCCATTCAGCCATTCCTCCATTCAGCCAGCCAGCCATTCAGCCTGCCAGCCTGCCAGCCATTCAGCCATTCAGCCATCCAGCCATTCAGCCATTCAGAAATTCAGCCATTCAGTCAGACAGCCATTCAGCCATTCAGCCTGCCAGCCATTGAGCCATTAAGCCATTCAGCCAGCCAGCCATTCAACCATTCAGCCTGCCAGAAATTCAGCCATTCAGTCTGCCAGCCGTTCAGCCATTCAGCCTGCCAGCCGTTCAGCCATTCAGCCTGCCAGCCTGCCAGCCATTCAGCCTGCCAGCCTGCCAGCCATCAGCCATTCAGCCATCCAGCCATTCAGCCATTCAGAAATTCAGCCATTCAGTCAGACAGCCATTCAGCCATTCAGCCTGCCAGCCATTGAGCCATTAAGCCATTCAGCCAGCCAGCCATTCAACCATTCAGCCTGCCAGCAATTCAGCCATTCAGCCTGCCAGCCATTCAGCCATTCAGCCATTCAGCCTGCCAGCCATTCACCTGCCAGCCATTCAGCCTGCCAGACATTCAGTCATTCAGCCATTTAGCCATTCAGTCTGCCAGCCTGACTGCCAGCCATTCAGCCTGCCAGCCATTCAGCCTGCCAGACATTCAGCCTGCCAGCCATTCAGCCTGCCAGACATTCAGTCATTCAGCCATTTAGCCATTCAGCCTGCCAGCCATTCTGCCATTCAACCTGCCAGCCATTCAGGCATTCCGGCTGCCAGCCATTCAGCCTTTCAGCCATTCAGCCATTCAGCCTGCCAGACATTAAGCCATTCAGCCATTCAGCCAGCGAGCCATTCATTCAGCCATTCAGCCTTTCAGCCTGCCAGCCATTCAGCCTACCAGCCAATCAGCAATTCAGCCTTTCAGCCTGCCAGCCATTCAGCCTGCCAGCCATTCAGTCTGCCAGCCATTCAGCCATTCAGCCTGCCAGAAATTCAGCCATTCAGCCTGCCAGCCATTCAGCCTTTCAGCCTGCCAGCCATTCAGCCTGCCAGCCATTCTGCCATTCAGCCATTCAGGCTTTCAGCCATTCAGCCTTTCAGCCTTTCAGCCATTCAGCCATTCAGCCATTCAGCCATTCAGCCATTGAGCCATTGAGCCATTGAGCCATTCAACCATTCAGCCTGCCAGCCTTTCAGCCAATCAGCCATTCAGCCTGCCAGCCATTCAGCCTGCCAGCCTTTCAGCCATTCAGCCTGCCAGCCATTCAGCCAGCCAGCCATTCAGCAATTCAGCCTGCCAGCCATTCAGCCATTAAGCCATTCAGCCTGCCAGCGATTCAGCCATTCAGCCATTCAGCCATTCAGCCATTCAGCCATTCAGCCTGCCAGCCATTCAGCCATTCAGCCATTCAGCCTGCCAGTCATTCAGCCGTTGAGCCATTCAGCCATTCAACCATTCAGCCTGCCAAGAAATTCAGCCATTCAGCCTGCCAGCTTGACTGCCAGCCATTAAGCCATTAAGCCAGCCAACGATCCAGCGATTCAGCCTGCCAGCCATTCAGCCATTCAGCCATTCCTCCATTCAGCCAGCCAGCCATTCAGCCTGCCAGCCTGCCAGCCATTCAGCCTGCCAGCCTGCCAGCCATCAGCCATTCAGCCATCCAGCCATTCAGCCATTCAGAAATTCAGCCATTCAGTCAGACAGCCATTCAGCCATTCAGCCTGCCAGCCATTGAGCCATTAAGCCATTCAGCCAGCCAGCCATTCAACCATTCAGCCTGCCAGAAATTCAGCCATTCAGTCTGCCAGCCGTTCAGCCATTCAGCCTGCCAGCCGTTCAGCCATTCAGCCTGCCAGCCATTCAGCCATTCAGCCTGCCAGCAATTCAGCCATTCAGCCTGCCAGCCATTCAGCCATTCAGCCTGCCAGCCTGCCAGCCATTCACCTGCCAGCCATTCAGCCATTAAGCCATTCAGCCTGCCAGCCATTCAGCCAGACAGCAATTCAGCCTGCCAACCATTTAGTCTACCAGCCATTCAGCCATTTAGCCTGCCAGCCATTCAGCCATTCAGCCTGCCAGCATTCAGTCTGCCAGCCATTCAGCCTGCCAGCCTGCCAGCCTGCCAGCCTGCCAGCCTGCCAGCCATTCAGCCTGCCAGCCATTGAGCCTGCCAGCCATTCAGCCATTCAGCCAGCCAGCCATTCAGCCATTCAGCCTGCCAGACATTCAGACTTTCAACCTGCCAGACATTCAGCCTGCCAGCCATTGAGCCATTGAGCCTGCCATCCATTCAAACTGCCAGCCATTCAGCCTGCCAGCCATTCAGCCATTGAGCCTGCCACCCATTCAGCCTTTCAGCCAATCAGCCATTCAGCCTGCCAGCCTTTCAGCCATTCAGCCTGCCAGCCATTCAGCCATTCAGCCTGCCAGCAATTCAGCCATTCAGCCTGCCAGCCATTCAGCCATTCAGCCATTCAGCCTGCCAGCCATTCAGCCATTGAGCCAGCCATTCAGCCTGCCAGCCATTCACCTGCCAGCCATTCAGCCATTAAGCCATTCAGCCAGCCAGCCATTCAGCCATTCAGCCTGCCAGACATTCAACCTGCCAGCCATTCAGCCAAACAGCAATTCAGCCTGCCAACCATTTAGTCTGCCAGCCATTCAGCAATTCAGCCTGCCAGCCATTCAGCCATTCAGCCTGCCAGCATTCAGTCTGCCAGCCATTCAGCCTGCCAGCCATTCAGCCTGCCAGCAATTCAGCCTGCCAGCCATTCAGCCATTCAGCCTGCCAGCCATTCAGCCTGCCAGCCATTCAGCCATTCAGCCTGCCAGCCATTCAGCCTGCCAGCAATTCAGCCTGCCAGCCATTCTGCCATTCAGCCAGCCAGCCATTCAACCATTCAGCCTGCCAGACATTCAGACTTTCAGCCTGCCAGACATTCAGCCTGCCACCCATTCAGCCTTTCAGCCAATCAGCCATTCAGCCTGCCAGCCATTCAGCCTGCCAGCCTTTCAGCCATTCAGCCTGCCAGCCATTCAGCCAGCCAGCCATTCAGCAATTCAGCTGCCAGCCATTCAGCCATTAAGCCATTCAGCCTGCCAGCCATTCAGCGATTCAGCCATTCAGCGATTCAGCCATTCAACCATTCAGCCTGCCAGAAATTCAGCCATTCAGCCTGCCAGCCATTCTGCCATTCAGCCTGCCAGCCATTCAGCCTGCCAGACATTCAGCCTGCCAGCCATTCAGCCTGCCAGCCATTCAGTCATTCAGCCATTTAGTCATTCAGTCTGCCAGCCTGTCAGCCTGACTGCCAGCCATTCAGCCTGCCAGCCATTCAGCCTGCCAGACATTCAGCCTGCCAGCCATTCAGCCTGCCAGCCATTCAGCCTGCCAGACATTCAGTCATTCAGCCATTTAGCCATTCAGCCTGCCAGCCATTCTGCCATTCAACCTGCCAGCCATTCAGGCATTCCGCCTGCCAGCCATTCAGCCTTTCAGCCATTCAGCCATTCAGCCTGCCAGACATTTAGCCATTCAGCCATTCAGCCGGCGAGCCATTCATTCAGCCATTCAGCCTGCCAGCCATTCAGCCTACCAGCCAATCAGCCATTCAGCCTGCCAGCCATTCAGCAATTCAGCCATTCAGCCTGCCAACCATTCAGTTGCCAGCCATTCATTCAGACAGCAATTCAGCCTTTCAGCCTGCCAGCCATTCAGCCTGCCAGCCATTCAGTCTGCCAGCCATTCAGCCATTCAGCCTGCCAGAAATTCAGCCATTCAGCCTGCCAGCCATTCAGCCTTTCAGCCTGCCAGCCATTCAGACTGCCAGCCATTCTGCCATTCAGCCATTCAGCCTTACAGCCTTTCAGCCTTTCAGCCTTCCAGCCTTTCAGCCTTTCAGCCTTTCAGCCTTTCAGCCTTTCAGCCATTCAGCCATTCAGCCTTTCAGCCATTCAGCCATTCAGCCATTCAGCCATTCAGCCTTTCAGCCATTCAGCCATTCAGCCATTCAGCCATTCAGCCATTCAACCATTCAGCCTGCCAGCCATTCAGCCTGCCAGCCATTCAGCCTGCCAGCCATTCATCCTGCCAGCCATTCAACCATTCAGCCTGCCAGAAATTCAGCCATTCAGCCTGCCAGCCATTCAGCCATTCAGCCTGCCAGCCATTCAGCCTGCCAGCCATTCAGCCATTCAGCCTGCCTGCCACTCAGCCATTCAGCCATTCAGTCAATCAGCCATTCAGCCTTTCAGCCATTCAGCCTGCCAGCTATTCAGCCATTCAGAATGCCAGCCATTCAGCCATTTAGCCTGCCAGCCATTCAGCCATTCAGAATGCCAGCCATTCAGCCTACCAGCATTCAGCCATTCAGCCATTCTGCCATTCAGCCTGCCATCCATTCAGCCTTTCAGCCATTCAGACTGCCAGCCATTCAGCCATTCAGACTGCCAGCCATTCAGCCATTCAGCCATGCAGCCTGCCAGCCATTCAGCCTGCCAGCCATTCAGCCTGCCAGCCATTCAGCCATACAGCCTGCGAGAAATGCACCCATTCAGCCTGCCAGCCATTCAGCCATTCAGCCATTCAGCCAGCCATTCAGCCATTCAGCCTGCCAGCCAATCAGCCATTCAGCCTGTCAGAAATTCAGCATTTCAGCCTGCCGACTATTCAACCATTCAGCCATTCAGCCTGCCAGCCATTCAGCCTGCAAGCATTCAGCCATTCAGCCTGCCAGCCATTCAGCCTGCCAGCATTCAGCCATTCAGCCTGCCAGCCATTCAGCCTGCCATCCATTCATCCATTCAGCCTGCCAGAAATTCAGCCATTCAGCCATTGAGCCATTCAGCCTTTCAGCCTGCCAGCCATTCAGCCATTCAGCCTGCCATCCAGTCAGACTGCCAGCCATTCATCCATTCAGCCTGCCAGCCATTCAGTAATTGAGCCATTCAGCCATTCAGCCTGCCAGCCATTCAACCATTCAGCCTGCCAGCCATTCAGCCATTCAGCCTGCCAGCCATTCAGCCATTCAGCCTGCCAGCCATTCAGCCATTCAGCCATTCAGTCTGCCAGCCATTCAGCCTGCCAGCCATTCAGCCATTCAACCATTCAGCCTGCCAAAAATTCAGCCATTCAGCCTGCCAGCTTGACTGTCAGTCATTAAGCCATTAAGCCAGCCAATTATCCAGCGATTCAGCCTGCCAGCCATTCAGCCATTCAGCCATTCAGCCATTCCTCCATTCAGCCAGCCAGCCATTCAGCCTGCCAGCCTGCCAGCCATTCAGCCAGCCAGCCATTCAGCCATTATGCCTGCCAGATATTCTGCCATCCAGCCATTCAGCCATTCAGAAATTCAGCCATTCAGTCAGACAGCAATTCAGCCTGCCAGCCATTCAGCCTGCCAGCCGTTCAGCCTGCCAGCCGTTCAGCCTGCCAGCCGTTCAGCCTGCCAGCCGTTCAGCCTGCCAGCCGTTCAACCTGCCAGCCGTTCAGCCATTCAGCCGTTCAGCCATTCAGCCTTCCAGCCATTCAGCCATTCAGCCAGCCAGCCATTCAGCCTGCCAGCCATTCAGCCGTTCAGCCATTCAGCCATTCAGCCTGCCAGCCTGCCAGCCATTCAGCCATTCAGCCATTCAGCCTGCCAGCCATTCAGCCATTCAGCCATTCAGCCTGCCAGCCATTCACCCATTAAGCCATTCAGCCAGCCAGCCATTCAGCCTGCCAGAAATTCAGCCATTCAGCCTGCCAGCCATTCAGCCATTCAGCCTGCCAGCAATTCAGCCATTCAGCCTGCCAGCCATTCACCTGCCAGCCATTCAGCCATTAAGCCATTCAGCCAGCCAGCCATTCAGCCATTCAGCCTGCCAGAAATTCAGCCATTCAGCCTGCCAGCCATTCTGCCATTCAGTCAGCCAGCCGGCGAGCCATTCATTCAGCCATTCAGCCTTTCAGCCTGCCAGCCATTCAGCCTACCAGCCAATCAGCCATTCAGCCTGCCAGCCATTCAGCCATTCAGCCATTCAGCCATTCCTCCATTCAGCCAGCCAGCCATTCAGCCTGCCAGCCTGCCAGCCATTCACCCTGCCAGCCTGCCAGCCATCAGCCATTCAGCCATTCTGCCATCCAGCCATTCAGCCATTCAGAAATTCAGCCATTCAATCAGACAGCAATTCAGCCTGCCAGCCATTCAGCCTGCCAGCCGTTCAGCCGTTCAGCCGTTCAGCCATTCAGCCATTCAGCCATTCAGCCTTCCAGCCATTCAGCCTGCCAGCCATTCAGCCATTAAGCCATTCAGCCAGCCAGCCATTCAGCCTGCCAGCCATTCAGCCTGCCAGCCATTCAGCCTGCCAGCCATTCAGCCATACAGCCTGCGAGAAATGCAGCCATTCAGCCTGCCAGCCATTCAGCCATTCAGCCATTCAGCCAGCCATTCAGCCATTCAGCCTGCCAGCCAATCAGCCATTCAGCCTGTCAGAAATTCAGCATTTCAGCCTGCCGACTATTCACCCATTCAGCCATTCAGCCTGCCAGCCATTCAGCCTGCAAGCATTCAGCCATTCAGCCTGCCAGCCATTCAGCCTGCCAGCATTCAGCCATTCAGCCTGCCAGCCATTCAGCCTGCCATCCATTCATCCATTCAGCCTGCCAGCATTCAGCCTGCCATCCATTCATCCATTCAGCCTGCCAGCCATTCAGCCTGCCATCCATTCATCCATTCAGCCTGCCAGAAATTCAGCCATTCAGCCATTGAGCCATTCAGCCGTTCAGCCTGCCAGCCATTCAGCCATTCAGCCTGCCATCCAGTCAGACTGCCAGCCATTCATCCATTCAGCCTGCCAGCCATTCAGTAATTGAGCCATTCAGCCATTCAGCCTGCCAGCCATTCAACCATTCAGCCTGCCAGCCATTCAGCCATTCAGCCTGCCAGCCATTCAGCCATTCAGCCTGCCAGCCATTCAGCCATTCAGCCATTCAGTCTGCCAGCCATTCAGCCTGCCAGCCATTCAGCCATTCAACCATTCAGCCTGCCAAAAATTCAGCCATTCAGCCTGCCAGCTTGACTGTCAGTCATTAAGCCATTAAGCCAGCCAATTATCCAGCGATTCAGCCTGCCAGCCATTCAGCCATTCAGCCATTCAGCCATTCCTCCATTCAGCCAGCCAGCCATTCAGCCTGCCAGCCTGCCAGCCATTCAGCCAGCCAGCCATTCAGCCATTATGCCTGCCAGATATTCTGCCATCCAGCCATTCAGCCATTCAGAAATTCAGCCATTCAGTCAGACAGCAATTCAGCCTGCCAGCCATTCAGCCTGCCAGCCGTTCAGCCTGCCAGCCGTTCAGCCTGCCAGCCGTTCAGCCTGCCAGCCGTTCAGCCTGCCAGCCGTTCAACCTGCCAGCCGTTCAGCCATTCAGCCGTTCAGCCATTCAGCCTTCCAGCCATTCAGCCATTCAGCCAGCCAGCCATTCAGCCTGCCAGCCATTCAGCCGTTCAGCCATTCAGCCATTCAGCCTGCCAGCCTGCCAGCCATTCAGCCATTCAGCCATTCAGCCTGCCAGCCATTCAGCCATTCAGCCATTCAGCCTGCCAGCCATTCACCCATTAAGCCATTCAGCCAGCCAGCCATTCAGCCTGCCAGAAATTCAGCCATTCAGCCTGCCAGCCATTCAGCCATTCAGCCTGCCAGCAATTCAGCCATTCAGCCTGCCAGCCATTCACCTGCCAGCCATTCAGCCATTAAGCCATTCAGCCAGCCAGCCATTCAGCCATTCAGCCTGCCAGAAATTCAGCCATTCAGCCTGCCAGGCATTCTGCCATTCAGTCAGCCAGCCGGCGAGCCATTCATTCAGCCATTCAGCCTTTCAGCCTGCCAGCCATTCAGCCTACCAGCCAATCAGCCATTCAGCCTGCCAGCCATTCAGCCATTCAGCCATTCAGCCATTCCTCCATTCAGCCAGCCAGCCATTCAGCCTGCCAGCCTGCCAGCCATTCACCCTGCCAGCCTGCCAGCCATCAGCCATTCAGCCATTCTGCCATCCAGCCATTCAGCCATTCAGAAATTCAGCCATTCAATCAGACAGCAATTCAGCCTGCCAGCCATTCAGCCTGCCAGCCGTTCAGCCGTTCAGCCGTTCAGCCATTCAGCCATTCAGCCATTCAGCCTTCCAGCCATTCAGCCTGCCAGCCATTCAGCCATTAAGCCATTCAGCCAGCCAGCCATTCAGCCTGCCAGCCATTCAGCCTGCCAGCCATTCAGCCTGCCAGCCATTCAGCCATACAGCCTGCGAGAAATGCAGCCATTCAGCCTGCCAGCCATTCAGCCATTCAGCCATTCAGCCAGCCATTCAGCCATTCAGCCTGCCAGCCAATCAGCCATTCAGCCTGTCAGAAATTCAGCATTTCAGCCTGCCGACTATTCACCCATTCAGCCATTCAGCCTGCCAGCCATTCAGCCTGCAAGCATTCAGCCATTCAGCCTGCCAGCCATTCAGCCTGCCAGCATTCAGCCATTCAGCCTGCCAGCCATTCAGCCTGCCATCCATTCATCCATTCAGCCTGCCAGCATTCAGCCATTCAGCCTGCCAGCCATTCAGCCTGCCAGCATTCAGCCATTCAGCCTGCCAGCCATTCAGCCTGCCAGCCATTCAGCCTGCCATCCATTCATCCATTCAGCCTGCCAGAAAATCAGCCATTCAGCCATTGAGCCATTCAGCCTTTCAGCCAGCCAGCCATTCAGCCATTCAGCCTGCCATCCAGTCAGACTGCCAGCCATTCATCCATTCAGCCTGCCAGCCATTCAGTAATTGAGCCATTCAGCCATTCAGCCTGCCAGCCATTCAACCATTCAGCCTGCCAGCCATTCAGCCATTCAGCCTGCCAGCCATTCAGCCATTCAGCCTGCCAGCCATTCAGCCATTCAGCCATTCAGCCTGCCAGCCATTCAGCCTGCCAGCCATTCAGCCATTCAACCATTCAGCCTGCCAGAAATTCAGCCATTCAGCCTGCCAGCTTGACTGTCAGTCATTAAGCCATTAAGCCAGCCAATTATCCAGCGATTCAGCCTGCCAGCCATTCAGCCATTCAGCCATTCAGCCATTCCTCCATTCAGCCAGCCAGCCATTCAGCCTGCCAGCCTGCCAGCCATTCAGCCAGCCAGCCATTCAGCCATTATGCCTGCCAGATATTCTGCCATCCAGCCATTCAGCCATTCAGAAATTCAGCCATTCAGTCAGACAGCAATTCAGCCTGCCAGCCATTCAGCCTGCCAGCCGTTCAGCCTGCCAGCCGTTCAGCCTGCCAGCCGTTCAGCCTGCCAGCCGTTCAGCCTGCCAGCCGTTCAGCCTACCAGCCGTTCAGCCATTCAGCCGTTCAGCCATTCAGCCTTCCAGCCATTCAGCCATTCAGCCAGCCAGCCATTCAGCCTGCCAGCCATTCAGCCGTTCAGCCATTCAGCCATTCAGCCTGCCAGCCTGCCAGCCTGCCAGCCATTCAGCCATTCAGCCTGCCAGCCATTCAGCCATTCAGCCATTCAGCCTGCCAGCCATTCACCCATTAAGCCATTCAGCCAGCCAGCCATTCAGCCTGCCAGAAATTCAGCCATTCAGCCTGCCAGCCATTCAGCCATTCAGCCTGCCAGCAATTCAGCCATTCAGCCTGCCAGCCATTCACCTGCCAGCCATTCAGCCATTAAGCCATTCAGCCAGCCAGCCATTCAGCCATTCAGCCTGCCAGAAATTCAGCCATTCAGCCTGCCAGCCATTCTGCCATTCAGTCAGCCAGCCGGCGAGCCATTCATTCAGCCATTCAGCCTTTCAGCCTGCCAGCCATTCAGCCTACCAGCCAATCAGCCATTCAGCCTGCCAGCCATTCAGCCATTCAGCCATTCAGCCATTCCTCCATTCAGCCAGCCAGCCATTCAGCCTGCCAGCCTGCCAGCCATTCACCCTGCCAGCCTGCCAGCCATCAGCCATTCAGCCATTCTGCCATCCAGCCATTCAGCCATTCAGAAATTCAGCCATTCAATCAGACAGCAATTCAGCCTGCCAGCCATTCAGCCTGCCAGCCGTTCAGCCGTTCAGCCGTTCAGCCATTCAGCCATTCAGCCATTCAGCCTTCCAGCCATTCAGCCTGCCAGCCATTCAGCCATTAAGCCATTCAGCCAGCCAGCCATTCAGCCTGCCAGCCATTCAGCCTGCCAGCCATTCAGCCTGCCAGCCATTCAGCCATACAGCCTGCGAGAAATGCAGACATTCAGCCTGCCAGCCATTCAGCCATTCAGCCATTCAGCCAGCCATTCAGCCATTCAGCCTGCCAGCCAATCAGCCATTCAGCCTGTCAGAAATTCAGCATTTCAGCCTGCCGACTATTCACCCATTCAGCCATTCAGCCTGCCAGCCATTCAGCCTGCAAGCATTCAGCCATTCAGCCTGCCAGCCATTCAGCCTGCCAGCATTCAGCCATTCAGCCTGCCAGCCATTCAGCCTGCCATCCATTCATCCATTCAGCCTGCCAGCATTCAGCCATTCAGCCTGCCAGCCATTCAGCCTGCCAGCATTCAGCCATTCAGCCTGCCAGCCATTCAGCCTGCCAGCCATTCAGCCAGTCAGCCTGCCAGAAATTCAGCCATTCAGCCATTGAGCCATTCAGCCTTTCAGCCTGCCAGCCATTCAGCCATTCAGCCTGCCAGCCATTCAGACTGCCAGCCATTCATCCATTCAGCCTGCCAGCCATTCAGTAATTGAGCCATTCAGCCATTCAGCCTGCCAGCCATTCAACCATTCAGCCTGCCAGCCATTCAGCCATTCAGCCTGCCAGCCATTCAGCCATTCAGCCTGCCAGCCATTCAGCCATTCAGCCATTCAGCCTGCCAGCCATTCAGCCTGCCAGCCATTCAGCCATTCAACCATTCAGCCTGCCAGAAATTCAGCCATTCAGCCTTCCAGCTTGACTGTCAGCCATTAAGCCATTAAGCCAGCCAATAATCCAGCCATTCAGCCTGCCAGCCATTCAGCCATTCAGCCATTCAGCCATTCCTCCATTCAGCCAGCCAGCCATTCAGCCTGCCAGCCTGCCAGCCATTCAGCCAGCCAGCCATTCAGCCATTATGCCTGCCAGATATTCTGCCATTCAGCCATTCAGCCATTCAGAAATTCAGCCATTCAGTCAGACAGCAATTCAGCCTGCCAGCCATTCAGCCTGCCAGCCGTTCAGCCTGCCAGCCGTTCAGCCGTTCAGCCGTTCAGCCATTCAGCCATTCAGCCATTCAGCCTTCCCGCCATTCAGCCATTCAGCCAGCCAGCCATTCAGCCTGCCAGCCATTCAGCCGTTCAGCCATTCAGCCATTCAGCCTGCCAGCCTGCCAGCCATTCAGCCATTCAGCCATTCAGCCATTCAGCCTGCCAGCCTGCCAGCCATTCAGCCATTCAGCCATTCAGCCTGCCAGCCATTCAGCCATTCAGCCTGCCAGCCATTCAGCCATTCAGCCATTCAGCCTGCCAGCCATTCACCCATTAAGCCATTCAGCCAGCCAGCCATTCAGCCTGCCAGAAATTCAGCCATTCAGCCTGCCAGCCATTCAGCCATTCAGCCTGCCAGCAATTCAGCCATTCAGCCTGCCAGCCATTCACCTGCCAAACATTCAGCCATTAAGCCATTCAGCCAGCCAGCCATTCAGCCATTCAGCCTGCCAGAAATTCAGCCATTCAGCCTGCCAGCCATTCTGCCATTCAGTCAGCCAGCCGGCGAGCCATTCATTCAGCCATTCAGCCTTTCAGCCTGCCAGCCATTCAGCCTACCAGCCAATCAGCCATTCAGCCATTCAGCCATTCCTACTTTCAGCCAGCCAGCCATTCAGCCTGCCAGCCTGCCAGCCATTCAGCAATTCAGCCATTCAGCCTGCCAACCATTCAGTTGCCAGCCATTCAGTCAGACAGCAATTCAGCCTTTCAGCCTGCCAGCCATTCAGCCTGCCAGCCATTCAGCTATTCAGCCTGCCAGAAATTCAGCCATTCAGCCTGCCAGCCATTCAGCCTGCCAGCCTGCCAGCCATTCTGTCATTCAGCCATTCAGCCATTCAGCCTTTCAGCCTTTCAGCCTTTCAGCCATTCAGCCTTCCAGCCATTCAGCCATTCAGCCAGCCAGCCATTCAGCCTGCCAGCCATTCAGCCATTCAGCCTGCCAGCCTGCCAGCCATTCAGCCATTCAGCCATTCAGCCTGCCAGCCATTCAGCCATTCAGCCATTCAGCCTGCCAGCCATTCACCCATTAAGCCATTCAGCCAGCCAGCCATTCAGCCTGCCAGCCATTCAGCCATTCAGCCTGCCAGCAATTCAGCCATTCAGCCTGCCAGCCATTCACCTGCCAAACATTCAGCCATTAAGCCATTCAGCCAGCCAGCCATTCAGCCATTCAGCCTGCCAGAAATTCAGCCATTCAGCCTGCCAGCCATTCTGCCATTCAGTCAGCCAGCCGGCGAGCCATTCATTCAGCCATTCAGCCTTTCAGCCTGCCAGCCATTCAGCCATTCAGCCTGCCAGCCATTCAGCCATTCAGCCATTCAGCCATTCCTCCATTCAGCCAGCCAGCCATTCAGCCTGCCAGCCTGCCAGCCATTCACCCTGCCAGCCTGCCAGCCATCAGCCATTCAGCCATTCTGCCATCCAGCCATTCAGCCATTCAGAAATTCAGCCATTCAGTCAGACAGCAATTCAGCCTGCCAGCCATTCAGCCTGCCAGCCGTTCAGCCGTTCAGCCGTTCAGCCATTCAGCCATTCAGCCATTCAGCCTTCCAGCCATTCAGCCTGCCAGCCATTCAGCCATTAAGCCATTCAGCCAGCCAGCCATTCAGCCTGCCAGCCATTCAGCCGTTCAGCCATTCAGCCATTCAGCCTGCCAGCCTGCCAGCCATTCAGCCATTCAGCCTGCCAGCAATTCAGCCATTCAGCCTGCCAGCCATTCACCTGCCAGCCATTCAGCCATTAAGCCATTCAGCCATTCAGCCTGCCAGAAATTCAGCCATTCAGCCTGCCAGCCATTCTGCCATTCAGTCAGCCAGCCGGCGAGCCATTCATTCAGCCATTCAGCCTTTCAGCCTGCCAGCCATTCAGCCTACCAGCCAATCAGCCATTCAGCCTGCCAGCCATTCAGCAATTCAGCCATTCAGCCTGCCAACCATTCAGTTGCCAGCCATTCAGTCAGACAGCAATTCAGCCTTTCAGCCTGCCAGCCATTCAGCCTGCCAGCCATTCAGCCATTCAGCCTGCCAGAAATTCAGCCATTCAGCCTGCCAGCCATTCAGCCTTTCAGCCTGCCAGCCATTCAGCCTGCCAGTCTGCCAGCCATTCTGTCATTCAGCCATTCAGCCATTCAGCCTTTCAGCCTTTCAGCCTTTCAGCCTTTCAGCCATTCAGCCATTCAGCCTTTCAGCCTTTCAGCCTTTCAGCCATTCAGCCATTCAGCCATTCAGCCATTGAGCCATTCAACCATTCAGCCTGCCAGCCATTCAGCCTGCCAGCCATTCATCCATTCAGCCTGCCAGCCATTCAGCCTGCCAGCCATTCAACCATTCAGCCTGCCAGAAATTCAGCCATTCAGCCTGCCAGCCATTCAGCCATTCAGCCTGCCAGCCATTCAGCCATTCAGCCTGCCTGCCATTCAGCCATTCAGCCATTCAGCCTGCCAGCTATTCAGCCATTCAGAATGCCAGCCATTCAGCCATTTAGCCTGCCAGCCATTCAGCCATTCAGAATGCCAGCCATTCAGCCTACCAGCATTCAGCCATTCAGCCTGCCAGCCATTCAGACTGCCAGCCATTCAGCCTGCCAGCCATTCAGCCATTCAGCCATGCAGCCTGCCAGCCATTCAGCCTGCCAGCCATTCAGCCTGCCAGCCATTCAGCCTGCCAGCCATTCAGCCATACAGCCTACGAGAAATGCAGCCATTCAGCCTGCCAGCCATTCAGCCATTCAGCCATTCAGCCAGCCATCCAGCCATTCAGCCATTTAGCCTGCCAGCCAATCAGCCATTCAGACATTCAGCCAATCAGCCATTCAGCCTGCCAGCCATTCAGCCATTCAGCCTGTCAGAAATTCAGCATTTCAGCCTGCCAACTATTCACCCATTCAGCCATTCAGCCTGCCAGCCATTCAGCCTGCCAGCATTCAGCCATTCAGCCTGCCAGCCATTCAGCCTGCCAGCCATTCA
Source organism: Squalus acanthias (assembly GCA_030390025.1). NCBI lineage: Eukaryota > Metazoa > Chordata > Chondrichthyes > Squaliformes > Squalidae > Squalus > Squalus acanthias. The sequence goes on from JASTWF010000513.1 coordinate 234,867, forward strand.
GCCATTCATCCATTCAACCTGCCAGAAATTCAGCCATTCAGCCCGCCAGCCATTCAGCCAGTCAGCCTGCCAGAAATTCAGCCATTCAGCCGTTGAGCCATTCAGCCTTTCAGCCTGCCAGCCATTCAAACATTCAGCCTGATAGAAATTCAGCCATTAACCCTGCCAGCCATTCAACCATTCAGCCTGCAAGCCATTCAGCCATTCAGCCTGCCAGCCATTCAGCCATTCAGCCATTCAGCCGCTGAGCCATTCAGCCATTCAACCATTCAGCCTGCCAGAAATTCAGCCATTCAGCCTGCCAGCTTGACTGTCAGCCATTAAGCCATTAAGCCAGCCAATTATCCAGCGATTCAGCCTGCCAGCCATTCAGCCATTCAGCCATTCCTCCATTCAGCCAGCCAGCCATTCAGCCTGCCAGCCTGCCAGCCATCCTGCCATTCTGCCATCCAGCCATTCAGAAATTCAGCCATTCAGCCATTCAGCCTGCCAGCCATTCACCCATTAAGCCATTCAGCCAGCCAGCCATTCAGCCTGCCAGAAATTCAGCCATTCAGCCTGCCAGCCATTCAGCCATTCAGCCTGCCAGCAATTCAGCCATTCAGCCTGCCAGCCATTCACCTGCCAGCCATTCAGCCATTAAGCCATTCAGCCAGCCAGCCATTCAGCCATTCAGCCTGCCAGAAATTCAGCCATTCAGCCTGCCAGCCATTCTGCCATTCAGTCAGCCAGCCGGCGAGCCATTCATTCAGCCATTCAGCCTTTCAGCCTGCCAGCCATTCAGCCTACCAGCCAATCAGCCATTCAGCCTGCCAGCCATTCAGCCATTCAGCCATTCAGCCATTCCTCCATTCAGCCAGCCAGCCATTCAGCCTGCCAGCCTGCCAGCCATTCACCCTGCCAGCCTGCCAGCCATCAGCCATTCAGCCATTCTGCCATCCAGCCATTCAGCCATTCAGAAATTCAGCCATTCAGTCAGACAGCAATTCAGCCTGCCAGCCATTCAGCCTGCCAGCCGTTCAGCCGTTCAGCCGTTCAGCCATTCAGCCATTCAGCCATTCAGCCTTCCAGCCATTCAGCCTGCCAGCCATTCAGCCATTAAGCCATTCAGCCAGCCAGCCATTCAGCCTGCCAGCCATTCAGCCTGCCAGCCATTCAGCCTGCCAGCCATTCAGCCTGCCAGCCATTCAGCCATACAGCCTGCGAGAAATGCAGCCATTCAGCCTGCCAGCCATTCAGCCATTCAGCCATTCAGCCAGCCATTCAGCCATTCAGCCTGCCAGTCAATCAGCCATTCAGCCTGTCAGAAATTCAGCATTTCAGCCTGCCGACTATTCACCCATTCAGCCATTCAGCCTGCCAGCCATTCAGCCTGCAAGCATTCAGCCATTCAGCCTGCCAGCCATTCAGCCTGCCAGCATTCTGCCATTCAGCCTGCCAGCCATTCAGCCTGCCATCCATTCATCCATTCAGCCTGCCAGCATTCAGCCATTCAGCCTGCCAGGCATTCAGCCTGCCAGCATTCAGCCATTCAGCCTGCCAGCCATTCAGCCTGCCAGCCATTCAGCCAGTCAGCCTGCCAGAAATTCAGCCATTCAGCCATTGAGCCATTCAGCCTTTCAGCCTGCCAGCCATTCAGCCATTCAGCCTGCCAGCCATTCAGACTGCCAGCCATTCATCCATTCAGCCTGCCAGCCATTCAGTAATTGAGCCATTCAGCCATTCAGCCTGCCAGCCATTCAGCCATTCAGCCTGCCAGCCATTCAGCCATTCAGCCTGCCAGCCATTCAGCCATTCAGCCATTCAGCCTGCCAGCCATTCAGCCTGCCAGCCATTCAGCCATTCAACCATTCAGCCTGCCAGAAATTCAGCCATTCAGCCTGCCAGCTTGACTGTCAGCCATTAAGCCATTAAGCCAGCCAATTATCCAGCGATTCAGCCTGCCAGCCATTCAGCCATTCAGCCATTCAGCCATTCCTCCATTCAGCCAGCCAGCCATTCAGACTGCCAGCCTGCCAGCCATTCAGCCAGCCAGCCATTCAGCCATTATGCCTGCCAGATATTCTGCCATCCAGCCATTCAGCCATTCAGAAATTCAGCCATTCAGTCAGACAGCAATTCAGCCTGCCAGCCGTTCAGCAGTTCAGCCGTTCAGCCATTCAGCCATTCAGCCATTCAGCCTTTCAGCCATTCAGCCTTCCAGCCATTCAGCCATTCAGCCATTCAGCCAGCCAGCCATTCAGCCTGCCAGCCATTCAGCCGTTCAGCCATTCAGCCATTCAGCCTGCCAGCCTGCCAGCCTGCCAGCCATTCAGCCATTCAGCCTGCCAGCCATTCAGCCATTCAGCCTGCCAGCCATTCACCCATTAAGCCATTCAGCCATTCAGCCTTCCAGCCATTCAGCCATTCAGCCATTCAGCCAGCCAGCCATTCAGCCTGCCAGCCATTCAGCCGTTCAGCCATTCAGCCTGCCAGCCTGCCAGCCTGCCAGCCATTCAGCCAGCCAGCCATTCAGCCTGCCAGAAATTCAGCCATTCAGCCTGCCAGCCATTCAGCCATTCAGCCTGCCAGCAATTCAGCCATTCAGCCTGCCAGCCATTCACCTGCCAAACATTCAGCCATTAAGCCATTCAGCCAGCCAGCCATTCAGCCATTCAGCCTGCCAGAAATTCAGCCATTCAGCCTGCCAGCCATTCTGCCATTCAGTCAGCCAGCCGGCGAGCCATTCATTCAGCCATTCAGCCTTTCAGCCTGCCAGCCATTCAACCTACCAGCCAATCAGCCATTCAGCCTGCCAGCCATTCAGCCATTCAGCCATTCAGCCATTCCTCCATTCAGCCAGCCAGCCATTCAGCCTGCCAGCCTGCCAGCCGTTCACCCTGCCAGCCTGCCAGCCATCAGCCATTCAGCCATTCTGCCATCCAGCCATTCAGCCATTCAGAAATTCAGCCATTCAGTCAGACAGCAATTCAGCCTGCCAGCCATTCAGCCTGCCAGCCGTTCAGCCGTTCAGCCGTTCAGCCATTCAGCCATTCAGCCATTCAGCCTTCCAGCCATTCAGCCTGCCAGCCATTCAGCCATTAAGCCATTCAGCCAGCCAGCCATTCAGCCTGCCAGCCATTCAGCCGTTCAGCCATTCAGCCTGCCAGCCTGCCAGCCTGCCAGCCATTCAGCCATTCAGCCTGCCAGCAATTCAGCCATTCAGCCTGCCAGCCATTCACCTGCCAGCCATTCAGCCATTCAGCCTGCCAGAAATTCAGCCATTCAGCCTGCCAGCCATTCTGCCATTCAGTCAGACAGCCGGCGAGCCATTCATTCAGCCATTCAGTCTTTCAGCCTGCCAGCCATTCAGCCTACCAGCCAATCAGCCATTCAGCCTGCCAGCCATTTAGCAATTCAGCCATTCAGCCTGCCAACCATTCAACTGCCAGCCATTCAGTCAGACAGCAATTCAGCCTTTCAGCCTGCCAGCCATTCAGCCTGCCAGCCATTCAGCCATTCAGCCTGCCAGAAATTCAGCCATTCAGCCTGCCAGCCATTCAGCCTTTCAGCCTGCCAGCCATTCAGCCTGCCAGCCTGCCAGCCATTCTGTCATTCAGCCATTCAGCCATTCAGCCTTTCAGCCTTTCAGCCTTTCAGCCTTTCAGCCATTCAGCCATTCAGCCTTTCAGCCTTTCAGCCTTTCAGCCATTCAGCCTTCCAGCCATTCAGCCATTCATCCAGCCAGCCATTCAGCCTGCCAGCCATTCAGCCTGCCAGCCATTCAGCCATTCAGCCTGCCAGCCTGCCAGCCATTCAGCCATTCAGCCATTCAGCCTGCCAGCCATTCAGCCATTCAGCCATTCAGCCTGCCAGCCATTCACCCATTAAGCCATTCAGCCAGCCAGCCATTCAGCCTGCCAGAAATTCAGCCATTCAGCCTGCCAGCCATTCAGCCATTCAGCCTGCCAGCCATTCAGCCATTCAGCCTGCCAGCCATTCACCTGCCAAACATTCAGCCATTAAGCCATTCAGCCATTCAGCCTGCCAGAAATTCAGCCATTCAGCCTGCCAGCCATTCTGCCATTCAGTCAGCCAGCCGGCGAGCCATTCATTCAGCCATTCAGCCTTTCAGCCTGCCAGCCATTCAGCCTACCAGCCAATCAGCCATTCAGCCTGCCAGCCATTCAGCCATTCAGCCATTCAGCCATTCCTCCATTCAGCCAGCCAGCCATTCAGCCTGCCAGCCTGCCAGCCATTCACCCTGCCAGCCTGCCAGCCATCAGCCATTCAGCCATTCTGCCATCCAGCCATTCAGCCATTCAGCCATTCAGAAATTCAGCCATTCAGTCAGACAGCAATTCAGCCTGCCAGCCATTCAGCCTGCCAGCCGTTCAGCCGTTCAGCCGTTCAGCCATTCAGCCATTCAGCCATTCAGCCTTCCAGCCATTCAGCCTGCCAGCCATTCAGCCATTAAGCCATTCAGCCAGCCAGCCATTCAGCCTGCCAGCCATTCAGCCGTTCAGCCATTCAGCCTGCCAGCCTGCCAGCCTGCCAGCCATTCAGCCATTCAGCCTGCCAGCAATTCAGCCATTCAGCCTGCCAGCCATTCACCTGCCAGCCATTCAGCCATTAAGCCATTCAGCCATTCAGCCTGCCAGAAATTCAGCCATTCAGCCTGTCAGCCATTCTGCCATTCAGTCAGCCAGCCGGCGAGCCATTCATTCAGCCATTCAGCCTTTCAGCCTGCCAGCCATTCAGCCTACCAGCCAATCAGCCATTCAGCCTGCCAGCCATTCAGCAATTCAGCCATTCAGCCTGCCAACCATTCAGTTGCCAGCCATTCAGTCAGACAGCAATTCAGCCTTTCAGCCTGCCAGCCATTCAGCCTGCCAGCCATTCTGTCATTCAGCCATTCAGCCATTCAGCCTTTCAGCCTTTCAGCCTTTCAGCCTTTCAGCCATTCAGCCATTCAGCCTTTCAGCCTTTCAGCCTTTCAGCCATTCAGCCATTCAGCCATTCAGCCATTGAGCCATTCAACCATTCAGCCTGCCAGCCATTCAGCCTGCCAGCCATTCATCCATTCAGCCTGCCAGCCATTCCTCCTGCCAGCCATTCAACCATTCAGCCTGCCAGAAATTCAGCCATTCAGCCTGCCAGCCATTCAGCCATTCAGCCTGCCAGCCATTCAGCCATTCAGCCTGCCTGCCATTCAGCCTGCCAGCCATTCAGCCTGCCAGCTATTCAGCCATTCAGAATGCCAGCCATTCAGCCATTTAGCCTGCCAGCCATTCAGCCATTCAGAATGCCAGCCATTCAGCCTACCAGCATTCAGCCATTCAGCCTGCCAGCCATTCAGACTGCCAGCCATTCAGCCTGCCAGCCATTCAGCCATTCAGCCATGCAGCCTGCCAGCCATTCAGCCTGCCAGCCATTCAGCCTGCCAGCCATTCAGCCTGCCAGCCATTCAGCCATACAGCCTACGAGAAATGCAGCCATTCAGCCTGCCAGCCATTCAGCCATTCAGCCATTCAGCCAGCCATCCAGCCATTCAGCCATTTAGCCTGCCAGCCAATCAGCCATTCAGACATTCAGCCAATCAGCCATTCAGCCTGCCAGCCATTCAGCCATTCAGCCTGTCAGAAATTCAGCATTTCAGCCTGCCAACTATTCACCCATTCAGCCATTCAGCCTGCCAGCCATTCAGCCTGCAAGCATTCAGCCATTCAGCCTGCCAGCCATTCAGCCTGCCAGCCATTCAGCCATTCATCCATTCAACCTGCCAGAAATTCAGCCATTCAGCCCGCCAGCCATTCAGCCAGTCAGCCTGCCAGAAATTCAGCCATTCAGCCGTTGAGCCATTCAGCCTTTCAGCCTGCCAGCCATTCAAACATTCAGCCTGATAGAAATTCAGCCATTAACCCTGCCAGCCATTCAGCCATTCAGCCTGCCAGCCATTCAGACTGCCAGCCATTCAACCATTCAGCCTGCCAGCCATTCAGCCATTCAGCCTGCCAGCCATTCAGCCATTCAGACATTCAGCCGCTGAGCCATTCAGCCATTCAACCATTCAGCCTGCCAGAAATTCAGCCATTCAGCCTGCCAGCTTGACTGTCAGCCATTAAGCCATTAAGCCAGCCAATTATCCAGCGATTCAGCCTGCCAGCCATTCAGCCATTCAGCCATTCCTCCATTCAGCCAGCCAGCCATTCAGCCTGCCAGCCTGCCAGCCATCCAGCCATTCTGCCATCCAGCCATTCAGAAATTCAGCCATTCAGTCAGACAGCAATTCAGCCTGCCAGCCATTCAGCCTGCCAGCCGTTCAGCCGTTCAGCCGTTCAGCCATTCAGCCTGCCAGCCATTCAGCCATTCAGCCTGCCAGCCATTCAGCCATTAAGCCATTCAGCCAGCCAGCCATTCAGCCTGCCAACCATTCAGCCGTTCAGCCATTCAGCCATTCAGCCTGCCAGCCATTCAGCCATTCAGCCTGCCAGCCTGCCAGCCATTCAGCCATTCAGCCATTCAGCCTGCCAGCCATTCAGCCATTAAGCCATTCAGCCAGCCAGCCATTCAGCCTGCCAGAAATTCAGCCATTCAGCCTGCCAGCCGTTCAGGCATTCAGCCATTCAGCCATTCAGCCATTCAGCCTGCCAGCAATTCAGCCATTCAGCCTGCCAGCCATTCAGCCATTCAGCCTGCCAGCCATTCAGCCTGCCAGCCATTCACCTGCCAGCCATTCAGCCATTAAGCCATTCAGCCAGCCAGCCATTCAGCCATTCAGCCTGCCAGAAATTCAGCCATTCAGCCTGCCAGCCATTCTGCCATTCAGTCAGCCAGCCATCCATCCATTCAGCCTGCCAGCTATTCAGCCAGTCAGCCATTGAGCCATTCAGCCATTCAGCCTGCCAGCCTTTCACCCAGCCAGCCATTCAGCCTGCCAGCCTGCCAGCCATTCAGCCATTCAGCCTGCCAGCCATTCAGCCATTCAGCCATTCACCTGCCAGCCATTAAGCCATTCAGCCAGCCAGCCATTCAGCCATTATGCCTGCCAGATATTCAGCCATTCAGCCTGCCAGCCATTCAGCCATTCAGTCAGCCAGCCATCCATCTATTCAGCCTGCCAGCTATTCAGCCAGTCAGCCATTCAGCTATTCAGCCATTCAGCCAGCCAGCCATTCAGCCTGCCAGAAATTCAGCCATTCAGCCTGCCAGCCATTCAGCCATTCAGCCTGCCAGCCATTCAGCCATTCAGCCTGCCAGCCATTCACCTGCCAAACATTCAGCCATTAAGCCATTCAGCCATTCAGCCTGCCAGAAATTCAGCCATTCAGCCTGCCAGCCATTCTGCCATTCAGTCAGCCAGCCGGCGAGCCATTCATTCAGCCATTCAGCCTTTCAGCCTGCCAGCCATTCAGCCTACCAGCCAATCAGCCATTCAGCCTGCCAGCCATTCAGCCATTCAGCCATTCAGCCATTCCTCCATTCAGCCAGCCAGCCATTCAGCCTGCCAGCCTGCCAGCCATTCACCCTGCCAGCCTGCCAGCCATCAGCCATTCAGCCATTCTGCCATCCAGCCATTCAGCCATTCAGCCATTCAGAAATTCAGCCATTCAGTCAGACAGCAATTCAGCCTGCCAGCCATTCAGCCTGCCAGCCGTTCAGCCGTTCAGCCGTTCAGCCATTCAGCCATTCAGCCATTCAGCCTTCCAGCCATTCAGCCTGCCAGCCATTCAGCCATTAAGCCATTCAGCCAGCCAGCCATTCAGCCTGCCAGCCATTCAGCCGTTCAGCCATTCAGCCTGCCAGCCTGCCAGCCTGCCAGCCATTCAGCCATTCAGCCTGCCAGCAATTCAGCCATTCAGCCTGCCAGCCATTCACCTGCCAGCCATTCAGCCATTAAGCCATTCAGCCATTCAGCCTGCCAGAAATTCAGCCATTCAGCCTGTCAGCCATTCTGCCATTCAGTCAGCCAGCCGGCGAGCCATTCATTCAGCCATTCAGCCTTTCAGCCTGCCAGCCATTCAGCCTACCAGCCAATCAGCCATTCAGCCTGCCAGCCATTCAGCAATTCAGCCATTCAGCCTGCCAACCATTCAGTTGCCAGCCATTCAGTCAGACAGCAATTCAGCCTTTCAGCCTGCCAGCCATTCAGCCTGCCAGCCATTCTGTCATTCAGCCATTCAGCCATTCAGCCTTTCAGCCTTTCAGCCTTTCAGCCTTTCAGCCATTCAGCCATTCAGCCTTTCAGCCTTTCAGCCTTTCAGCCATTCAGCCATTCAGCCATTCAGCCATTGAGCCATTCAACCATTCAGCCTGCCAGCCATTCAGCCTGCCAGCCATTCATCCATTCAGCCTGCCAGCCATTCCTCCTGCCAGCCATTCAACCATTCAGCCTGCCAGAAATTCAGCCATTCAGCCTGCCAGCCATTCAGCCATTCAGCCTGCCAGCCATTCAGCCATTCAGCCTGCCTGCCATTCAGCCTGCCAGCCATTCAGCCTGCCAGCTATTCAGCCATTCAGAATGCCAGCCATTCAGCCATTTAGCCTGCCAGCCATTCAGCCATTCAGAATGCCAGCCATTCAGCCTACCAGCATTCAGCCATTCAGCCTGCCAGCCATTCAGACTGCCAGCCATTCAGCCTGCCAGCCATTCAGCCATTCAGCCATGCAGCCTGCCAGCCATTCAGCCTGCCAGCCATTCAGCCTGCCAGCCATTCAGCCTGCCAGCCATTCAGCCATACAGCCTACGAGAAATGCAGCCATTCAGCCTGCCAGCCATTCAGCCATTCAGCCATTCAGCCAGCCATCCAGCCATTCAGCCATTTAGCCTGCCAGCCAATCAGCCATTCAGACATTCAGCCAATCAGCCATTCAGCCTGCCAGCCATTCAGCCATTCAGCCTGTCAGAAATTCAGCATTTCAGCCTGCCAACTATTCACCCATTCAGCCATTCAGCCTGCCAGCCATTCAGCCTGCAAGCATTCAGCCATTCAGCCTGCCAGCCATTCAGCCTGCCAGCCATTCAGCCATTCATCCATTCAACCTGCCAGAAATTCAGCCATTCAGCCCGCCAGCCATTCAGCCAGTCAGCCTGCCAGAAATTCAGCCATTCAGCCGTTGAGCCATTCAGCCTTTCAGCCTGCCAGCCATTCAAACATTCAGCCTGATAGAAATTCAGCCATTAACCCTGCCAGCCATTCAGCCATTCAGCCTGCCAGCCATTCAGACTGCCAGCCATTCAACCATTCAGCCTGCCAGCCATTCAGCCATTCAGCCTGCCAGCCATTCAGCCATTCAGACATTCAGCCGCTGAGCCATTCAGCCATTCAACCATTCAGCCTGCCAGAAATTCAGCCATTCAGCCTGCCAGCTTGACTGTCAGCCATTAAGCCATTAAGCCAGCCAATTATCCAGCGATTCAGCCTGCCAGCCATTCAGCCATTCAGCCATTCCTCCATTCAGCCAGCCAGCCATTCAGCCTGCCAGCCTGCCAGCCATCCAGCCATTCTGCCATCCAGCCATTCAGAAATTCAGCCATTCAGTCAGACAGCAATTCAGCCTGCCAGCCATTCAGCCTGCCAGCCGTTCAGCCGTTCAGCCGTTCAGCCATTCAGCCTGCCAGCCATTCAGCCATTCAGCCTGCCAGCCATTCAGCCATTAAGCCATTCAGCCAGCCAGCCATTCAGCCTGCCAACCATTCAGCCGTTCAGCCATTCAGCCATTCAGCCTGCCAGCCATTCAGCCATTCAGCCATTCAGCCTGCCAGCCATTCAGCCATTCAGCCATTCAGCCTGCCAGCCATTCAGCCATTAAGCCATTCAGCCAGCCAGCCATTCAGCCTGCCAGAAATTCAGCCATTCAGCCTGCCAGCCGTTCAGGCATTCAGCCATTCAGCCATTCAGCCATTCAGCCTGCCAGCAATTCAGCCATTCAGCCTGCCAGCCATTCAGCCATTCAGCCTGCCAGCCATTCAGCCTGCCAGCCATTCACCTGCCAGCCATTCAAACATTAAGCCATTCAGCCAGCCAGCCATTCAGCCATTCAGCCTGCCAGAAATTCAGCCATTCAGCCTGCCAGCCATTCTGCCATTCAGTCAGCCAGCCATCCATCCATTCAGCCTGCCAGCTATTCAGCCAGTCAGCCATTGAGCCATTCAGCCATTCAGCCTGCCAGCCTTTCACCCAGCCAGCCATTCAGCCTGCCAGCCTGCCAGCCATTCAGCCATTCAGCCTGCCAGCCATTCAGTCATTCAGCCATTCACCTGCCAGCCATTAAGCCATTCAGCCAGCCAGCCATTCAGCCATTATGCCTGCCAGATATTCAGCCATTCAGCCTGCCAGCCATTCAGCCATTCAGTCAGCCAGCCATCCATCTATTCAGCCTGCCAGCTATTCAGCCAGTCAGCCATTCAGCTATTCAGCCATTCAGCCTGCCAGCCATTCAGCCATTCAGCCTGCCAGCCATTCAGCCATTCAGCCATTCAGCCTGCCAGCCATTCAGCCATTAAGCCATTCAGCCAGCCAGCCATTCAGCCTGCCAGAAATTCAGCCATTCAGCCTGCCAGCCGTTCAGCCATTCAGCCTGCCAGCCATTCAGCCATTCAGCCTGCCAGCAATTCAGCCATTCAGCCTGCCAGCCATTCAGCCATTCAGCCTGCCAGCCATTCACCTGCCAGCCATTCAGCCATTAAGCCATTCAGCCAGCCAGCCAGCCAGCCATTCAGCCTGCCAGAAATTCAGCCATTCAGCCTGCCAGCCATTCTGCCATTCAGTCAGCCAGCCATCCATCCATTCAGCCTGCCAGCTAATCAGCCAGTCAGCCATTGAGCCATTCAGCCATTCAGCCTGCCAGCCTTTCAGCCATTCAGCCAGTCAGCCTGCCAGCCATTCAGCCAGCAAGCCATTCAGCCTGCCAGCCTGCCAGCCATTCAGCCATTCAGCCTGCCAGCCATTCAGCCATTCACCTGCCAGCCATTAAGCCATTCAGCCAGCCAGCCATTCAGCCATTCAGCCTGCCAGAAATTCAGCCATTCAGCCTGCCAGCCATTCAGCCATTCAGTCAGCCAGCGATCCATCCATTCAGCCTGCCAGCTATTCAGCCAGTCAGCCATTCAGCTATTCAGCCATTCAGCCTGCCAGCCTTTCAGCCATTCAGCCATTCAGCCATTCAGCCTTTCAGCCTTTCAGCCTTTCAGCCATTCAGCCATTCAGCCTGCCAGCCATTCAGCCTGCCAGCCATTCATCCATTCAGCCTGCCAGCCATTCCTCCTGCCAGCCATTCAACCATTCAGCCTGCCAGAAATTCAGCCATTCAGCCTGCCAGCCATTCAGCCTGCCAGCTATTCAGCCATTCAGAATGCCAGCCATTCAGCCATTTAGCCTGCCAGCCATTCAGCCATTCAGAATGCCAGCCATTCAGCCTACCAGCATTCAGCCATTCAGCCTGCCAGCCATTCAGACTGCCAGCCATTCAGCCTGCCAGCCATTCAGCCATTCAGCCATGCAGCCTGCCAGCCATTCAGCCTGCCAGCCATTCAGCCTGCCAGCCATTCAGCCTGCCAGCCATTCAGCCATACAGCCTACGAGAAATGCAGCCAATCAGCCATTCAGACATTCAGCCAATCAGCCATTCAGCCTGCCAGCCATTCAGCCATTCAGCCTGTCAGAAATTCAGCATTTCAGCCTGCCAACTATTCACCCATTCAGCCATTCAGCCTGCCAGCCATTCAGCCTGCCAGCCATTCAGCCTGCCAGCCATTCAGCCATTCATCCATTCAACCTGCCAGAAATTCAGCCATTCAGCCCGCCAGCCATTCAGCCAGTCAGCCTGCCAGAAATTCAGCCATTCAGCCGTTGAGCCATTCAGCCTTTCAGCCTGCCAGCTATTCAAACATTCAGCCTGATAGAAATTCAGCCATTAACCCTGCCAGCCATTCAGCCATTCAGCCTGCCAGCCATTCAGACTGCCAGCCATTCAACCATTCAGCCTGCCAGCCATTCAGCCATTCAGCCTGCCAGCCATTCAGCCATTCAGCCATTCAGCCGCTGAGCCATTCAGCCATTCAACCATTCAGCCTGCCAGAAATTCAGCCATTCAGCCTGCCAGCTTGACTGTCAGCCATTAAGCCATTAAGCCAGCCAATTATCCAGCGATTCAGCCTGCCAGCCATTCAGCCATTCAGCCATTCCTCCATTCAGCCAGCCAGCCATTCAGCCTGCCAGCCTGCCAGCCATCCAGCCATTCTGCCATCCAGCCATTCAGAAATTCAGCCATTCAGTCAGACAGCAATTCAGCCTGCCAGCCATTCAGCCTGCCAGCCGTTCAGCCGTTCAGCCGTTCAGCCATTCAGCCTGCCAGCCATTCAGCCATTCAGCCTGCCAGCCATTCAGCCATTAAGCCATTCAGCCTGCCAGCCATTCAGCCTGCCAACCATTCAGCCGTTCAGCCATTCAGCCATTCAGCCTGCCAGCCATTCAGCCATTCAGCCATTCAGCCTGCCAGCCATTCAGTCATTCAGCCATTCAGCCTGCCAGCCATTCAGCCATTAAGCCATTCAGCCAGCCAGCCGTTCAGCCTGCCAGAAATTCAGCCATTCAGCCTGCCAGCCGTTCAGGCATTCAGCCATTCAGCCATTCAGCCATTCAGCCTGCCAGCAATTCAGCCATTCAGCCTGCCAGCCATTCAGCCATTCAGCCTGCCAGCCATTCAGCCTGCCAGCCATTCACCTGCCAGCCATTCAGCCTGCCAGCCATTCAGCCAGCCAGCCATTCAGCCATTCAGCCTGCCAGAAATTCAGCCATTCAGCCTGCCAGCCATTCTGCCATTCAGTCAGCCAGCCATCCATCCATTCAGCCTGCCAGCTATTCAGCCAGTCAGCCATTGAGCCATTCAGCCATTCAGCCTGCCAGCCTTTCACCCAGCCAGCCATTCAGCCTGCCAGCCTGCCAGCCATTCAGCCATTCAGCCTGCCAGCCATTCAGCCATTCAGCCATTCACCTGCCAGCCATTCAGCCAGCCAGCCATTCAGCCATTATGCCTGCCAGATATTCAGCCATTCAGCCTGCCAGCCATTCAGCCATTCAGTCAGCCAGCCATCCATCCATTCAGCCTGCCAGCTATTCAGCCAGTCAGCCATTCAGCTATTCAGCCATTCAGCCTGCCAGCCATTCAGCCATTCAGCCTGCCAGCCATTCAGCCATTCAGCCATTCAGCCTGCCAGCCATTCAGCCATTAAGCCATTCAGCCAGCCAGCCATTCAGCCTGCCAGAAATTCAGCCATTCAGCCTGCCAGCCGTTCAGCCATTCAGCCTGCCAGCCATTCAGCCATTCAGCCTGCCAGAAATTCAGCCATTCAGCCTGCCAGCCATTCTGCCATTCAGTCAGCCAGCCATCCATCCATTCAGCCTGCCAGCTAATCAGCCAGTCAGCCATTGAGCCATTCAGCCATTCAGCCTGCCAGCCTTTCAGCCATTCAGCCAGTCAGCCTGCCAGCCATTCAGCCAGCCAGCCATTCAGCCTGCCAGCCTGCCAGCCATTCAGCCATTCAGCCTGCCAGCCATTCAGCCATTCACCTGCCAGCCATTAAGCCATTCAGCCAGCCAGCCATTCAGCCATTCAGCCTGCCAGAAATTCAGCCATTCAGCCTGCCAGCCATTCAGCCATTCAGTCAGCCAGCGATCCATCCATTCAGCCTGCCAGCTATTCAGCCAGTCAGCCATTCAGCTATTCAGCCATTCAGCCTGCCAGCCTTTCAGCCATTCAGCCATTCAGCCTGCCAGCCATTCAGCCTGCCAGCCATTCAGCCTGCCAGCAATTCAGCCATTCAGCCATTCAGCCTGCCAGCTATTCAGCCTGCCAGACATTCAGACTTTCAGTATGCCAGATATTCAGCCTGCCAGCCATTCAACCTGCCAGCCATTCAGCCATTCAGACTTACAGCCATTCAGTCATTCAGCCATTCAGTCATTGAGCCTGCCACCCATTCATTCATTCAGCCTGCCAGAAATTCAGCAATTCAGCCAGACATTCATTCAGACTTTCAGCCAATCAGCCATTCAGCCTGCCAGCCATTCAGCCTGCCAGCCATTCATCCATTCAGCCTGCCAGAAATTCAGCAATTCAGCCTGCCAGCCATTCAGCCATTCGACCTGCCAGCCATTCAACCATTCAGCCTGCCAGAAATTCAGCCATTCAGCCTGCCAGCCATTCAGCCTGCCAGCCATTCAGCCTGCCAGCCATTCAGCCTGCCAGCCATTCTGCCATTCAGCCTGCCTGCCATTCAGCATGCCAGCCTGACTGCCAGCCATTCAGCCAGTCAGCCTGCCATCCATTCTGCCATTCAGCCTGCCAGCCATTTAGCCTGCCAGCCATTCAGCCAGCCAGCCATTCAGCCATTCAGCCTGCCAGCCATTCAGCCATTCAGCTTGCGAGCCATTCTGCCATTCAGCCTGCCCGCCATTCAGCATGGCAGCCTGACTGCCAGCCATTCAGCCATTAAGCCATTCAGCCTGCCATCCATTCTGCCATTCAGCCTGCCAGCCATTCAGCCTGCCCGCCATTCAGCCATTCAGCATGCCAGCCTGACTGCCAGCCATTCAGCCATTCAGCCTGCCAGAAATTCAGCCATTCAGCCTGCCAGCCATTCAGCCTGCCAGCCATTCAGCCTGCCAGCCATTCACCCATTCAGCCTGCCAGCCATTCAGCCTGCCAGCCATTGAGCCATTCAGCCATTCAGCCTGCCAGACATTCAGACTTTCAGCCTGGCAGCCATTCAGCCATTCAGCCATTCATTCAGCCTTTCAGCCAATCAGCGAATCAGCCTGCCAGCCATTCTGCCATTAATCCATTCAGCCTGCCAGCAATTCAGCCATTCAGCCTGCCAGCCTGCCAGCCATTCAGCCTGCCAGCAATTCAGCCTGTCAGCCATTCAGCCTGCCAGCCTGCCAGCCTGCCAGCCATTCAGCCATTCAGCCTGCCAGCCATTCAGCCATTCAGCCAGCCTTTCAGCTTGCCAGACATTCAGACTTTCAACCTGCCATCCATGCAAACTGCCAGCCATTCAGCATGCCTGCCATTCAGGCATTCAGCCTGGCAGCCATTCAGCCATTCAGCCTGGCAGCCATTCAGCCTGCCAGCCATTCAGCCTGCCAGCCATTCAGTCATTCAGCCTGCCACCCATTCAGCCTGCCAGCCATTCAGCCAGCCAGCCATTCAGCAATTCAGCCTGCCAGCCATTCAGCCTGCCAGCCATTCAACCATTCAGCCTGCCAGCCATTCACCCATTCAGCCTGCCAGCCATTCAGCCTTTCCCCCTTTCAGCCATTCAGCCTGCCAGAAATTCAGCCATTCAGCCTGCCAGCCATTCTGCCATGCAGCCTGCCAGCCATTCAGCCTGCCAGCAATTCAGCCAGCCAGCCATTCAGCCATTAAGCCATTCAGCCTGCCAGCCATTCAGCCATTCAGCCATTCAGCCATTCATCCTGCCAGCCATTCTGCCTGCCAGCCATTGAGCCTGCCAGCCATTCAGCCTGCCAGCCATTCAGCGATTCAGCCATTCAGCCATTCATCCTGCCAGCCATTCAGCCTGCCAGCCATTGAGCCTGCCAGCCATTCAGCCATTCATGCTGCCAGCCATTCAGCCTGCCAGCCATTGAGCCATTCAGCCATTCATCCTGCCAGACATTCAGTCATTCAGCCATTCAGTCTGCCAGCCTGTCAGCCTGACTGCCAGCCATTCAGCCATTCAGCCTGCCAGCCATTCAGCCATTCAGGCATTCCGCCTGCCAGCTATTCAGCCATTCAGCCATTGAGCCATTCAGCCTGCCAGCCATTCAGCCTGCCAGCCATTCAGCCATTCAGCCTGCCAGCCATTCAGCCTGCCAGCAATTCAGCCTGCCAGCCATTCAGCCATTCAGCCTGCCAGCCATTCAGCCTGCCAGCCATTCAGCCATTCAGCCTGCCAGCCATTGAGCCTGCCAGCAATTCAGCCATTCAGCCAGCCAGCCATTCAGCCATTCAGCCTGCCAGACATTCAGATTGCCAGCCTTTCAGCCTGCCAGCCTGCCAGCCATTCAGCCAGCCAGCCATTCAGCAATTCAGCCTGCCAGCCATTCAGCCATTAAGCCATTCAGCCTGCCAGCGATTCAGCCATTCAGCCATTCCTCCATTCAGCCAGCCAGCCATTCAGCCTGCCAGCCTGCCAGCCATTCAGCCTGCCAGCCTGCCAGCCATCAGCCATTCAGCCATTCAGCCATTCAGAAATTCAGCCATTCAGTCAGACAGCCATTCAGCCATTCAGCCATTCAGCCTGCCATTCAGCCATTCAGCCAATCAGCCTGCCAGCCATTGAGCCATTAAGCCATTCAGCCAGCCAGCCATTCAACCATTCAGCCTGCCAGAAATTCAGCCATTCAGCCTGCCAGCCGTTCAGCCATTCAGCCTGCCAGCCATTCAGCCAATCAGCCTGCCAGCAATTCAGCCATTCAGCCTGCCAGCCATTCAGCCATTCAGCCATTCAGCCTGCCAGCCATTCAGCCTGCCAGCCATTCAGCCATTCAGCCATTCAGCCTGCCAGCCATTCAGCCTGCCAGCCATTCAGCCATCCAGCCATTCAGCCATCCAGCCATTCAGCCATTCAGCCTGCCAGACATTCACACTTTCAGCCTGCCAGACATTCAGCCTGCCAGCCATTCAGCCAGACAGCAATTCAGCCTGCCAACCATTTAGTCTGCCAGCCATTCAGCAATTCAGCCTGCCAGCGATTCAGCCATTCAGCCATTCAGCCATTCAGCCTGCCAGCCATTCAGCCTGCCAGCTATTCAGCCTGCCAGACATTCAGACTTTCAGTATGCCAGATATTCAGCCTGCCAGCCATTCAACCTGCCAGCCATTCAGCCATTCAGACTTACAGCCATTCAGTCATTCAGCCATTCAGTCATTGAGCCTGCCACCCATTCATTCATTCAGCCTGCCAGAAATTCAGCAATTCAGCCAGACATTCATTCAGACTTTCAGCCAATCAGCCATTCAGCCTGCCAGCCATTCAGCCTGCCAGCCATTCATCCATTCAGCCTGCCAGAAATTCAGCAATTCAGCCTGCCAGCCATTCAGCCATTCGACCTGCCAGCCATTCAACCATTCAGCCTGCCAGAAATTCAGCCATTCAGCCTGCCAGCCATTCAGCCTGCCAGCCATTCAGCCTGCCAGCCATTCAGCCTGCCAGCCATTCTGCCATTCAGCCTGCCTGCCATTCAGCATGCCAGCCTGACTGCCAGCCATTCAGCCAGTCAGCCTGCCATCCATTCTGCCATTCAGCCTGCCAGCCATTTAGCCTGCCAGCCATTCAGCCAGCCAGCCATTCAGCCATTCAGCCTGCCAGCCATTCAGCCATTCAGCTTGCGAGCCATTCTGCCATTCAGCCTGCCCGCCATTCAGCATGGCAGCCTGACTGCCAGCCATTCAGCCATTAAGCCATTCAGCCTGCCATCCATTCTGCCATTCAGCCTGCCAGCCATTCAGCCTGCCCGCCATTCAGCCATTCAGCATGCCAGCCTGACTGCCAGCCATTCAGCCATTCAGCCTGCCAGAAATTCAGCCATTCAGCCTGCCAGCCATTCAGCCTGCCAGCCATTCAGCCTGCCAGCCATTCACCCATTCAGCCTGCCAGCCATTCAGCCTGCCAGCCATTGAGCCATTCAGCCATTCAGCCTGCCAGACATTCAGACTTTCAGCCTGGCAGCCATTCAGCCATTCAGCCATTCATTCAGCCTTTCAGCCAATCAGCGAATCAGCCTGCCAGCCATTCTGCCATTAATCCATTCAGCCTGCCAGCAATTCAGCCATTCAGCCTGCCAGCCTGCCAGCCATTCAGCCTGCCAGCAATTCAGCCTGTCAGCCATTCAGCCTGCCAGCCTGCCAGCCTGCCAGCCATTCAGCCATTCAGCCTGCCAGCCATTCAGCCATTCAGCCAGCCTTTCAGCTTGCCAGACATTCAGACTTTCAACCTGCCATCCATGCAAACTGCCAGCCATTCAGCATGCCTGCCATTCAGGCATTCAGCCTGGCAGCCATTCAGCCATTCAGCCTGGCAGCCATTCAGCCTGCCAGCCATTCAGCCTGCCAGCCATTCAGTCATTCAGCCTGCCACCCATTCAGCCTGCCAGCCATTCAGCCAGCCAGCCATTCAGCAATTCAGCCTGCCAGCCATTCAGCCTGCCAGCCATTCAACCATTCAGCCTGCCAGCCATTCACCCATTCAGCCTGCCAGCCATTCAGCCTTTCCCCCTTTCAGCCATTCAGCCTGCCAGAAATTCAGCCATTCAGCCTGCCAGCCATTCTGCCATGCAGCCTGCCAGCCATTCAGCCTGCCAGCAATTCAGCCAGCCAGCCATTCAGCCATTCAGCATGTCAGCCTGACTGCCAGCCATTCAGCCATTAAGCCATTCAGCCTGCCAGCCATTCAGCCATTCAGCCATTCAGCCATTCATCCTGCCAGCCATTCTGCCTGCCAGCCATTGAGCCTGCCAGCCATTCAGCCTGCCAGCCATTCAGCGATTCAGCCATTCAGCCATTCATCCTGCCAGCCATTCAGCCTGCCAGCCATTGAGCCTGCCAGCCATTCAGCCATTCATGCTGCCAGCCATTCAGCCTGCCAGCCATTGAGCCATTCAGCCATTCATCCTGCCAGACATTCAGTCATTCAGCCATTCAGTCTGCCAGCCTGTCAGCCTGACTGCCAGCCATTCAGCCATTCAGCCTGCCAGCCATTCAGCCATTCAGGCATTCCGCCTGCCAGCTATTCAGCCATTCAGCCATTGAGCCATTCAGCCTGCCAGCCATTCAGCCTGCCAGCCATTCAGCCATTCAGCCTGCCAGCCATTCAGCCTGCCAGCAATTCAGCCTGCCAGCCATTCAGCCATTCAGCCTGCCAGCCATTCAGCCTGCCAGCCATTCAGCCATTCAGCCTGCCAGCCATTGAGCCTGCCAGCAATTCAGCCATTCAGCCAGCCAGCCATTCAGCCATTCAGCCTGCCAGACATTCAGATTGCCAGCCTTTCAGCCTGCCAGCCTGCCAGCCATTCAGCCAGCCAGCCATTCAGCAATTCAGCCTGCCAGCCATTCAGCCATTAAGCCATTCAGCCTGCCAGCGATTCAGCCATTCAGCCATTCCTCCATTCAGCCAGCCAGCCATTCAGCCTGCCAGCCTGCCAGCCATTCAGCCTGCCAGCCTGCCAGCCATCAGCCATTCAGCCATTCAGCCATTCAGAAATTCAGCCATTCAGTCAGACAGCCATTCAGCCATTCAGCCATTCAGCCTGCCATTCAGCCATTCAGCCAATCAGCCTGCCAGCCATTGAGCCATTAAGCCATTCAGCCAGCCAGCCATTCAACCATTCAGCCTGCCAGAAATTCAGCCATTCAGCCTGCCAGCCGTTCAGCCATTCAGCCTGCCAGCCATTCAGCCAATCAGCCTGCCAGCAATTCAGCCATTCAGCCTGCCAGCCATTCAGCCATTCAGCCATTCAGCCTGCCAGCCATTCAGCCTGCCAGCCATTCAGCCATTCAGCCATTCAGCCTGCCAGCCATTCAGCCTGCCAGCCATTCAGCCATCCAGCCATTCAGCCATCCAGCCATTCAGCCATTCAGCCAGCCAGACATTCACACTTTCAGCCTGCCAGACATTCAGCCTGCCAGCCATTCAGCCAGACAGCAATTCAGCCTGCCAACCATTTAGTCTGCCAGCCATTCAGCAATTCAGCCTGCCAGCGATTCAGCCATTCAGCCATTCAGCCATTCAGCCTGCCAGCCATTCAGCCGTTGAGCCATTCAGCCATTCAACCATTCAGCCTGCCAGAAATTCAGCCATTCAGCCTGCCAGCTTGACTGCCAGCCATTAAGCCATTAAGCCAGCCAACGAACCAGCGATTCAGCCTGCCAGCCATTCACCTGCCAGCCATTCAGCCATTAAGCCATTCAGCCAGCCAGCCAGCCAGCCATTCAGCCTGCCAGAAATTCAGCCATTCAGCCTGCCAGCCATTCTGCCATTCAGTCAGCCAGCCATCCATCCATTCAGCCTGCCAGCTAATCAGCCAGTCAGCCATTGAGCCATTCAGCCATTCAGCCTGCCAGCCTTTCAGCCATTCAGCCAGTCAGCCTGCCAGCCATTCAGCCAGCAAGCCATTCAGCCTGCCAGCCTGCCAGCCATTCAGCCATTCAGCCTGCCAGCCATTCAGCCATTCACCTGCCAGCCATTAAGCCATTCAGCCAGCCAGCCATTCAGCCATTCAGCCTGCCAGAAATTCAACCATTCAGCCTGCCAGCCATTCAGCCATTCAGTCAGCCAGCGATCCATCCATTCAGCCTGCCAGCTATTCAGCCAGTCAGCCATTCAGCTATTCAGCCATTCAGCCGGCCAGCCTTTCAGCCATTCAGCCATTCAGCCATTCAGCCTTTCAGCCTTTCAGCCTTTCAGCCATTCAGCCATTCAGCCTGCCAGCCATTCAGCCTGCCAGCCATTCATCCATTCAGCCTGCCAGCCATTCCTCCTGCCAGCCATTCAACCATTCAGCCTGCCAGAAATTCAGCCATTCAGCCTGCCAGCCATTCAGCCTGCCAGCTATTCAGCCATTCAGAATGCCAGCCATTCAGCCATTTAGCCTGCCAGCCATTCAGCCATTCAGAATGCCAGCCATTCAGCCTACCAGCATTCAGCCATTCAGCCTGCCAGCCATTCAGACTGCCAGCCATTCAGCCTGCCAGCCATTCAGCCATTCAGCCATGCAGCCTGCCAGCCATTCAGCCTGCCAGCCATTCAGCCTGCCAGCCATTCAGCCTGCCAGCCATTCAGCCATACAGCCTACGAGAAATGCAGCCAATCAGCCATTCAGACATTCAGCCAATCAGCCATTCAGCCTGCCAGCCATTCAGCCATTCAGCCTGTCAGAAATTCAGCATTTCAGCCTGCCAACTATTCACCCATTCAGCCATTCAGCCTGCCAGCCATTCAGCCTCTCAGCCATTCAGCCTGCCAGCCATTCATCCATTCAACCTGCCAGAAATTCAGCCATTCAGCCCGCCAGCCATTCAGCCAGTCAGCCTGCCAGAAATTCAACCATTCAGCCGTTGAGCCATTCAGCCTTTCAGCCTGCCAGCTATTCAAACATTCAGCCTGATAGAAATTCAGCCATTAACCCTGCCAGCCATTCAGCCATTCAGCCTGCCAGCCATTCAGACTGCCAGCCATTCAACCATTCAGCCTGCCAGCCATTCAGCCATTCAGCCTGCCAGCCATTCAGCCATTCAGCCATTCAGCCGCTGAGCCATTCAGCCATTCAACCATTCAGCCTGCCAGAAATTCAGCCATTCAGCCTGCCAGCTTGACTGTCAGCCATTAAGCCATTAAGCCAGCCAATTATCCAGCGATTCAGCCTGCCAGCCATTCAGCCATTCAGCCATTCCTCCATTCAGCCAGCCAGCCATTCAGCCTGCCAGCCTGCCAGCCTTCCAGCCATTCTGCCATCCAGCCATTCAGAAATTCAGCCATTCAGTCAGACAGCAATTCAGCCTGCCAGCCATTCAGCCTGCCAGCCGTTCAGCCGTTCAGCCGTTCAGCCATTCAGCCTGCCAGCCATTCAGCCATTCAGCCTGCCAGCCATTCAGCCATTAAGCCATTCAGCCTGCCAGCCATTCAGCCTGCCAACCATTCAGCCGTTCAGCCATTCAGCCATTCAGCCTGCCAGCCATTCAGCCATTCAGCCATTCAGCCTGCCAGCCATTCAGTCATTCAGCCATTCAGCCTGCCAGCCATTCAGCCATTAAGCCATTCAGCCAGCCAGCCGTTCAGCCTGCCAGAAATTCAGCCATTCAGCCTGCCTGCCGTTCAGGCATTCAGCCATTCAGCCATTCAGCCATTCAGCCTGCCAGCAATTCAGCCATTCAGCCTGCCAGCCATTCAGCCATTCAGCCTGCCAGCCATTCAGCCTGCCAGCCATTCACCTGCCAGCCATTCAGCCTGCCAGCCATTCAGCCAGCCAGCCATTCAGCCATTCAGCCTGCCAGAAATTCAGCCATTCAGCCTGCCAGCCATTCTGCCATTCAGTCAGCCAGCCATCCATCCATTCAGCCTGCCAGCTATTCAGCCAGTCAGCCATTGAGCCATTCAGCCATTCAGCCTGCCAGCCTTTCACCCAGCCAGCCATTCAGCCTGCCAGCCTGCCAGCCATTCAGCCATTCAGCCTGCCAGCCATTCAGCCATTCACCTGCCAGCCATTCAGCCAGCCAGCCATTCAGCCATTATGCCTGCCAGATATTCAGCCATTCAGCCTGCCAGCCATTCAGCCATTCAGTCAGCCAGCCATCCATCCATTCAGCCTGCCAGCTATTCAGCCAGTCAGCCATTCAGCTATTCAGCCATTCAGCCTGCCAGCCATTCAGCCATTCAGCCTGCCAGCCATTCAGCCATTCAGCCATTCAGCCTGCCAGCCATTCAGCCATTAAGCCATTCAGCCAGCCAGCCATTCAGCCTGCCAGAAATTCAGCCATTCAGCCTGCCAGCCGTTCAGCCATTCAGCCTGCCAGCCATTCAGCCATTCAGCCTGCCAGAAATTCAGCCATTCAGCCTGCCAGCCATTCTGCCATTCAGTCAGCCAGCCATCCATCCATTCAGCCTGCCAGCTAATCAGCCAGTCAGCCATTGAGCCATTCAGCCATTCAGCCTGCCAGCCTTTCAGCCATTCAGCCAGTCAGCCTGCCAGCCATTCAGCCAGCCAGCCATTCAGCCTGCCAGCCTGCCAGCCATTCAGCCATTCAGCCTGCCAGCCATTCAGCCATTCACCTGCCAGCCATTAAGCCATTCAGCCAGCCAGCCATTCAGCCATTCAGCCTGCCAGAAATTCAGCCATTCAGCCTGCCAGCCTTTCAGCCATTCAGCCATTCAGCCTGCCAGCCATTCAGCCTGCCAGCCATTCAGCCTGCCAGCAATTCAGCCATTCAGCCATTCAGCCTGCCAGCTATTCAGCCTGCCAGACATTCAGACTTTCAGTATGCCAGATATTCAGCCTGCCAGCCATTCAACCTGCCAGCCATTCAGCCATTCAGACTTACAGCCATTCAGTCATTCAGCCATTCAGTCATTGAGCCTGCCACCCATTCATTCATTCAGCCTGCCAGAAATTCAGCAATTCAGCCAGACATTCATTCAGACTTTCAGCCAATCAGCCATTCAGCCTGCCAGCCATTCAGCCTGCCAGCCATTCATCCATTCAGCCTGCCAGAAATTCAGCAATTCAGCCTGCCAGCCATTCAGCCATTCGACCTGCCAGCCATTCAACCATTCAGCCTGCCAGAAATTCAGCCATTCAGCCTGCCAGCCATTCAGCCTGCCAGCCATTCAGCCTGCCAGCCATTCAGCCTGCCAGCCATTCTGCCATTCAGCCTGCCTGCCATTCAGCATGCCAGCCTGACTGCCAGCCATTCAGCCAGTCAGCCTGCCATCCATTCTGCCATTCAGCCTGCCAGCCATTTAGCCTGCCAGCCATTCAGCCAGCCAGCCATTCAGCCATTCAGCCTGCCAGCCATTCAGCCATTCAGCTTGCGAGCCATTCTGCCATTCAGCCTGCCCGCCATTCAGCATGGCAGCCTGACTGCCAGCCATTCAGCCATTAAGCCATTCAGCCTGCCATCCATTCTGCCATTCAGCCTGCCAGCCATTCAGCCTGCCCGCCATTCAGCCATTCAGCATGCCAGCCTGACTGCCAGCCATTCAGCCATTCAGCCTGCCAGAAATTCAGCCATTCAGCCTGCCAGCCATTCAGCCTGCCAGCCATTCAGCCTGCCAGCCATTCACCCATTCAGCCTGCCAGCCATTCAGCCTGCCAGCCATTGAGCCATTCAGCCATTCAGCCTGCCAGACATTCAGACTTTCAGCCTGGCAGCCATTCAGCCATTCAGCCATTCATTCAGCCTTTCAGCCAATCAGCGAATCAGCCTGCCAGCCATTCTGCCATTAATCCATTCAGCCTGCCAGCAATTCAGCCATTCAGCCTGCCAGCCTGCCAGCCATTCAGCCTGCCAGCAATTCAGCCTGTCAGCCATTCAGCCTGCCAGCCTGCCAGCCTGCCAGCCTGCCAGCCATTCAGCCTGCCAGCCATTCAGCCATTCAGCCAGCCTTTCAGCTTGCCAGACATACAGACTTTCAACCTGCCATCCATGCAAACTGCCAGCCATTCAGCATGCCTGCCATTCAGGCATTCAGCCTGGCAGCCATTCAGCCATTCAGCCTGGCAGCCATTCAGCCTGCCAGCCATTCAGCCTGCCAGCCATTCAGTCATTCAGCCTGCCACCCATTCAGCCTGCCAGCCATTCAGCCAGCCAGCCATTCAGCAATTCAGCCTGCCAGCCATTCAGCCTGCCAGCCATTCAACCATTCAGCCTGCCAGCCATTCACCCATTCAGCCTGCCAGCCATTCAGCCTTTCCCCCTTTCAGCCATTCAGCCTGCCAGAAATTCAGCCATTCAGCCTGCCAGCCATTCTGCCATGCAGCCTGCCAGCCATTCAGCCTGCCAGCAATTCAGCCTGCCAGCCATTCAGCCATTCAGCATGTCAGCCTGACTGCCAGCCATTCAGCCATTAAGCCATTCAGCCTGCCAGCCATTCAGCCATTCAGCCATTCAGCCATTCATCCTGCCAGCCATTCAGCCTGCCAGCCATTGAGCCTGCCAGCCATTCAGCCTGCCAGCCATTCAGCGATTCAGCCATTCAGCCATTCATCCTGCCAGCCATTCAGCCTGCCAGCCATTGAGCCTGCCAGCCATTCAGCCATTCATGCTGCCAGCCATTCAGCCTGCCAGCCATTGAGCCATTCAGCCATTCATCCTGCCAGACATTCAGTCATTCAGCCATTCAGTCTGCCAGCCTGTCAGCCTGACTGCCAGCCATTCAGCCATTCAGCCTGCCAGCCATTCAGCCATTCAGGCATTCCGCCTGCCAGCTATTCAGCCATTCAGCCATTGAGCCATTCAGCCTGCCAGCCATTCAGCCTGCCAGCCATTCAGCCATTCAGCCTGCCAGCCATTCAGCCTGCCAGCAATTCAGCCTGCCAGCCATTCAGCCATTCAGCCTGCCAGCCATTCAGCCTGCCAGCCATTCAGCCATTCAGCCTGCCAGCCATTGAGCCTGCCAGCAATTCAGCCATTCAGCCAGCCAGCCATTCAGCCATTCAGCCTGCCAGACATTCAGATTGCCAGCCTTTCAGCCTGCCAGCCTGCCAGCCATTCAGCCAGCCAGCCATTCAGCAATTCAGCCTGCCAGCCATTCAGCCATTAAGCCATTCAGCCTGCCAGCGATTCAGCCATTCAGCCATTCAGCCATTCAGCCTGCCAGCCATTCAGCCATTCAGCCAATTAGCCATTCCTCATTCAGCCAGCCAGCCATTCAGCCTGCCAGCCTGCCAGCCATTCAGCCTGCCAGCCTGCCAGCCATCAGCCATTCAGCCATTCAGCCATTCAGAAATTCAGCCATTCAGTCAGACAGCCATTCAGCCATTCAGCCATTCAGCCTGCCATTCAGCCATTCAGCCAATCAGCCTGCCAGCCATTGAGCCATTAAGCCATTCAGCCAGCCAGCCATTCAACCATTCAGCCTGCCAGAAATTCAGCCATTCAGCCTGCCAGCCGTTCAGCCATTCAGCCTGCCAGCCATTCAGCCAATCAGCCTGCCAGCAATTCAGCCATTCAGCCTGCCAGCCATTCAGCCATTCAGCCATTCAGCCTGCCAGCCATTCAGCCTGCCAGCCATTCAGCCATTCAGCCATTCAGCCTGCCAGCCATTCAGCCTGCCAGCCATTCAGCCATCCAGCCATTCAGCGATCCAGCCATTCAGCCATTCAGCCTGCCAGACATTCACACTTTCAGCCTGCCAGACATTCAGCCTGCCAGCCATTCAGCCAGACAGCAATTCAGCCTGCCAACCATTTAGTCTGCCAGCCATTCAGCAATTCAGCCTGCCAGCGATTCAGCCATTCAGCCATTCAGCCATTCAGCCTGCCAGCCATTCAGCCTGCCAGCCATTCAGCCGTTGAGCCATTCAGCCATTCAACCATTCAGCCTGCCAGAAATTCAGCCATTCAGCCTGCCAGCTTGACTGCCAGCCATTAAGCCATTAAGCCAGCCAACGAACCAGCGATTCAGCCTGCCAGCCATTCAGCCATTCAGCCAATTAGCCATTCCTCCATTCAGCCAGCCAGCCATTCAACCTGCCGGCCTGCCAGCCATTCAGCCTGCCAGCCTGCCAGCCATCAGCCATTCAGCCATTCAGCCATTCAGAAATTCAGCCATTCAGTCAGACAGCCATTCAGCCATTCAGCCATTCAGCCTGCCATTCAGCCATTCAGCCAATCAGCCTGCCAGCCATTGAGCCATTAAGCCATTCAGCCAGCCAGCCATTCAACCATTCAGCCTGCCAGAAATTCAGCCATTCAGCCTGCCAGCCGTTCAGCCATTCAGCCTGCCAGCCATTCAGCCATTCAGCCTGCCAGCAATTCAGCCATTCAGCCTGCCAGCCATTCAGCCATTCAGCCATTCAGCCTGCCAGCCATTCAGCCTGCCAGCCATTCAGCCATTCAGCCATTCAGCCTGCCAGCCATTCAGCCTGCCAGCCATTCAGCCATCCAGCCATTCAGCCATCCAGCCATTCAGCCATTCAGCCTGCCAGACATTCACACTTTCAGCCTGCCAGACATTCAGCCTGCCAGCCATTCAGCCAGACAGCAATTCAGCCTGCCAACCATTTAGTCTGCCAGCCATTCAGCAATTCAGCCTGCCAGCGATTCAGCCATTCAGCCATTCAGCCATGCAGCCTGCCAGCCATTCAGCCTGCCAGCCATTCAGCCGTTGAGCCATTCAGCCATTCAACCATTCAGCCTGCCAGAAATTCAGCCATTCAGCCTGCCAGCTTGACTGCCAGCCATTAAGCCATTAAGCCAGCCAACGAACCAGCGATTCAGCCTGCCTGCCATTCAGCCATTCAGCCAATTAGCCATTCCTCCATTCAGCCAGCCAGCCATTCAACCTGCCAGCCTGCCAGCCATTCAGCCTGCCAGCCTGCCAGCCATCAGCCATTCAGCCATTCAGCCATTCAGAAATTCAGCCATTCAGTCAGACAGCCATTCAGCCATTCAGCCATTCAGCCTGCCATTCAGCCATTCAGCCAATCAGCCTGCCAGCCATTGAGCCATTAAGCCATTCAGCCAGCCAGCCATTCAACCATTCAGCCTGCCAGAAATTCAGCCATTCAGCCTGCCAGCCGTTCAGCCATTCAGCCTGCCAGCCATTCAGCCATTCAGCCTGCCAGCAATTCAGCCATTCAGCCTGCCAGCCATTCAGCCATTCAGCCATTCAGCCTGCCAGCCATTCAGCCTGCCAGCCATTCAGCCATTCAGCCATTCAGCCTGCCAGCCATTCAGCCTGCCAGCCATTCAGCCATCCAGCCATTCAGCCATCCAGCCATTCAGCCATTCAGCCTGCCAGACATTCACACTTTCAGCCTGCCAGACATTCAGCCTGCCAGCCATTCAGCCAGACAGCAATTCAGCCTGCCAACCATTTAGTCTGCCAGCCATTCAGCAATTCAGCCTGCCAGCGATTCAGCCATTCAGCCATTCAGCCATTCAGCCTGCCAGCCATTCAGCCTGCCAGCCATTCAGCCGTTGAGCCATTCAGCCATTCAACCATTCAGCCTGCCAGAAATTCAGCCATTCAGCCTGCCAGCTTGACTGCCAGCCATTAAGCCATTAAGCCAGCCAACGATCCAGCGATTCAGCCTGCCAGCCATTCAGCCATTCAGCCAATCAGCCAGCCAGCCATTCAGCCTGCCAGCCTGCCAGCCATTCAGCCTGCCAGCCATCAGCCATTCAGCCATTCTACCATTCAGCCATTCTACCATCCAGCCATTCAGCCATTCAGAAATTCAGCCATTCAGTCAGACAGCCATTCAGCCATTCAGCCATTCAGCCTGCCATTCAGCCATTCAGCCAATCAGCCTGCCAGCCATTGAGCCATTAAGCCATTCAGCCAGCCAGCCATTCAACCATTCAGCCTGCCAGAAATTCAGCCATTCAGCCTGCCAGCCGTTCAGCCATTCAGCCTACCAGCCATTCAGCCATTCAGCCTGCCAGCAATTCAGCCATTCAGCCTGCCAGCCATTCAGCCATTCAGCCATTCAGCCTGCCAGCCATTCAGCCTGCCAGCCATTCACCTGCCAGCCATTCAGCCATTAAGCCATTCAGCCAGCCAGCCATTCAGCCATTCAGCCTGCCAGACATTCACACTTTCATCCTGCCAGACCTTCAGCCTGCCAGCCATTCAGCCAGACAGCAATTCAGCCTGCCAACCATTTAGTCTGCCAGCCATTCAGCAATTCAGCCTGCCAGCCATTCAGCCTGCCACCCATTCAGCCATTGAGCCTGCCACCCATTCAGCTTTTCAGCCAATCAGCCATTCAGCCTTTCAGCCATTCAGCCTGCCAGACATTCAGACTTTCAGCCTGCCAGACATTCAGCCTGCCAGCCATTGAGCCATTGAGCCTGCCATCCATTCAAACTGCCAGCCATTCAGCCTGCCAGCCATTCAGCCTGCCAGCAATTCAGCCATTCAGCCTGCTAGCCATTCAGCCATTCAGCCATTCAGCCTGCCAGCCATTCAGCCATTAAACCATTCAGCCATTAAGCCATTCAGCCAGCCAGCCATTCAGCCAGCCAGCCATTCAGCCATTCAGCCTGCCAGACATTCACACTTTCAGCCTGCCAGACATTCAGCCTGCCAGCCATTCAGCCAGACAGCAATTCAGCCTGCCAACCATTTAGTCTGCCAGCCATTCAGCAATTCAGCCTGCCAGCCATTCAGCCATTCAGCCTGCCAGCATTCAGTCTGCCAGCCATTCAGCCTGCCAGCCTGCCAGCCATTCAGCCTGCCAGCCTGCCAGCCATTCAGCCTGCCAGCAATTCAGCCTGCCAGCCATTCAGCCATTCAGCCTGCCAGCCATTCAGCCTGCCAGCCATTCAGCCATTCAGCCTGCCAGCCATTGAGCCTGCCAGCAATTCAGCCTGCCAGCCATTCAGCCATTCAGCCAGCCAGCCATTCAGCCATTCAGCCTGCCAGCGATTCAGACTTTCAGCCTGCCAGACATTCAGCCTGCCACCCATTCAGCCTTTCAGCCAATCAGCCATTCAGCCTGCCAGCCATTCAGCCTGCCAGCCTTTCAGCCATTCAGCCTGCCAGCCATTCAGCCAGCCAGCCATTCAGCAATTCAGCCTGCCAGCCATTCAGCCATTAAGTCATTCAGCCTGCCAGCCATTCAGCGATTCAGCCATTCAGCGATTCAGCCATTCAACCATTCAGCCTGCCAGAAATTCAGCCATTCACCCTGCCAGCCATTCTGCCATTCAGCCTGCCAGCCATTCAGCCTGCCAGACATTCAGCCTGCCAGCCATTCAGCCTGCCAGACATTCAGTCATTCAGCCATTTAGCCATTCAGTCTGCCAGCCTGTCAGCCTGACTGCCAGCCATTCAGCCTGCCAGAAATTGAGCCATTCAGCCTGCCAGCCATTCTGCCATTCAACCTGCCAGCCATTCAGGCATTCCGCCTGCCAGCCATTCAACCTTTCAGCCTGCCAGACATTAAGCCATTCAGCCATTCAGCCGGCGAGCCATTCATTCAGCCATTCAGCCTTTCAGCCTGCCAGCCATTCAGCCTACCAGCCAATCTGCCATTCAGCCTGCCAGCCATTCAGCAATTCAGCCATTCAGCCTGCCAACCATTCAGTTGCCAGCCATTCAGTCAGACAGCAATTCAGCCTTTCAGCCTGCCAGCCATTCAGCCTTTCAGCCATTCAGCCTTTCAGCCATTCAGAAATTCAGCCATTCAGTCAGACAGCCATTCAGCCATTCAGCCATTCAGCCTGCCATTCAGCCATTCAGCCAATCAGCCTGCCAGCCATTGAGCCATTAAGCCATTCAGCCAGCCAGCCATTCAACCATTCAGCCTGCCAGAAATTCAGCCATTCAGCCTGCCAGCCGTTCAGCCATTCAGCCTGCCAGCCATTCAGCCATTCAGCCTGCCAGCAATTCAGCCATTCAGCCTGCCAGCCATTCAGCCATTCAGCCATTCAGCCTGCCAGCCATTCAGCCTGCCAGCCATTCAGCCATTCAGCCATTCAGCCTGCCAGCCATTCAGCCTGCCAGCCATTCAGCCATCCAGCCATTCAGCCATCCAGCCATTCAGCCATTCAGCCTGCCAGACATTCACACTTTCAGCCTGCCAGACATTCAGCCTGCCAGCCATTCAGCCAGACAGCAATTCAGCCTGCCAACCATTTAGTCTGCCAGCCATTCAGCAATTCAGCCTGCCAGCGATTCAGCCATTCAGCCATTCAGCCATTCAGCCTGCCAGCCATTCAGCCTGCCAGCCATTCAGCCGTTGAGCCATTCAGCCATTCAACCATTCAGCCTGCCAGAAATTCAGCCATTCAGCCTGCCAGCTTGACTGCCAGCCATTAAGCCATTAAGCCAGCCAACGAACCAGCGATTCAGCCTGCCTGCCATTCAGCCATTCAGCCAATTAGCCATTCCTCCATTCAGCCAGCCAGCCATTCAACCTGCCAGCCTGCCAGCCATTCAGCCTGCCAGCCTGCCAGCCATCAGCCATTCAGCCATTCAGCCATTCAGAAATTCAGCCATTCAGTCAGACAGCCATTCAGCCATTCAGCCATTCAGCCTGCCATTCAGCCATTCAGCCAATCAGCCTGCCAGCCATTGAGCCATTAAGCCATTCAGCCAGCCAGCCATTCAACCATTCAGCCTGCCAGAAATTCAGCCATTCAGCCTGCCAGCCGTTCAGCCATTCAGCCTGCCAGCCATTCAGCCATTCAGCCTGCCAGCAATTCAGCCATTCAGCCTGCCAGCCATTCAGCCATTCAGCCATTCAGCCTGCCAGCCATTCAGCCTGCCAGCCATTCAGCCATTCAGCCATTCAGCCTGCCAGCCATTCAGCCTGCCAGCCATTCAGCCATCCAGCCATTCAGCCATCCAGCCATTCAGCCATTCAGCCTGCCAGACATTCACACTTTCAGCCTGCCAGACATTCAGCCTGCCAGCCATTCAGCCAGACAGCAATTCAGCCTGCCAACCATTTAGTCTGCCAGCCATTCAGCAATTCAGCCTGCCAGCGATTCAGCCATTCAGCCATTCAGCCATTCAGCCTGCCAGCCATTCAGCCTGCCAGCCATTCAGCCGTTGAGCCATTCAGCCATTCAACCATTCAGCCTGCCAGAAATTCAGCCATTCAGCCTGCCAGCTTGACTGCCAGCCATTAAGCCATTAAGCCAGCCAACGATCCAGCGATTCAGCCTGCCAGCCATTCAGCCATTCAGCCAATCAGCCATTCCTCCATTCAGCCAGCCAGCCATTCAGCCTGCCAGCCTGCCAGCCATTCAGCCTGCCAGCCATCAGCCATTCAGCCATTCTACCATTCAGCCATTCTACCATCCAGCCATTCAGCCATTCAGAAATTCAGCCATTCAGTCAGACAGCCATTCAGCCATTCAGCCATTCAGCCTGCCATTCAGCCATTCAGCCAATCAGCCTGCCAGCCATTGAGCCATTAAGCCATTCAGCCAGCCAGCCATTCAACCATTCAGCCTGCCAGAAATTCAGCCATTCAGCCTGCCAGCCGTTCAGCCATTCAGCCTACCAGCCATTCAGCCATTCAGCCTGCCAGCAATTCAGCCATTCAGCCTGCCAGCCATTCAGCCATTCAGCCATTCAGCCTGCCAGCCATTCAGCCTGCCAGCCATTCACCTGCCAGCCATTCAGCCATTAAGCCATTCAGCCAGCCAGCCATTCAGCCATTCAGCCTGCCAGACATTCACACTTTCATCCTGCCAGACCTTCAGCCTGCCAGCCATTCAGCCAGACAGCAATTCAGCCTGCCAACCATTTAGTCTGCCAGCCATTCAGCAATTCAGCCTGCCAGCCATTCAGCCATTCAGCCTGCCAGCATTCAGTCTGCCAGCCATTCAGCCTGCCAGCAATTCAGCCTGCCAGCCATTCAGCCATTCAACCTGCCAGCCATTCAGCCTGCCAGCCATTCAGCCATTCAGCCAGCCAGCCATTGAGCCTGCCAGCAATTCAGCCTGCCAGCCATTCAGCCATTCAGCCAGCCAGCCATTCAGCCATTCAGCCTGCCAGACATTCAGACTTTCAGCCTGCCAGACATTCAGCCTGCCAGCCATTGAGCCATTGAGCCTGCCATCCATTCAAACTGCCAGCCATTCAGCCTGCCACCCATTCAGCCATTGAGCCTGCCACCCATTCAGCTTTTCAGCCAATCAGCCATTCAGCCTTTCAGCCATTCAGCCTGCCAGACATTCAGACTTTCAGCCTGCCAGACATTCAGCCTGCCAGCCATTGAGCCATTGAGCCTGCCATCCATTCAAACTGCCAGCCATTCAGCCTGCCAGCCATTCAGCCTGCCAGCAATTCAGCCATTCAGCCTGCTAGCCATTCAGCCATTCAGCCATTCAGCCTGCCAGCCATTCAGCCATTAAACCATTCAGCCATTAAGCCATTCAGCCAGCCAGCCATTCAGCCAGCCAGCCATTCAGCCATTCAGCCTGCCAGACATTCACACTTTCAGCCTGCCAGACATTCAGCCTGCCAGCCATTCAGCCAGACAGCAATTCAGCCTGCCAACCATTTAGTCTGCCAGCCATTCAGCAATTCAGCCTGCCAGCCATTCAGCCATTCAGCCTGCCAGCATTCAGTCTGCCAGCCATTCAGCCTGCCAGCCTGCCAGCCATTCAGCCTGCCAGCCTGCCAGCCATTCAGCCTGCCAGCAATTCAGCCTGCCAGCCATTCAGCCATTCAGCCTGCCAGCCATTCAGCCTGCCAGCCATTCAGCCATTCAGCCTGCCAGCCATTGAGCCTGCCAGCAATTCAGCCTGCCAGCCATTCAGCCATTCAGCCAGCCAGCCATTCAGCCATTCAGCCTGCCAGCGATTCAGACTTTCAGCCTGCCAGACATTCAGCCTGCCACCCATTCAGCCTTTCAGCCAATCAGCCATTCAGCCTGCCAGCCATTCAGCCTGCCAGCCTTTCAGCCATTCAGCCTGCCAGCCATTCAGCCAGCCAGCCATTCAGCAATTCAGCCTGCCAGCCATTCAGCCATTAAGTCATTCAGCCTGCCAGCCATTCAGCGATTCAGCCATTCAGCGATTCAGCCATTCAACCATTCAGCCTGCCAGAAATTCAGCCATTCAGCCTGCCAGCCATTCTGCCATTCAGCCTGCCAGCCATTCAGCCTGCCAGACATTCAGCCTGCCAGCCATTCAGCCTGCCAGACATTCAGTCATTCAGCCATTTAGCCATTCAGTCTGCCAGCCTGTCAGCCTGACTGCCAGCCATTCAGCCTGCCAGAAATTGAGCCATTCAGCCTGCCAGCCATTCTGCCATTCAACCTGCCAGCCATTCAGGCATTCCGCCTGCCAGCCATTCAACCTTTCAGCCTGCCAGACATTAAGCCATTCAGCCATTCAGCCGGCGAGCCATTCATTCAGCCATTCAGCCTTTCAGCCTGCCAGCCATTCAGCCTACCAGCCAATCTGCCATTCAGCCTGCCAGCCATTCAGCAATTCAGCCATTCAGCCTGCCAACCATTCAGTTGCCAGCCATTCAGTCAGACAGCAATTCAGCCTTTCAGCCTGCCAGCCATTCAGCCTTTCAGCCATTCAGCCTTTCAGCCTGCCAGACATTAAGCCATTCAGCCATTCAGCCGGCGAGCCATTCATTCAGCCATTCAGCCTTTCAGCCTGCCAGCCATTCAGCCTACCAGCCAATCAGCCATTCAGCCTGCCAGCCATTCAGCAATTCAGCCATTCAGCCTGCCAACCATTCAGTTGCCAGCCATTCAGTCAGACAGCAATTCAGCCTTTCAGCCTGCCAGCCTGCCAGCCATTCAGCCTGCCAGCCATTCAGTCTGCCAGCCATTCAGCCATTCAGCCTGCCAGAAATTCAGCCATTCAGCCTGCCAGCCATTCAGCCTTTCAGCCTGCCAGCCATTCAACCTGCCAGCCATTCAGCCTGCCAGCCTGCCAGCCATTCTGTCATTCAGCCTTTCAGCCTTTCAGCCTTTCAGCCTTTCAGCCATTCAGCCTTTCAGCCATTCAGCCTTTCAGCCTTTCAGCCTTTCAGCCATTGAGCCATTGAGCCATTCAACCATTCAGCCTGCCAGCCATTCAGCCTGCCAGCCATTCATCCATTCAGCCTGCCAGACATTCATCCTGCCAGCCATTCAACCATTCAGCCTGCCAGAAATTCAGCCATTCAGCCTGCCAGCCATTCAGCCATTCAGCCTGCCAGCCATTCAGCCTGCCAGCCATTCAGCCATTCAGCCTGCCTGCCATTCAGCCATTGTCATTCAGCCATTCAGCCTTTCAGCCATTCAGCCTGCCAGCTCTTCAGCCATTCAGAATGCCAGCCATTCAGCCTGCCAGCCATTCAGCCAATCAGAATGCCAGCCATTCAGCCTACCAGCATTCAGCCATTTCGCCTGCCAGCCATTCAGCCATTCTACCATTCAGACTGCCAGCCATTCAGCCATTCAGACTGCCAGCCACTCAGCCATTCAGCCATGCAGCCTGCCAGCCATTCAGCCTGCCAGCCATTCAGCCTGCCAGCCATTCAGCCATACAGCCTGCGAGAAATGCAGCCATTCAGCCTGCCAGCCATTCAGCCATTCAGCCATTCAGCCAGCCAGCCAATCAGCCATTCAGACATTCAGCCAATCAGCCATTCAGCCTGCCAGCCATTCAGCCATTCAGCCTGTCAGAAATTCAGCATTTCAGCCTGCCAACTATTCACCCATTCAGCCATTCAGCCTGCCAGCAATTCAGCCTGCCAGCATTCAGCCATTCAGCCTGCCAGCCATTCAGCCATTCAGCCTGCCAGCCATTCAACCATTCAGCCTGCCAGAAATTCAGCCATTCAGCCTGCCAGCCATTCAGCCATTCAGCCTGCCAGCCATTCAGCCATTCAGCCTGCCTGCCATTCAGCCTTTCAGCCATTCAGCCTGCCAGCTATTCAGCCATTCAGAATGCCAGCCATTCAGCCATTTAGCCTGCCAGCCATTCAGCCATTCAGAATGCCAGCCATTCAGCCTACCAGCATTCAGCCATTCAGCCTGCCAGCCATTCAGACTGCCAGCCATTCAGCCTGCCAGCCATTCAGCCATTCAGCCATGCAGCCTGCCAGCCATTCAGCCTGCCAGCCATTCAGCCTGCCAGCCATTCAGCCTGCCAGCCATTCAGCCATACAGCCTACGAGAAATGCAGCCATTCAGCCTGCCAGCCATTCAGCCATTCAGCCATTCAGCCAGCCATCCAGCCATTCAGCCATTTAGCCTGCCAGCCAATCAGCCATTCAGACATTCAGCCAATCAGCCATTCAGCCTGCCAGCCATTCAGCCATTCAGCCTGTCAGAAATTCAGCATTTCAGCCTGCCAACTATTCACCCATTCAGCCATTCAGCCTGCCAGCAATTCAGCCTGCCAGCATTCAGCCATTCAGCCTGCCAGCCATTCAGCCATTCAGCCTGCCAGCCATTCATCCATTCAGCCCGCCAGCCAGTCAGCCTGCCAGAAATTCAGCCATTCAGCCGTTGAGCCATTCAGCCTTTCAGCCTGCCAGCCATTCAAACATTCAGCCTGATAGAAATTCAGCCATTAACCCTGCCAGCCATTCAGCCATTCAGCCTGCCAGCCATTCAGACTGCCAGCCATTCAGCCTGCCAGCCATTCAGTAATTGAGCCATTCAGCCATTCATCCTGCCAGCCATTCAACCATTCAGCCTGCCAGCCATTCAGCCATTCAGCCTGCCAGCCATTCAGCCATTCAGCCTGCCAGCCATTCAGCCGTTGAGCCATTCAGCCATTCAACCATTCAGCCTGCCAGAAATTCAGCCATTCAGCCTACCAGCTTGACTGTCAGCCATTAAGCCATTAAGCCAGCCAATTATCCAGCGATTCAGCCTGCCAGCCATTCAGCCATTCAGCCATTCAGCCATTCCTCCATTCAGCCAGCCAGCCATTCAGCCTGACAGCCTGCCAGCCATCAGCCATTCAGCCATTCTGCCATCCAGCCATTCAGCCATTCAGAAATTCAGCCATTCAGTCAGACAGCAATTCAGCCTGCCAGCCATTCAGCCTGCCAGCCGTTCAGCCGTTCAGCCGTTCAGCCATTCAGCCTGCCAGCCTGCCAGCCATTCAGCCATTCAGCCATTCAGCCTGCCAGCCATTCAGCCATTAAGCCATTCAGCCAGCCAGCCATTCAGCCTGCCAGCCATTCCGCCGTTCAGCCATTCAGCCGTTCAGCCTGCCAGCCATTCAGCCATTCAGTCTTTCAGCCTGCCAGCCATTCAGCCATTCAGCCATTCAGCCTGCCAGCCATTCAGCCATTAAGCCATTCAGCCAGCCAACCATTCAGCCTGCCAGCCGTTCAGCCATTCAGCCTGCCAGCCATTCAGCCATTCAGCCTGCCAGCCATTCAGCCTGCCAGCCATTCAGCCTGCCAGCCATTCAGCCATTAAGCCATTCAGCCAGCCAGCCATTCAACCATTCAGCCTGCCAGAAATTCAGCCATTCAGCCTGCCAGCCATTCAGCCATTCAGCCTGCCTGCCATTCAGCCATTCAGCCATTCTGTCATTCAGCCATTCAGCCTTTCAGCCATTCAGCCTGCCAGCTCTTCAGCCATTCAGAATGCCAGCCATTCAGCCATTTAGCCTGCCAGCCATTCAGCCAATCAGAATGCCAGCCATTCAGCCTACCAGCATTCAGCCATACAGCCTGCGAGAAATGCAGCCATTCAGCCTGCCAGCCATTCAGCCTGCCAGCCATTCAGCCAGCCATTCAGCCATTCAGCCATTTAGCCTGCCAGCCAATCAGCCATTCAGCCATGCAGCCTGCCAGCCATTCAGCCTGCCAGCCATTCAGCCATACAGCCTGCGAGAAATGCAGCCATTCAGCCTGCCAGCCATTCAGCCTGCCAGCCATTCAGCCAGCCATTCAGCCATTCAGCCATTTAGCCTGCCAGCCAATCAGCCATTCAGACATTCAGCCAATCAGCCTGCCAGCCATTCAGCCATTCAGCCTGTAAGAAATTCAGCATTTCAGCCTGCCAACTATTCACCCATTCAGCCATTCAGCCTGCCAGCCATTCAGCCTGCCAGCATTCAGCCATTCAGCCTGCCAGCCATTCAGCCTGCCAGCCATTCAGCCATTCAGCCTGCCAGCCTGCCAGCCATTCAGACATTCATCCATTCAACCTGCCAGAAATTCAGCCATTCAGCCCGCCAGCCAGTCAGCCTGCCAGAAATTCAGCCATTCAGCCATTCAGCCATTCAGCCTTTCAGCCTGCCAGCCATTCAAACATTCAGCCTGATAGAAATTCAGCCATTAACCCTGCCAGCCATTCAGCCATTCAGCCTGACAGCCATTCAGACTGCCAGCCATTCAGCTTGCCAGCCATTCAGTAATTGAGCCATTCAGCCATTCATCCTGCCAGCCATTCAACCATTCAGCCTGCCAGCCATTCAGCCATTCAGCCTGCCAGCCATTCAGCCATTCAGCCTGCCAGCCATTCAGCCATTCAGCCGTTGAGCCATTCAGCCATTCAACCATTCAGCCTGCCAGAAATTCAGCCATTCAGCCTGCCAGCTTGACTGTCAGCCATTAAGCCATTAAGCCAGCCAATTATCCAGCGATTCAGCCTGCCAGCCATTCAGCCATTCAGCCATTCCTCCATTCAGCCAGCCAGCCATTCAGCCTGACAGCCTGCCAGCCATCAGCCATTCAGCCATTCTGCCATCCAGCCATTCAGCCATTCAGAAATTCAGACAGCAATTCAGCCTGCCAGCCATTCAGCCTGCCAGCCGTTCAGCCTGCCAGCCATTCAGCCATTAAGCCATTCAGCCAGCCAGCCATTCAGCCTGCCAGCCATTCCGCCGTTCAGCCATTCAGCCATTCAGCCTGCCAGCCATTCAGCCATTCAGCCATTCAGCCTGCCAGCCATTCAGCCATTCAGCCATGCAGCCTGCCAGCCATTCAGCCATTAAGCCATTCAGCCAGCCAGCCATTCAGCCTGCCAGAAATTCAGCCATTCAGCCTGCCAGCCGTTCAGCCATTCAGCCTGCCAGCCATTCAGCCATTCAGCCATTCAGCCTGCCAGCAATTCAGCCATTCAGCCTGCCAGCCATTCAGCCATTCAGCCTGCCAGCCATTTAGCCTGCCAGCCATTCACCTGCCAGCCATTCAGCCATCAAGCCATTCAGCCAGCCAGCCATTCAGCCATTCAGCCTGCCAGAAATTCAGCCATTCAGCCTGCCAGCCATTCTGCCATTTAGTCAGCCAGCCATCCATCCATTCAGCCTGCCAGCTATTCAGCCAGTCAGCCATTGAGCCATTCAGCCAGCCAGCCTTTCAGCCATTCAGCCAGTTAGCCGGCCAGCCATTCAACCAGCCAGCCATTCAGCCTGCCAGCCTGCCAGCCATTCAGCCATTCAGCCTGCCAGCCATTCAGCCTGCCAGCCATTCAGCCATTCAGCCATTCACCTGCCAGCCATTAAGCCATTCAGCCAGCCAGCCATTCAGCCATTCAGCCTGCCAGAAATTCAGCCATTCAGCCTGCCAGCCATTCAGCCATTCAGTCAGCCAGCCATCCATCCATTCAGCCTGCCAGCTATTCAGCCAGTCAGCCATTCAGCTATTCAGCCATTCAGCCTGCTAGCCTTTCAGCCATTCAGCCATTCAGCCTGCCAGCCATTCAGCCTGCCAGCCTGACAGCCATTCAGCCTGCCAGCAATTCAGCCATTCAGCCTGCCAGACATTCAGACCTTCAGTATGCCAGATATTCAGCCTGCCAGCCATTCAACCTGCCAGCCATTCAGCCATTCAGCCTGGCAGCCATTCAGTCATTCAGCCATTCAGTCATTGAGCCTGCCACCCATTCATCCATTCAGCCTGCCAGAAATTCAGCCATTCAGTTGCCCGCCATTCAGCCATTCAGCCTGCCAGCCACTCATCCATTCAGCCTGCCAGCCATTCAGCCATTCAGCCTGCCAGCCACTCATCCATTCAGCCTGCCAGAAATTCAGCAATTCAGCCTGCCAGCCATTCAGCCATTCGTCCTGCCAGCCATTCAACCATTCAGCCTGCCAGAAATTCAGCCATTCAGCCTGCCAGCCATTCAGCCTGCCAGCCTGCCAGCCATTCAGCCTGCCAGCCATTCAGCCTGCCAGCCATTCTGCCATTCAGCCTGCCCGCCATTCAGCCATTCAGCATGCCAGCCTGACTGCCAGCCATTCAGCCATTAAGCCATTCAGCCTGCCATCCATTCAGCCATTCAGCCTGCCAGCCATTCAGCTTGCGAGCCATTCTGCCATTCAGCCTGCCCGCCATTCAGCCATTCAGCATGGCAGCCTGACTGCCAGCCATTCAGCCATTAAGTCATTCAGCCTGCCATCCATTCTGCCATTCAGCCTGCCAGCCATTCAGCCTGCCCGCCATTCAGCCATTCAGCATGCCAGCCTGACTGCCAGCCATTCAGCCATTCAGCCTGCCAGAAATTCAGCCATTCAGCCTGCCAGCCATTCAGCCATTCAGGCTGCCAGCCATTCAGCCTGCCAGCCATTCACCCATTCAGCCTGCCAGCCATTCAGCCTGCCAGCCATTGAGCCATTCAGCCATTCAGCCTGCCAGACATTCAGACTTTCA
This sequence comes from Squalus acanthias, assembly GCA_030390025.1. Classification (NCBI taxonomy): domain Eukaryota; kingdom Metazoa; phylum Chordata; class Chondrichthyes; order Squaliformes; family Squalidae; genus Squalus; species Squalus acanthias. The sequence goes on from JASTWF010000513.1 coordinate 274,659, forward strand.
GCCTGGCAGCCATTCAGCCATTCATTCAGCCTTTCAGCCAATCAGCGAATCAGCCTGCCAGCCATTCTGCCATTCATCCATTCAGCCTGCCAGCCTGCCAGCCATTCAGCCTGCCAGCCTGCCAGCCATTCAGCCTGCCAGCAATTCAGCCTGTCAGCCTGCCAGCCTGCCAGCCTGCCAGCCATTCAGCCTGCCAGCCATTCAGCCATTCAGCCAGCCTTTCAGCTTGCCAGACATTCAGACTTTCAACCTGCCATCCATTCAAACTGCCAGCCATTCAGCATGCCTGCCATTCAGCCATTCAGCCTGGCAGCCATTCAGCCATTCAGCCTGGCAGCCATTCTGCCATTCAGCCTGCAAGCCATTCAGTCTGCCAGCCATTCAGTCATTCAGCCTGCCACCCATTCAGCCTGCCAGCCATTCAGCCAGCCAGCCATTCAGCAATTCATCCTGCAAGCCATTCAGCCTGCCAGCCATACAACCATTCAGCCTGCCAGCCATTCAGCCGTTCCCCCTTTCAGCCATTCAGCCTGCCAGAAATTCAGCCATTCAGCCTGCCAGCCAATCTGCCATTCAGCCTGCCAGCCATTCAGCCATTAAGCCATTCAGCCTGCCAGCCATTCAGCCATTCATCCTGCCAGCCATTCAGCCTGCCAGCCATTGAGCCTGCCAGCCATTCAGCCATTCAGTCTACCAGCCATTCAGCGAGTCAGCCATTCAGCCATTCATCCTGCCAGCCATTCAGCCTGCCAGCCATTGAGCCTGCCAGCCATTCAGCCTGCCAGCCATTCATCCTGCCAGACATTCAGTCATTCAGCCATTCAGTCTGCCAGCCTGTCAGCCTGACTGCCAGCCATTCAGCCATTCAGCCTGCCAGCCATTCAGCCATTCAGCCATTTAGCCATTCAGCCTGCCAGCCATTCAGCCTGCCAGCCATTCAGCCATTCAGCCTGCCAGCCATTCAGCCTGGCAGCCATTCAGCCATTCAGCCTGCCAGCCATTCTGCATGCCAGACATTCACACTTTCAACCTGCCAGACATTCAGCCTGCCAGCCATTCAGCCAGACAGCAATTCAGCCTGCCAACCATTTAGTCTGCCAGCCATTCAGCAATTCAGCCTTGCAGCCATTCAGCCATTCAGCCTGCCAGCAATTCAGTCTGCCAGCCATTCAGCCTGCCAGCCATTCAGCCTGCCAGCAATTCAGCCTGCCAGCCATTCAGCCAGTCAGCCATTCAGCCTGCCAGCCATTGAGCCATTGAGCCTGCCATCCATTCAGCCATTGAGCCTGCCACCCATTCAGCCTTTCAGCCAATCAGCCATTCAGCCTGCCAGCTATTCAGCCTGCCAGCCATTCAGCCATTCAGCCTGCCAGCCATTCAGCCTGCCAGCCATTCAGCCATTAAGCCATTCAGCCTGCCAGCCATTCATCCTGCCAGCCATTCAACCATTCAGCCATTCATCCTGCCAGCCATTCAACCATTCAGCCTGCCAGAAATTCAGCCATTCAGCCTGCCAGCCATTCACCCTTTCAGCCTGCCAGCCATTCAGCCTGCCAGCAATTCAGCCTGCCAGACATTCAGTCATTCAGCCACTTAGCCATTCAGTCTGCCAGCCTGACTGCCAGCCATTAAGCCATTCAGCCATTCAGCCTGCCAGAAATTCAGCCATTCAGCCTGCCAGCCATTCTGCCATTCAACCTGCCAGCCATTCAGGCATTCCGCCTGCCAGCCATTCAGCCTTTCAGCCATTCAGCCTGCCAGCCATTCAGCCTGCCAGACATTAAGACATTCAGCCATTCAGCCTGCCAGCCATTCATTCAGCCATTACGCCGTTCAGCCTGCCAGCCATTCAGCCTGCCAGCCATTCAGCCTGCCATCTATTCAGCAATTCAGCCATTCAGCCTGCCAACCATTCAGTTGTCAGCCATTCAGCCTGCCAGCGATTCAGCCATTCAGCCTGCCAGCCATTCAGCCTGCCAGCCATTCAGCCATTCAGCCTGCCAGCCATTCTGCCTGCCAGCCATTCTGTCATTCAGCCATTCAGCCATTCAGCCATTCAACCATTCAGCCTGCCAGCCATTCAGCCTGCCATCCATTCATCCATTCAGCCTGCCAGCCATTCATCCTGCCAGCCATTCAACCATTCAGCCTGCCAGAAATTCAGCCATTCAGCCTGCCACCCATTCAGCCATTCAGCCTGCCAGCCATTCAGCCTGCCAGCCATTCAGCCTGCCAGCCATTCAGCCTGCCAGCCATTCTGTCATTCAGCCATTCAGCCTTTCAGCCTGCCAGCCATTCTGTCATTCAGCCATTCAGCCTTTCAGCCTTTCAGCCATTGAGCCATTGAGCCATTCAACCATTCAGCCTGCCAGCCATTCAGCCTGCCAGCCATTCATCCATTCAGCCTGCCAGCCATTCAGCCTGCCAGCCATTCATCCATTCAGCCTGCCAGCCATTCAGCCTGCCAGCCATTCAGCCTGCCAGCCATTAAGCCATTCAGCATGCCAGCCTGACTGCCAGCCATTCAGCCATTAAGCCATTCAGCCTGCCATCCATTTAGCCATTCAGCCATTCAGCCTGCCAGCCATTCAGCCACTCAGCCATTCAGCCTGCCAACCATTTAGCCATTCAGCCATTCAGCCTGCCAGCCATTCAGCCTGCCAGCCATTCAGACATTAAGCCTGCCAGACATTCAGCCAGCCAGCTATTCAGCCATTCAGACATTCAGCCTGCCAGACATTCAGCCAGCCAGCTATTCAGCCATTCAGCCTGTCAGAAATTCACCCATTCATAATGCCAGCCATTCAGCCTGCCATTCAGCCTGCCAGCAATTCAGCCTGTCAGAAATTCAGCCATTCAGCCTGCCAGCCATTCAGACATTCAGCCTGCCAGCCATTTAGCCATTCAGCCTGCCAGCCATTCAGCCTGTAAGAAATTCACCCATTCATAATGCCAGCCATTCAGCCAGCTATTCAGCCATTCAGCCTGCCAGCCATTTAGCCATTCAGCCTGCCAGCCATTCAGCCTGTAAAAATTCACCCATTCATAATGCCAGCCATTCAGCCAGCTATTCAGCCATTCAGCCATTCAGCCATTCAGCCTGTCAGAAATTCACCCATTCATAATGCCAGCCATTCAGCCATTCAGCCTGCCATTCAGCCATTCAGCCTGCCAGCCATTCAGCATGCCAGCCATTCAGCCATTCAGCCTGCCAGAAATTCAGCCATTCAGCCTGCCAGCCATTCAGCCTGCCAGAAATTCAGCCATTCAGCCATTCAGCCTGCCAGCCATTCAGACATTCAGCCTGCCACACATTCAGCCATTCATCCTGCCAGCCATTCAGACATTCAGCCATTCAGTCTGCCAGCCGTTCAGCCATTCAGCCATTCAGCGTGCCAGCCATTCAGCCATTCAGCCTGCCAGCCTGCCAGCCATTCAGCCTGCCAGCCATTCAGCCTGCCAGCCTGCCAGCCTGCCAGCCATTCAGCCTGCCAGCCATTGAGCCTACAAGCAATTCAGCCAGCCAGCCATTCAGCCAGCCAGCCATTCAGCCATTCAGCCTGCCAGACATTCAGACTTTCAGCCTGCCAGACATTCAGCCTGCCAGCCATTCAGCCATTGAGCCGGCCACCCATTCAGCCTTTCAGCCAATCAGCCATTCAGCCTGCCAGCCATTCAGCCTGCCAGCCTTTCAGCCATTCAGCCTGCCAGCCATTCAGCCAGCCAGCCATTCAGCAATTCAGCCTGCCAGCCATTCAGCGATTCAGCCATTCATCCTGCCAGCCATTCAACCATTCAGCATGCCAGCCATTCAGCCTGCCAGCCATTCAGCCTGCCAGCCATTCACCCTGCCAGCCATTCAACCATTCAGCCTGCCAGAAATTCAGCCATTCAGCCTGCCAGCGATTCTGCCATTCAACCTGCCAGCCATTCAGGCATTCCGCCTGCCAGCCATTCAGCCTTTCAGCCATTCAGCCTGCCAGCCATTCAGCCTGCCAGACATTAAGCCATTCAGCCATTCAGCCTGCCAGCCATTCATTCAGCAATTCAGCCATTCAGCCTGCCAACCATTCAGTTGTCAGCCATTCAGTCAGACAGCAATTCAGCCTTTCAGCCTGCCAGCCATTCAGCCTGCCAGCCATTCAGCCATTCAGCCTGCCAGTAATTCAGCCATTCAGCCTGCCAGCCATTCAGCCATTCAGCCTGCCAGCCATTCAGCCTGCCAGCCATTCAGCCTGCCAGCCATTCAGCCATTCAGCCTGCCAGTAATTCAGCCATTCAGCCTGCCAGTAATTCAGCCTGCCAGCCTGCCAGCCATTCAGCCATTCAGCCTGCCAGCCATTCAGCCTGCCAGCCATTCAGCCTTTCAGCCTTTCAGCCTTTCAGCCTTTCAGCCTTTCAGCCTTTCAGCCATTCAGCCATTCAGCCATTCAGCCATTCAACCATTCAGCCTGCCAGCCATTCAGCCTGCCAGCCATTCAGCCTGCCAGCCATTCATCCTGCCAGCCATTCAACCATTCAGCCTGCCAGAAATTCAGCCATTCAGCCTGCCAGCCATTCAGCCTGCCAGCCATTCAGCCATTCAGCCTGCCTGCCACTCAGCCATTCAGCCATTCATTCATTCAGCCATTCAGCCTGCCAGCTATTCAGCCATTCAGAATGCCAGCCATTCAGCCATTTAGCCTGCCAGCCATTCAGCCATTCAGAATGCCAGCCATTCAGCCTACCAGCATTCAGCCATTCAGCCATTCAGCCTGCCAGCCATTCAGACATTCAGCCTGCCAGCCATTTAGCAATTCAGCCTGCCAGCCGTTCAGCCATTCAGCCATTCAGCCTGCCAGCCATTCAGCCATTCATCCTGCCAGCCATTCAGCCATTCAGCCATTCAGTCTGCCAGCCGTTCAGCCATTCAGCCATTCAGCCTGCCAGCCATTCAGCCATTCAGCCTGCCAGCCTGCAAGCCATTCAGCCTGCCAGCCATTCAGCCTGCCAGCCTGCCAGGCATTCAGCCTGCCAGCCATTGAGCCTACAAGCAATTCAGCCAGCCAGCCATTCAGCCAGCCAGCCATTCAGCCATTCAGCCTGCCAGACATTCAGACTTTCAGCCTGCCAGACATTCTACCTGCCAGCCATTCAGCCATTGAGCCGGCCACCCATTCAGCCTTTCAGCCAATCAGCCATTCAGCCTGCCAGCCATTCAGCCTGCCAGCCTTTCAGCCATTCAGCCTGCCAGCCATTCAGCCAGCCAGCCATTCAGCAATTCAGCCTGCCAGCCATTCAGCGATTCAGCCATTCATCCTGCCAGCCATTCAACCATTCAGCATGCCAGCAATTCAGCCTGCCAGCCATTCAGCCTGCCAGCCATTCACCCTACCAGCCATTCAGCCATTCAGCCTGCCAGAAATTCAGCCATTCAGCCTGCCAGCCATTCTGACATTCAATCTGCCAGCCATTCAGGCATTCCGCCTGCCAGCCATTCAGCCTTTCAGCCATTCAGCCTGCCAGCCATTCAGTCTGCCAGACATTAAGCTATTCAGCCATTCAGCCTGCCAGCCATTCATTCAGCAATTCAGCCATTCAGCCTGCCAACCATTCAGTTGTCAGCCATTCAGTCAGACAGCAATTCAGCCTTTCAGCCTGCCAGCCATTCAGCCTGCCAGCCATTCAGCCATTCAGCCTGCCAGTAATTCAGCCATTCAGCCTGCCAGCCATTCAGCCATTCAGCCTGCCAGCCATTCAGCCTGCCAGCCATTCAGCCATTCAGCCTGCCAGCCTGCCAGCCATTCAGCCTGCCAGCCATTCATCCATTCAGCCTGGCAGCCATTCAGCCTGCCAGCCATTCATCCATTCAGCCTGCCAGCCATTCATCCTGCCAGCCATTCAACCATTCAGCCTGCCAGCCATTCAGCCTGCCAGCCATTCAGCCTGCCAGCCATTCAGCCATTCAGCCTGCCAGCCATTCTGTCATTCAGCCATTCAGCCTTTCAGTCTGCCAGCCATTCTGTCATTCAGCCATTCAGCCTTTCAGCCTTTCAGCCAATGAGACATTGAGCCATTCAACCATTCAGCCTGCCAGCCATTCAGCCTGCCAGCCATTCATCCATTCAGCCTGCCAGCCATTCAGCCTGCCAGCCATTCAGCCATTCAGCCTGCCAGCCATTCAGCCTGCCAGCCATTCAGCCATTCAGCCTGCCAGAAATTCAGCCATTCAGCCTGCCAGCCATTCAGCCTGCCAGAAATTCAGCCATTCAGCCATTCAGCCTGCCAGCCATTCAGACATTCAGCCTGCCAGCCATTTAGCCATTCAGCCTGCCAGCCGTTCAGCCATTCAGCCATTCAGCCTGCCAGCCATTCAGCCATTCATCCTGCCAGCCATTCAGCCATTCAGCCATTCAGTCTGCCAGCCGTTCAGCCATTCAGCCTGCCAGCCATTCAGCCTGCCAGCCTGCCAGCCTGCCAGCCATTCAGCCTGCCAGCCATTCAGCCTGCCAGCCTGCCAGCCTGCCAGCCATTCAGCCTGCCAGCCATTGAGCCTACAAGCAATTCAGCCAGCCAGCCATTCAGCCAGCCAGCCATTCAGCCATTCAGCCTGCCAGACATTCAGACTTTCAGCCTGCCAGACATTCAGCCTGCCAGCTATTCAGCCATTGAGCCGGCCACCCATTCAGCCTTTCAGCCAATCAGCCATTCAGCCTGCCAGCCATTCAGCCTGCCAGCCTTTCAGCCATTCAGCCTGCCAGCCATTCAGCCAGCCAGCCATTCAGCAATTCAGCCTGCCAGCCATTCAGCGATTCAGCCATTCATCCTGCCAGCCATTCAACCATTCAGCATGCCAGCCATTCAGCCTGCCAGCCATTCAGCCTGCCAGCCATTCACCCTGCCAGCCATTCAGCCATTCAGCCATTCAGCCTGCCAGAAATTCAGCCATTCAGCCTGCCAGCCATTCTGCCATTCAACCTGCCAGCCATTCAGGCCTTCCGCCTGCCAGCCATTCAGCCTTTCAGTCATTCAGCCTGCCTGCCATTCAGCCTGCCAGACATTAAGCCATTCAGCCATTCAGCCTGCCAGCCATTCATTCAGCAATTCAGCCATTCAGCCTGCCAACCATTCAGTTGTCAGCCATTCAGCCTGCCAGCCATTCAGCCTGCCAGCCTGCCAGTAATTCAGCCATTCAGCCTGCCAGCCATTCAGCCATTCAGCCTGCCAGCCATTCAGCCTGCCAGCCATTCAGCCATTCAGCCATTCAGCCTGCCAGCCATTCAGCCTGCCAGCCATTCATCCATTCAGCCTGGCAGCCATTCAGCCTGCCAGCCATTCATCCATTCAGCCTGCCAGCCATTCATCCTGCCAGCCATTCAACCATTCAGCCTGCCAGCCATTCAGCCTGCCAGCCATTCAGCCTGCCAGCCATTCAGCCATTCAGCCTGCCAGCCATTCTGTCATTCAGCCATTCAGCCTTTCAGCCTGCCAGCCATTCTGTCATTCAGCCATTCAGCCTTTCAGCCTTTCAGCCTTTGAGCCATTGAGCCATTCAACCATTCAGCCTGCCAGCCATTCAGCCTGCCAGCCATTCATCCATTCAGCCTGCCAGCCATTCAGCCTGCCAGCCATTCAGCCTGCCAGCCATTAAGCCATTCAGCATGCCAGCCTGACTGCCAGCCATTCAGCCATTAAGCCATTCAGCCTGCCATCCATTTAGCCATTCAGCCATTCAGCCTGCCAGCCATTCAGCCACTCAGCCATTCAGCCTGCCAACCATTTAGCCATTCAGCCATTCAGCCTGCCAGCCATTCAGCCTGCCAGCCATTCAGACATTAAGCCTGCCAGACATTCAGCCAGCCAGCTATTCAGCCATTCAGACATTCAGCCTGCCAGACATTCAGCCAGCCAGCTATTCAGCCATTCAGCCTGTCAGAAATTCACCCATTCATAATTCCAGCCATTCAGCCTGCCATTCAGCCATTCAGCCTGCCAGCCATTCAGCCTGTCAGAAATTCAGCCATTCAGCCTGCCAGCCATTCAGACATTCAGCCTGACAGCCATTTAGCCATTCAGCCTGCCAGCCATTCAGCCTGTCAGAAATTCACCCATTCATAATGCCAGCCATTCAGCCAGCTATTCAGCCATTCAGCCATTCAGCCTGTCAGAAATTCACCCATTCATAATGCCAGCCATTCAGCCATTCAGCCTGCCATTCAGCCATTCAGCCAGCCAGCCATTCAGCCTGCCAGAAATTCAGCCATTCAGCCTGCCAGCCATTCAGCCTGCCAGAAATTCAGCCATTCAGCCATTCAGCCTGCCAGCCATTCAGACATTCAGCCTGCCAGCCATTTAGCCATTCAGCCTGCCAGCCGTTCAGCCATTCAGCCATTCAGCCTGCCAGCCATTCAGCCATTCATCCTGCCAGCCATTCAGCCATTCAGTCTGCCAGCCGTTCAGCCATTCAGCCATTCAGCCTGCCAGCCATTCAGCCATTCAGCCTGCCAGCCTGCCAGCCTGCCAGCCATTCAGCCTGCCAGCCATTCAGCCTGCCAGCCTGCCAGCCTGCCAGCCATTCAGCCTGCCAGCAATTGAGCCTACAAGCAATTCAGCCAGCCAGCCATTCAGCCTGCCAGCCTTTCAGCCATTCAGCCTGCCAGCCATTCAGCCAGCCAGCCATTCAGCAATTCAGCCTGCCAGCTATTCAGCGATTCAGCCATTCATCCTGCCAGCCATTCAACCATTCAGCATGCCAGCCATTCAGCCTGCCAGCCATTCAGCCTGCCAGCCATTCACCCTGCCAGCCATTCAGCCATTCAGCCTGCCAGAAATTCAGCCATTCAGCCTGCCAGCCATTCTGCCATTCAACCTGCCAGCCATTCAGGCATTCCGCCTGCCAACCATTCAGCCTTTCAGCCATTCAGCCTGCCAGCCATTCAGCCTGCCAGACATTAAGCCATTCAGCCATTCAGCCTGCCAGCCATTTATTCAGCAATTCAGCCATTCAGCCTGCCAACCATTCAGTTGTCAGCCATTCAGTCAGGCAGCAATTCAGCCTTTCAGCCTGCCAGCCATTCAGCCTGCCAGCCATTCAGCCATTCAGCCTGCCAGTAATTCAGCCATTCAACCTGCCAGCCATTCAGCCATTCAGCCTGCCAGCCATTCAGCCTGCCAGCCATTCAGCCATTCAGCCTGCCAGCCTGCCAGCCATTCATCCATTCAGCCTGCCAGCCATTCAGCCTGCCAGCCATTCATCCATTCAGCCTGCCAGCCATTCATCCTGCCAGCCATGCAACCATTCAGCCCGCCAGCCATTCATCCTGCCAGCCATTCAGCCTGCCAGCCATTCAGCCATTCAGCCTGCCAGCCATTCTGTCATTCAGCCATTCAGCCTGCCAGCCATTCTGTCATTCAGCCATTCAGCCTGCCAGCCTTTCAGCCATTCAGCCATTGAGCCATTGAGCCATTCAACCATTCAGCCTGCCAGCCATTCATCCATTCAGCCTGCCATTCAGCCTGCCAGCCATTCATCCATTCAGCCTGCCAGCCTTTCAGCCTGCCAGCCATTCATCCATTCAGCCTGCCAGCCATTCAGCCTGCCAGCCATTAAGCCATTCAGCATGCCAGCCTGACTGCCAGCCATTCAGCCATTTAGCCATTCAGCCTGCCAGCCATTTAGCCATTTAGCCATTCAGCCTGCCAGCCATTTAGCCATTCAGACATTCAGCCAGCCAGCTATTCAGCCATTCAGACATTCAGCCTGCCAGACATTCAACCAGCCAGCTATTCAGCCATTCAGCCTGTCAGAAATTCACCCATTCATAATGCCAGCCATTCAGCCAGCTATTCAGCCATTCAGCCTGTCAGAAATTCACCCATTCATAATGCCAGCCATTCAGCCTGCCATTCAGCCTGCCAGCCATTCAGCCTGCCAGAAATTCAGCCATTCAGCCTGCCAGCCATTCAGCCTGCCAGAAATTCAGCCATTCAGCCTGCCAGCCATTCAGCCTGCCAGCCATTTAGCCATTCAGCCTGCCAGCCGTTCAGCCATTCAGCCATTCAGCCTGGCAGCCATTCAGCCATTCATCCTGCCAGCCATTCAGCCATTCAGTCTGCCAGCCGTTCAGCCATTCAGCCATTCAGCCTGCCAGCCATTCAGCCATTCAGCCTGCCAGCAATTCAGTCTGCCAGCCATTCAGCCTGCCAGCCATTCAGCCATTCAGCCTGCCAGCCATTCAGCCTGCCAGCCATTGAGCCTACCAGCAATTCAGCCAGCCAGCCATTCAGCCATTCAGCCATTCAGCCTGCCAGACATTCAGCCTGCCAGCCATTCAGCCATTGAGCCTGCCACCCATTCAGCCTTTCAGCCAATCTGGCATTCAGCCTGCCAGCCATTCAGCCTGCCAGCCTTTCAGCCATTCAGCCAGCCAGCCATTCAGCAATTCAGCCTGCCAGCCATTCAGCGATTCAGCCATTCATCCTGACAGCCATTCAACCATTCAGCCTGCCAGCCATTCAGCCTGCCAGCCATTCAGCCTGCCAGCCATTCACCCTGCCAGCCATTCAGCCATTCAGCCTGCCAGAAATTCAGCCATTCAGCCTGCCAGCCATTCATTCAGCAATTCAGCCATTCAGCCTGCCAACCATTCAGTTGTCAGCCATTCAGTCAGACAGCAATTCAGCCATACAGCCTGCCAGCCATTCATCCTGCCAGCCATTCAGCATGCCAGCCATTCAGCCTGCCAGCCATTCAGCCATTCAGCCTGCCAGCCATTCTGTCATTCAGCCAGTCAGCCTGCCAGCCATTCTGTCATTCAGCCTTTCAGCCTGCCAGCCTTTCAGCCATTCAGCCATTCAGCCATTCAACCATTCAGCCATTCAACCATTCAGCCTGCCAGCCATTCAGCCTGCCAGCCATTAAGCCTGCCAGCCATTCATCCATTCAGCCTGCCAGCCATTCAGCCTGCCAGCCATTCATCCATTCAGCCTGCCAGCCATTCAGCCTGCCAGCCATTAAGCCATTCAGCATGCCAGCCTGACTGCCAGCCATTCAGCCATTAAGCCATTCAGCCTGCCATCCATTTAGCCATTCAGCCTGCCAGCCATTCAGCCTGCCAGCCATTCAGACATTCAGTCATTCAGCCATGCAGCCTGCCAGCCATTCAGACATTCAGCCTGCCAGACATTCAGCCAGCCAGCTATTCAGCCATTCAGCCATTCAGCCTGTCAGAAATTCAGCCATTCATAATGCCAGCCATTCAGCCATTCAGCCTGCCATTCAGCCATTCAGCCATTCAGCCTGCCAGCCATTCAGCCTGCCAGAAATTCAGCCATTCAGCCATTCAGCCTGCCAGCCATTCAGCCATTCAGTCTGCCAGCCGTTCAGCCATTCAGCCATTCAGCCTGCCAGCCATTCAGCCATTCTACCTGCCAGCCATTCAGTCTGCCAGCCGTTCAGCCATTCAGCCATTCAGCCATTCAGCCTGCCAGCCATTCATCCATTCAGCCATTCAGCCTGCGACCCATTCAGCCTGCCAGCCATTCAGCCATTCAGCCTGCCAGCCATTCATCCATTCAGCCATTCAGCCTGCCAGAAATTCAGCCATTCGGCCATTGAGCCTCCCAGCCATTCAGCCTGCCAGCCATTCAGCCATTCAGCCAGCCAGAAATTCAGCCATTCAGCTATTCAGCCATTTAGCGATTCTGCCTGCCAGCCGTTCAGCCATTCAGCCATTCAGCCTCCCAGCCATTCAGCCAGCCAGCCTTTCAGCCATTCAGCCAGCCAGCCATTCAGCCATTCAGCCATTCAGCCTGTCAGAAATTCAGCAATTCAGCCATTCAGCCTGTCAGAAATTCAGCCATTCAGCCTGCCAGCCTGCCAGCCATTCAGCCTGTCAGAAATTCAGCAATTCAGCCATTCAGCCTGCCAGCCATTCTGCCATTCATCCTCACAGCCATTCAGCCATTCAGCCTGCCAGCCATTCAGCCGGCCAGCCATTCTGCCATTCAGTCATTCAGCCTGCCAGCCATTCAGCCAATCAGCCATTCAGCCTGCCACCCATTCATCCATTCAGCCTGCCAGCCATTCAGCCAGCCAGCCATTCAGCCATTCAGCAATTCAGCCTGCCAGCCAGCCAGCCATTCAGCCATTCAGCCTGCCAGACATTCAGCCATTCAGACAGCCAGCCATTCAGCCATTCAGCCTGCCAGACACTCAGCCAATCAGCCATTCAGCCTGCCACCCATTCATCCATTCAGCCTGCCAGCCATTCAGCCAGCCAGCCTGCCAGCCATTAAGCCATTCAGCCTGCCATCCATTTAGCCATTCATCCTGCCAGCCATTCAGCCTGCCAGCCATTCAGACATTCAGTCATTCAGCCATGCAGCCTGCCAGCTATTCAGACATTCAGCCTGCCAGACATTCAGCCAGCCAGCTATTCAGCCATTCAGCCATTCAGCCTGTCATGAAATTCAGCCATTCATAATGCCAGCCATTCAGCCATTCAGCCTGCCATTCAGCCATTCAGCCATTCAGCCTGCCAGCCATTCAGCCTGCCAGAAATTCAGCCATTCAGCCATTCAGCCTGCCAGCCATTCAGCCATTCAGTCTGCCAGCCGTTCAGCCATTCAGCCATTCAGCCTGCCAGCCATTCAGCCATTCTACCTGCCAGCCATTCAGTCTGCCAGCCGTTCAGCCATTCAGCCATTCAGCCATTCAGCCATTCAGCCTGCCAGCCATTCATCCATTCAGCCATTCAGCCTGCGACCCATTCAGCCTGCCAGCCATTCAGCCATTCAGCCTGCCAGCCATTCATCCATTCAGCCATTCAGCCTGCCAGAAATTCAGCCATTCGGCCATTGAGCCTCCCAGCCATTCAGCCTGCCAGCCATTCAGCCATTCAGCCAGCCAGAAATTCAGCCATTCAGCTATTCAGCCATTTAGCGATTCTGCCTGCCAGCCGTTCAGCCATTCAGCCATTCAGCCTCCCAGCCATTCAGCCAGCCAGCCTTTCAGCCATTCAGGCAGCCAGCCATTCAGCCATTCAGCCATTCAGCCTGTCAGAAATTCAGCAATTCAGCCATTCAGCCTGTCAGAAATTCAGCCATTCAGCCTGCCAGCCTGCCAGCCATTCAGCCTGTCAGGAATTCAGCAATTCAGCCATTCAGCCTGCCAGCCATTCTGCCATTCATCCTCACAGCCATTCAGCCATTCAGCCTGCCAGCCATTCAGCCGGCCAGCCATTATGCCATTCAGTTATTCAGCCTGCCAGCCATTCAGCCAATCAGCCATTCAGCCTGCCACCCATTCATCCATTCAGCCTGCCAGCCATTCAGCCAGCCAGCCATTCAGCCATTCAGCAATTCAGCCTGCCAGCCATTCAGCCAGCCAGCCATTCAGCCTGCCAGACATTCAGCCATTCAGACAGCCAGCCATTCAGCCATTCAGCCTGCCAGACATTCAGCCAATCAGCCATTCAGCCTGCCACCCATTCATCCATTCAGCCTGCCAGCCATTCAGCCAGCCAGCCTGCCAGCCATTAAGCCATTCAGCCTGCCATCCATTTAGCCATTCAGCCTGCCAGCCATTCAGCCTGCCAGCCATTCAGACATTCAGTCATTCAGCCATGCAGCCTGCCAGCCATTCAGACATTCAGCCTGCCAGACATTCAGCCAGCCAGCTATTCAGCCATTCAGCCATTCAGCCTGTCAGAAATTCAGCCATTCATAATGCCAGCCATTCAGCCATTCAGCCTGCCATTCAGCCATTCAGCCATTCAGCCTGCCAGCCATTCAGCCTGCCAGAAATTCAGCCATTCAGCCATTCAGCCTGCCAGCCATTCAGCCATTCAGTCTGCCAGCCGTTCAGCCATTCAGCCATTCAGCCTACCAGCCATTCAGCCATTCTACCTGCCAGCCATTCAGTCTGCCAGCCGTTCAGCCATTCAGCCATTCAGCCATTCAGCCATTCAGCCTGCCAGCCATTCATCCATTCAGCCATTCAGCCTGCGACCCATTCAGCCTGCCAGCCATTCAGCCATTCAGCCTGCCAGCCATTCATCCATTCAGCCATTCAGCCTGCCAGAAATTCAGCCATTCGGCCATTGAGCCTCCCAGCCATTCAGCCTGCCAGCCATTCAGCCATTCAGCCAGCCAGAAATTCAGCCATTCAGCTATTCAGCCATTTAGCGATTCTGCCTGCCAGCCGTTCAGCCATTCAGCCATTCAGCCTCCCAGCCATTCAGCCAGCCAGCCTTTCAGCCATTCAGCCAGCCAGCCATTCAGCCATTCAGCCATTCAGCCTGTCAGAAATTCAGCAATTCAGCCATTCAGCCTGTCAGAAATTCAGCCATTCAGCCTGCCAGCCTGCCAGCCATTCAGCCTGTCAGAAATTCAGCAATTCAGCCATTCAGCCTGCCAGCCATTCTGCCATTCATCCTCACAGCCATTCAGCCTGCCAGCCTGCCAGCCATTCAGCCGGCCAGCCATTCTGCCATTCAGTCATTCAGCCTGCCAGCCATTCAGCCAATCAGCCTGCCACCCATTCATCCATTCAGCCTGCCAGCCATTCAGCCAGCCAGCCATTCAGCCATTCAGCAATTCAGCCTGCCAGCCATTCAGCCAGCCAGCCATTCAGCCTGCCAGACATTCAGCCATTCAGACAGCCAGCCATTCAGCCATTCAGCCTGCCAGACATTCAGCCAATCAGCCATTCAGCCTGCCACCCATTCATCCATTCAGCCTGCCAGCCATTCAGCCAGCCAGCCTGCCAGCCATTCAGCCATTCAGCCTGCCAGCCATTCAGCCAGCCAGCCATTCAGCCTGCCAGACATTCAGCCATTCAGACAGCCAGCCATTCAGCCATTCAGCCTGCCAGACATTCAGTCTGCCAGCCATTCACCCATTCAGCCTGCCAGCCATCCGCCATTCAGCCTGCCAGCCTGCCAGCCATTCAGCCATTCAGCCATTCAGCCGTTCAGCCATTCAGCCGTTCAGCCATTCAGCCATTCAACCAATCAGCCAATCAGCCATTAAGTCATTCAGCCTGCCAGCCATTCAGCCTGCCAGCCATTCAGCCATTCAACCAATCAGCCGTTCAGCTATTCAGCCATTCAGCCTGCCAGCCATTCAGCCGTTCATCCTGCCACGCATTCAGCCTGCCAGCCATTCAGCCTGACTGCCATTCAGCCACTCAGCCATTCAGCCTGCCATCCATTCAGCCTGCCATCCATTCGGTCATTCAACCTGCCAGCCATTCACCCTGCCAGCAATTCATCCATTCAGCCTGCCAGCCACTCAGCCATTCAGCCTGCCAGCCATTCAGCCATTAAGCCTGCCAGCTATTCAGTCAGTCAGCCATTGAGCCATTCAGCTTGCCAGCCATTAAGCAAGCCAGCCATTCAGCCTTTCAGCCTGCCAGCCATTAAGCCATTCAGCAAGCCAGCCATTCATCCATTCAGCCTGCCACCCATTCAGCCATTCAGTCTTTCAGCCTTTCAGCTATTCAGCCTGCCAGCCTTTCAGAGATTCAGCCATTCTCATGGCTGATGACTCCCTACCGCAAGACCACTATTGAGGCTCAGGAGAGATACAACCAGGCACACGTGTCCACACGGCAAGTGATGGAGAGGACAATCGGTGTTCTGAAATCACGCTACCGGTGCCTGGACAGGTCAGGGGGGACCTTGCAATATTCTCCTCTGAAAGTGTCACGGATTGTGGTGTCCTGTTGTGCTTTGCATAACTTTGCCCTGCGGGAAGGACTGAACCTTAACGCTGCAGAGGAGCTCAATTCTGAAATGGAGGACATGGATGATGCCAATGTGCCTGAGGCCAGGCCTGATGGGGAGGAGACAAGTGCTGCCGAAAGCAAGGCTGCTCGGAAACTGCTAGTAGCCAACACCTTCATGAGGTGATGATAGTGTCGCCTTTTCCCACACCCTCCCCCAGCAAGGTAAAGAAAGGAACAGACACAATTTAAAGTGAAACAGTGAACTTTTATTGTAGCATCAAAGACTTTTGAGGTTCAGTTTTGATGTTCTTAGTTTTTAACTTTTAAGTGTTACCTAGCTATTTTCTACTTTGCAAACATTTGCAAAGATAATTTTTTTGAATAAAATTTGTAAACAGTTTAAAGTGTCTTTTTTGGTTTCTTAGTGCAATAAAGACATTCACGATAGAAATGAGCTATTTTCTAATTTTCAAACAGTTGTAATGTTGAATTTTTTGCGAATAAAAGAGTTGACATTTTTTCCAATGTGACTAGAAGCTGTACTTTTAAACAAAACGGTTACATACACTTTCAGTCACAAATATATATTTCAATAAAAAAAGCAACAACATCATTTAACATTTAAATAAAACAAAACATTAAAGAATTGAACGATTTTCACCCTCGCATCTGTGCCTGAGGGTCAAAGGAGGTGGATTGTGCAAAAGGGGACAACCTACTGTCTCCTGCGCTTTCCCCCTCCCCGTGACTGGAGCCCTCTGCTGCAAAGTGAAAGGCCCCTGTGTGCCATCTCTTGCCCTTCATGAATTGCCTCATGACAGGGTTGCTGCTGCTGCTGCTGCTGCTACTGAAAGGCAATGTTTGATTGCATCAGGACAGGTGGAGCTGCTGTCTCGTGGGCCTGCACTGTGTCTGCGCTGGGAGCAGGCAAGGGCGGTTCTGCAGGAGTCAAAGTCATGGCAGCAGAAACTGTTTTAACCAACTGCAAGAGTTGAACGAGAGACTCGATTATCTGACCAAGTGCCCGAGTAACATCATTAATTGCCTCTCTGATAGAGGCAAGAGAGTCAACTTTCTTCCCATGAAGTGTACACATCTCTTGCCTCAACCCTTCAACCTGTCAACTTTCTTCCCATGAAGTGTACACATCTCTTGCCTCAACCCTTCAACCTGTCAACTTTCTTCCCATGAAGTGTACACATCTCTTGCCTCAACCCTTCAACCTGTTGCACCTGAGCTTCGATGTCATTCCGTTGCGTTGAACGTCTTGCTGCTTCTCCCACCTGCTCTGCAGTATCAGGTTGGTGTCTGGCTGTGGAACAACAGTCATCTGTGCCTGGCACAGAGCCAGAGGGGCCAGGAGATGAGAGGTGCTGTGCAGCCACCCAGGGTCCATACCCTCCCTTTCCACTAGCTGACACTCCACAAATTCCTCCTCCTCCTCACTTACTGCTCCCACTGCATCTGTAACCCCTTCCCCAATGCCCTCTGCAGCCACAGACTCAACGCACTGTTCATCCCGTGTGTGAGAAAGATCTGTTTTGCTGGTCGGGGGCTTCTGCCCGCGGGAAGCCTCTGAGCAGAAAATACGGGCCATTGACAGCTTTGAGGAGGGCTGATAGAAGACATGAGGCCATATGGGTTGAACTGATGAACAACAAAGGGACAGTCACACTGCTGGGAGTGGACTATAGACCACAAAATAGTCAGAGGGAGATAGAAGAGCACATATTGAGGCAAGTTTCTGAGACGAGCCAAGACAGAAATAGTAAGGGATTTCTACTACCCTAATTAACTGGAATAGAATCAGTGTAAAAGGTATAGAGGGTGCAGAATTCTTAAAAGGCATTCAGGATAACCTTTTTAGCCAGTAAGTAGCAAGCCCAACAAGAGAGGTGGCTGTTCTGTACTTGGTTTTAGAGAATGAAGCTGGGCAGGTGAAAGGGGTATCAATGGAACCATTTTGTTGGTAGTGATCATAATTCAGTTAAATTTAGCGTAGTTACGGAAAAGGACAAAGATAGACCAGGAGTAAAAGTTCTCAATTGGGGAAAGGCTAATTTTACGAAGCTGAGATGTGATTTAGCAAAAGTGAACTGGAAACAGCTACTTGAAGGTAAATCAGTGTCAGAGCAGTGGGAGACATTCAAGCAGGAGATAGTAAGGGTTCAGAGCAAGTATGTTCCCACAAAGAAAAAGGGTAGGACTCCCAAATCTAGAGCCCCCTGGATGTCAAGGGGTATACAGGGTAGGATAAGGTAAAAAGGGAAGCTTATGTCAGATACCGAGAGCTAAATACTGCAGAATGCCTTGAGGAGTATAGAAAGTGCAAGGGTGAAATTAAAAAGGAAATTAGGAAAGGAAAGAGAGGAATTGAAAAAATATTGGCAAGTAAAATCAAGGAAAACCCCAAAATGTTTTATGAATACATAAAGAGCAAGAGGGGTAAGTAAAGAAAGAGTAGGGTCTATTTGAGACCTAAAAGGTAACCTGCGTGTGGAGGCGGAAGATGGTTCTTAATGAATACTTCGCATGTGTCTTCACTAAAGAGAGGGATGATGCAGAAATTGCAGTTAAGGAGGTGGAGTGTGAAATTTTAAATGAGATAAACATAGTGAGAGAGGAAATATGAAGGGGTTTAGCATCTTTGAAAGTAGATAAATCACCAGACCCAGATGAAATGTATCCCAGACTGTTAAGAGAAGCAAGGGAGGAAATAGCAGAGGCTCTAACCATCATTTTCCAATCCTCTCTGGCTACAGGTGTGGTGCCAGAGGACTGGAGGACTGGTAATGTAGTACCATTTTTTAAAAACTGAGAAGGGGATAGACTGAGTAATTACAGGTCAGTCAGCCTAACCTCGGTGGTGGGAAAATTATTGGAAAAATTCTGAGGGACAGTATTAATCGTCATTTAGAAAGGCATGGATTAATCAAGGACAGTCAGCATGGATTTGTTAAGGGAAGATCGGCCTTTAGGGACAAGTGACCATAATATGATTGAATTTTACATTAAGTTTGAGAGTGATGTAGTCCAATCTGAAACTAAGGTCTTCAATCTAAACAAAGGAAACTACATGGATATGAGGGACAAGTTGGCCATGGTAGATTGGGAGACTACACTAAAAGGTATGAAGGTGGACATACAATGGCTAAAATTCAAGGAAATAATACATAATTTGCAACAAACATATATTCCTCTAGGGCATAAAAACCCAAAAGGAAAAGTGATCCAACGATGGCTAACAAAAGAAATTAAAGCTAGTATTAAGTCAAAGGAGGAAGCTTATAAAGTTGCCAGAAAAAGCGGTCAGCCTGAGGATTGGGATCTTTTTAGAAATCAGCAAAGAGAGACCAAGAAATTGATAAAGAAAGAGAAAATGGAATATGAGCACAAACTGGCAAAAAATATAAAAACGGATTGTAAAAGCTTCTATAGGTATGTGCAAAGGAAAAGACTGGTGAAGGTAAATGTAGGTCCTTCACAGTCAGAGACGGGAGAATTTATAATGGGGAATGAGGAAATGGCATGGAAATTAAATAAATACTTTGTTTCTGTCTTCACGGAGGAAGATACAAAGAAACCTCCCAGAAATATGAGAAAACCAAGGGTGTGGTGAGAATGAGGAACTTAAAGAAATTATTATTAGTAAAAAAACAGTACTAGCAAAATTAATGGGACTAAAAGTCGATAAATCTCAAGGACCAGATGAACTACATCCTAGGGTTTTGAAAGAGGTGGCCATTGGGAAAGTGGACACATTGGTTGTCATCTTCCAAAATTCTATAGATTCTGGAACGGTTCCTGCAGATTGGAGGATAGCAAATGTAACCCCGTTATTTAAGAAAGGAGGGAGAGAGAAAATGGGGAACTACAGACATGTTAGCCTCACATCAGTAGTTGGTAAAATGCTGGAATCTATTATAAAGGATGCAATAACTGGGCACTTAGACACTAACAGTATGATTGGGCAGAGTCAACATGGATTTATGAAAGGGAAATCCTGTTTGATAAACCTATTGGGGTTCTTTGAGGATGTAACTAGTGGAGTAGACAAAGGGGAACTGGTAGATTGGTGTATCTGGATTTTCAGAAGGCCTTCGATAAGGTCCCACACAAGAGGTTGGTGAACAAAATTAGGGCACATGGAACTGGGGGTAATATACTAGCATGGATTGAGAATTGGTTAACAGACAGAAAACAAAGAGTAGGGATAAACGGGTCTTTTTCAGGATGACAGGCTGTGACTAGTGGGGTACCGCAAGGAACGGTGCTTGGGCCCCAGCTATTCACAATCTAAAGCAATGATTTGGATGAGGGGACTAAATGTAGCATTTCCAAATTTGCTGATGATACAAAGCTAGGTGGCAGTGTAAGTTGCGAAGAGGATGTGAAGTGGCTTCAAGGGGATCTCGATAGGCACAGTGAGTGGGCGAGAACATGGCAAATGGAATATAATGTGGATAAATGTGAAGTTATCCACTTTGGTAGAAAAAACAGAAAGGCAGAGTATTTCCTAAATGGTGAAAGATTGGGGAATGCAGATGCTCAAAGGGACCTGGGTGTCCTTGTACATGAGTCACTGAAAGTGAATGTGCAGGTGCAATAAGCCATTAGGAAGGCAAATGGTATTCTGGCCTTCATTACAAGAGGATTTGAGTACAGGAGTAAAGAAGTCAGACTCCAATTATATAGGGCCTTGGTGAGACCACACCTGGAGTGCGGTGTACAATTTTGGTCTCCTTACCTAAGGAAGGATATACTTGCCATAGAGGGAGTGCAACGAAGGTTCACGAGGTTGATTCCTGGGATGGCAGGACTGTCGTATGAGAAGAGATTGAGTAAACTAGGCCTGTATTCTCTTGAATTCAGAAGAATGAGAGGGGATCTCATTGAAGCATACAAAATTATTACAGGGCTTGATAGGGTGGATGCTGTGAGAATATTTCCCTTAGCTGGGGAGTCTAGAACCAGGGGCCACAGCATCAGGATAAAGGGTAGGCCATTCAGGACTGAGATGAGAAGAAAATTCTTCACACAGAGGATGGTGAATCTTTGGAATTCTCTACCCCAGAGAGCTGTGGAGGCTCAGTCATTGGGTATATTCAAAACAGAAGTCGATAGAATTCTGACTAGTAAAGGCATCAAGGGATATGGCGATAGGGCTGGTGAATGGAGTTGAGGCAGAAGATCAGCCATGGTCTCATTGAATGGTGGAGCAGGCTCGAAGGGCTGAATGGCCCACTCCTGCTCCTATTTCATATGTTCTTATATTCTTATGTGTCTGGCTAACTGGATT
Source organism: Squalus acanthias (assembly GCA_030390025.1). NCBI lineage: Eukaryota > Metazoa > Chordata > Chondrichthyes > Squaliformes > Squalidae > Squalus > Squalus acanthias. The sequence continues at coordinate 295,667 of JASTWF010000513.1, forward strand.
GAATTTTTTGAGGAGGTAACAAGGAGGTCGAAGAGGGTAGCACGTTTGCTGTAGTCTATATGGATTTTAGCAAGGCTTTTCAAAAGATCCCATATGGTAAACTGGTCAGCAAAGTACGAGCCCACGGGATCCAAGAGAAAGTGGCTAGTTGGATCCAAAAATGGTTCAGTGGCTGGAAGCAAAGGGTAATGGTCGATGGGCATTTCTATGACTGGAAGGCCATTTCCAGTGGGGTTCCGCAGAGCTCAGGGTTCCTTGCTTTTTGTGGTATAAATCAATGATTTAGACTTTAATGTAGGGGGCATGATTAAGAAGTTTGCAGATGAAACTAAAATTGACCGTGTGGTTGCCAGTGAGGAAGAAAGGTGTAGACTGCAGGAAGATATCAATGGACTGGGGTATGGCAAACAGTGAGGATGATACCAATCGACTGCAACAGGACATAGAAAGGCAAGCAGAATGGGCAGAAAAATGACAAATGGAGTTCAATCCATGGAAGTTTTTTCAATCCTGAGAAGAGTGGGTAAAATTTTAGGAACAATAATCAAGGAAAAAATTAATGGGCTCTTGGAGAGGTTTAAGCTAATTAAGGAGAGCCAACACGGATTTGTAAAAGGCAGATAGTGTTTGACTAATCTAATTGAATTTTTTGATGAAGTAACAGGGAGGATTGATGAAGGGAATGCAATGGATGTTGTCTACATGGATTTTCGGAAGGCGTTTGACAAAGTACCACATAGAAGGCTTGTTAACAAAATTGAGGCTCATGGAATAGGTAGCTTGGATAAGGAATTGGCTTCAGGACAGAAAACAACGAGTTGTGGTAAATGGCTGTTTTTCAGACTGGAAGATGGTAGACAGTGATGTTCCCCAAGGATCAGTGCTGGGGCCACTGCTTTTTTTGATATATATATGACTTGGATATTGGAATACAAAGTAGAATTTCTAAATTTGCTGATGACACCAAACTTGGGGGTGTGGCAAACAGTGAGGATGATACCAATCGACTGCAACAGGACATAGAAAGGCTAGCAGAATGGGCAGACAACTGGCAGATGGAATTTAATAGAGAAGTGTGAGGTGATGCATTTTGGCAGCAGGAACAGGGAGAGGCAATATACACTTAATGGCACAGTTTTAAAGAGTGTGCAGGGACAGAGGGACCTGGGAGTTAATGTGCATAGGTCCCTGAAGGTGGCGGGACATATTGAGAGAGTGGTTAACAAAGCATATGGGATCTTGGGCTTCATAAATAGAGGTATTCAGTACAAAAGTAGAGAAGTTATGCTGAACCTTTATAAAGCGCTGGTTAGGCCACAACTGGAGTATTGTTCCAGTTCTGGTCACCACACTTTAGGAAGGATGTGAAGGGTGCAGAGGAGATTTACCAAAATGGTTCCAGGGATGGGGGATCTTAGCTACAAGGACAGGTTGGTGAAGCTGGATTTGTTTTCATTAGAGCAAAGAAGGTTGCAGGGTGATTTGATAGTGGTGTTAAAGATTATGACGGGTTTGGAAAGGCTGTTCCCACTAGTTGATGGTACAAGGACTAGGGGCCACAGATTTAAGGTTTTGGGCAAGAGATACAAGGGGTATATGAGGAAAACCTTTTTTACGCAGCGAGTGGTGAGGACCTGGAACTCGCTGCCGACGGAAGTGGTGGAAGCGGAGACACTCAATGTTTTCAAGGGGAGACTGGATAGGCACTTGAGGGAAATAAACTTGCAGGGCTATAGGGATAGAGCGGGGGAGTGGGACTGACTGGATTGCTCTACAGAGAGCTGACACAGACTCGATGGGCTGAATGGCGTCCTTCTCTGCCGTTATGACTCTTTGGGCTGGATTTTGCCATTGGGATTCTGTTGGGGGCGGGACTCCCAATTGTCGGGTTTCAGTCCCGCCTCCATCAACTTCTGGCCAACCCACGCTATTTTCCTTTGATTGACCTTGTTAAGCCTGCCCAGCGGGCTTAGCAGGCCAATTAAGGGAAAGCTGGTTACAGAGAACGTCAACGTGTGATGTTTCATCTGTCAAAAACTTTTGACAGATGAATTGTCATCGTTTGACAGCTCTGTGACATTCTCTGTAGTTTGATGAGTTCTTGATTTTAACACCTCATCAAATTTCTTTCTTTTGTAGAAATGAGATGGTTGCCGCATACCCACCGACTGAAACCTGCAGGAAGAAACAAAGGTAAGTACACTTTTTCTGACACTTTGCACTTACCTCAGATACTCACCTCTCCACACTTGCACCCATCACTCACCTCCACAGCACACTTTTGGACGCCTCCGACCCCCGCAGACCCACTACTCACCTCGGTGACGCTGGTGGGTTTTGGAGCCTTCGGGAAGCCCGCACTGGTGTGTGCAAAATGGGGATAATCCTATTTTCTGCCTGTTAACTACCTGTTAACAGGCAGTTAAGTGTCTGTAATCCCTTCCCACCTCCAAGGAGACGGGACCTGGCGCGGGACGAAACCCGCCTCCTGGCAAGATGGCACGGAGGCGGGTTGGGTACCCGCCCTCAAAGTCTGCCATTTTCCCAGCAGTCCCACCTCCAAAACCGCCTCCCCAGGGCTGGCAAAATCCAGCCCTATGACTCTAAGTGTGAGGTAATGCATTTGGGGAGGGCTAACAAGGAAAGGGAATACACATTAAATAGTAGGACACTGAGTAGTGTAGAGGAATAAAGGGACCTTGGCGTGCATGTCCACAGATCCCTGAAGGTAGCAGGACAGGTAGATATGGTGGTTAAGAAAGCATATGGGATACTTTCCTTTATTAGCCAAGGCATAATATATAAGAGCAGGGAGGATATGCTTGAAATGTATAAAACACTAGCTTGGCCACAGCTAGAGAACTGTCTACAGTTCTGGTCACCACACTACAGGAAAGATGTGATTGTACTAGAGAGGGTACAGTGAGGATTTACGAGGATGTTGCCAGGACTGGACAATTTTAGCTATGAGGAAGGATGCTTGGATAGGATGGGGTTGTTTTCTTTGGAACAGAGGAGGCTGAGGGAAGATTTAATTGAGGTGTATAAAATTATGAGGGGCCCAGATAGAGTGGATAGGAAGGACCTAGTTCCCTTAGCAGATGAGTCGATAACCAGGGGCATAGATTGAAAGTAATTGCTAGAAGGATTAGGGGGGAGTTGAGAACTTTTTTCACCCAGAGGGTGGTGGGGGTCTGGAACTCACTGCCTTAAAGGGTGGTAGAGGCAGAGACCCTCATTGCATTTAGAAAGTATTTGGATGTGCACTTGAAGTGCCGTAACCGACAGGGCTACAGACCAAGAGTTGGAAAGTGGGATTAGACAGGATAGCTCTTTTTCAGCCGGCTCAGACATGATGAACCGAATGGCCTCCTTCTGCGCCGTAATTTTCTATGATTCTATGAGACTAGGCTTGTACTCCCTCTGTTCCTCTGTCTCCCCCAAACAGTCAGGGGGGGATAGAGGAACAGATATGTAGGCAAATCTCAGAGAAGTGTAGAAATAATAGGGTAATAATAGTAGGGGATTTCAGCTTTCCCAATATTAACTGGGATAGTCAGAGTGTGAAAGGCTTAGAGGGTGCGAAATTCTTAAAGTGCATCCAGGAGAGCTTTTTGAGCCAGCATGTAGAAAGTCCTACAAGAGAGCGGGCAGTACTGGACCTAATTCTAGGGAATGTAGCTGGACAAGTGGTAGAAGTGTCAGTAGGAGAGCATTTTGGTGACAGTGACCATAATTCGGTGAGGTTTAAGGTAGTCATGGAAAAGGACAAAGATGGACCGGAAATAAAGGTTGTAAATTGGGGGAAGGCCGATTTTAATATGATAAGGCAGGATCTGGCAAAAGTGGACTGGGATCAGCTACTTGTAGGAAAATCCACATCAGAGCAGTGGGAGTCTTTCAGAAAGGAAATAGAGAGAGTACAACAGCAACATGTTCCCGTAAAGGTCAAGGGTGGGACCAACAAGCCCAGGGAACCCTGGATGTCAAGGGATATACAAGAATGGATTAGGGAAAAAAGGGAGGCTTTTGGCAGATTCAAAGGACTAAAAACCAAAAGGGATTGGGGGTAAGGTACTGATTTGGATAGAGAACTGGTTGGCAGAGAGGAAGCAAAGAGTTGGAATAAACGGGTCTTTTTCCGAGTGGCAGGCAGTGACTAGTGGGGTACCGCAGGGATCAGTGCTAGGACCCCAGCTATTCACAATATATATTAATGATCTAGACGAGGGAACTGGATGTAATATCTCTAAGTTTGCAGATGACACAAAGCTGGGTGGGCGTGAAGGTAAGCATGCAGGTGCAGCAGGCGGTTAAGAAGGCAAATGGTATGTTGGCAGTTGAGGCCAATTCATTAAATATATTCAAGAAGGAAATAGATATATTTCTTAAGGCTCAAGGGATATGGGGAGAAAGCAGGGACAGGGTACTGAATTTGGATGATCAGCCATGATCTCAATAAATGGCGGAGCAGGCTCGAGGGGCCGAATGGCCGACTCCTGCTCCTATCTTCTATGCTAAAAACATTGGAAGGCCGAAAGGAGTATAGAAAGTGCAGGGGGGTACTTAAAAAAGAAATTAGGAGAGCGAAGAGGGGACCTGGGAGGAGTGGCGAGGCGGCGGTGGCGATTAAAGGAGAGCCCGAGGCACAGGAAGGCAATCTAAGCTCCGAGAGCGGGAGAGAGAAGTAAAAAGTAATCGAAGTGTGACGTCACCAGAAAGCAGGTAAGTGATTGGTTGGTGAGTATTTCTTTCTTTCTCGTTCTTTCCAAACTTAAATTTTGTGGTTTATAGTTTCTAGGGTCTCTGTTGTGTAGCGGGGACTGCTGTTAAACACGAGCCCTTGAGTATAACATTTAATTGTAATGTAATTGGTGGGATTGATTTGATTTAAGTTAATTTGAATTAATTAAAGGGTAAGTCATGGCAGCACAGCTCGGCCCCGTGGCATGTTCCTCCTGCACTATGTGGGAAATCGGGGACACTTCCTGTGTCCCTGACGACCATGTGTGCGGGAAGTGTATCCAGCTGCAGCTACTGGCAGACCGCATTGCGGCGCTGGAGCTGCGAATGGATGCATACTGGAGCATTCGCGATGCTGAGGACCTCGTGGATAGCACGTTTAGGGAGGTGGTCACACTGCAGGTAAAGGCTGCACAGGCAGGAAGGGAATGGGTGACCACCAGGCAGAGTAATAGGCGCAGGCAGGTAGTGCAGGGGTCCCCTGTGGCCATCCCACTCTCAAACAAATATACCACTTTGGATATTGTTGAGGGAGATGGCTTATCAGGTGAAGACAGCAGCAGCCAACTTCCTGGCACCGTGAGTGGTTCTGCTGCACAGGACGGGAGGAAAAAGAGTGGGAGAGCTATAGTGATAGGGGATTCTATTGTAAGGGGAATAGATAGGTGTTTCTGCGGCCACAAACGAGACTCCAGGATGGTATGTTGCCTCCCTGGTGCAAGGGTCAAGGATGTCTCGGAGCAGCTGCAGAGCATTTTGGAGGGGGAGGGTGAACAGCCAGTTGTCGTGGTGCATATAGGTAAAAACGGGATGAGGTCCTAAAAGCTGAATATACGGAGTTAGGAGGTAAATTATAAAATAGGACCTCAAAAGGTAGTAATCTCAGGATTCCTACCAATGCCATGTGCTAGTCAGAGTAGAAATAGAAGGATATTTCAGATGAATGCGTGGCTAGAGGAATGGTGCAATGGGGAGGGATTCAAATTCCTGGGACATTGGAACCGGTTCTGGGGGAGGTGGGACCAGTACAAAATGGACGGTTTGCACCTGGGCAGGACTGGGACCGATGTCCTAGGGGGAGTGTTTGCTAGTGCTGTGAGGGAGGGTTAAAACTAAAATGGCAGGTGGTTGGGAACCTGTGCAGGGAGACAGAGGAATGGGAAACTAGGATAGAAGCAAAAGACAGGAAGGAGAAAAGCAAAAGTGGCAGTCAGATAAATCAAGGGCTTAAATTAAACATGGCCACAGTAAATAATAATTCTAAAAGGTCTAAGAGTGTTAAAAAAAACTAGACTGAAGGCTTTGTGTCTTAATGCGAAGAGCATTCGTAATAAGGTCGATGAATTAGCGGCGCAAATAGAGGTAAACAGATATGATATGATTGGGATTATGGAAACATGGCTCCAGGGTGACCAGGGCTGGGAACTCAACATTCAACTCAACTGGGGTGTTCAATATTCAGGAAAGACAGGCAAAAAGGAAAAGGAGGCGGGGTAGCATTGCTGGTTAAAGAGGAGATTAACACAGTAGTAAGGAAGGATATTAGCTCTGATGATGTGGAATCTGTATGGGTAGAGCTGAGAAATATACAAGGGACAGAAAACGTTAGTGGGAGTTGTATACAGACCCCCAAACAGTAATACGAAGGTTGGGGACGGCATTAAATGGGAAATTAGAGACACATGCAATAAGGGCACTGCAGTTATCATGGGTGACTTTAATCTACATATAGATTGGGCTAACAAAACTAGTAACAATACTGTGGAGGAGGAATTCCTGGAGTGTATACGGGATGGTTTCCTGGACCAATATGTTGAGGAACCAACTAGAGATCAGGCCATCTTAGACTGGGTATTATGTAATGAGAAAGGATTAATTAGCAATCTTGTTGTGCGAGGCCACTTGGGGCGGAGCGATCATAATATGATAGAATTCTTCATTAAGATGGAGAGTGAAGTATTTGACTCAGAGACTAGGGTCCTGAATTTAAATAAAGGAAACTATGATGGTATGAGGTGTGAATTGGGTAGGATTGATTGGGGAATGTTACTCAAAGGGTTGACAGTGGATAGGCAATGGCAAACATTTAAAGATCGCATGGATGAACTACAGAATTTGTTCATCCCTGTTTGGCATAAAAATAAAACAAAAAAGGTGGCTCAACCGTGGATAACAAGGGAAATTAGGGATAGCATAAGATCCAAGGAGAGGACATATAAATTGGCCAGAAAAAGCAGCAAACCTGAGGATTGGGAGCAGTTTAGGATTCAGCAAAGGAGGAGAAAGGGATTAATTAAGAGGGGGGAAATAGAGTATGAGAGTAAGCTTGCGGTGAACATAAAAACTGACTGTAAAAACTTCTATAGATATGTGAAGAGAAAAAGATTGGTGAAGTCAAGCGTAGGTCCCTTGCAGTCAGAATCAGGGGAATTTATAATGGGGAACAAAGAAATGGCAGACCAATTAAATACATACTTTGGTTCTGTCTTCACAAAGGAGGACACAAATAACCTCCCAGAGATGTCGGCGAACATAGGGTCTAATGAGAGAGAGGAACTGAAAGAAATCAGTATTTGTAGGGAAATGGTGTTCGGGAAATTGACGGGATTGAAGGCCGATAAATCCCCAGGGCCTGATAATCTACATCCTAGGGTACTTAAGGAAGTGGCCCTAGAAATAGTAGATGCATTACTGGTCATCTTCCAAAATTCTATAGACTCTGGAACAGTTCCCATGGATTGGAGGGTAGCTAATGATACTCCACTCTTCAAAAAAGGTGGTAGAGAGAAAACGGGGAATTATAGACCGGTAAGCCTGACATCGGTAGTGGGGAAAATGCTAGAGTCCAGTATAAAAGATGTAATAGCAGAGCACTTGGAAAACAGTGACAGGATCGGCCAAAGTCAACATGGAATTACAAAAGGTAAATCGTGCTTGACTAATCTGCTGGAATTTTTTGAGGATGTAACTGGTAAAATAGATAAGGGAGAACCAGTGGATGTGGTGTATTTGGACTTTCAGAAGGCTTTGGATAAGGTCCCGCATAAGAGATTAGCGTGTAAAGTTAAGGCACATGGGATTGGGGGCAGAGAACTGGTTGGCAGACAGGAAGCAAAGAGTTGGAATAAACAGGTCTTTTTCCGAGTGGCAGGCAGTGACTAGTGAGGTACCGCAGGGATCGGTCCTAGGACCCCAGCTATTCACAATATATATTAATGATCTAGACGAGGGAACTAGATGTAATATCTCCAAGTTTGCAGACAACACAAAGCTGGGTGGGCGTGTGTGCTGTGAGGAGGATGCTGAGAAACTCCAGTATGATTTGGATAGGTTGGGTGATTGTACTGCATTTGCCATGCATCTGCCCAATGTGGATAAATGCGAGGTTATCCACTTTGGTGGCAAAAACAGGAAGACAGATTATTACCTGAATGGCAATAGATTGGGAGAAGGGGAAGTGCAACGAGACCTGGGTGTCCTTGTGCACCAGTCGCTGAAGGTAAGCATGCAGGTGCAGCAGATGGTTAAGAAGGCAAATGGTCTATTGGCCTTCGTAGCGAGAGGGTTCGAGTACAGGAACAAGGATGTCTTGCTGCAGTTGTACAGAGCCTTGGTGAGACCACACCTTGAGTATTGTGTGCAGTTTTGGTAGCCTTATCTGAGGAAGGATGTTCTTGCCATGGAGGGAGTGCAGTGAAGATTCACCAGACTGATACCTGGGATGGCAGGAATGACGTATGAGGAGAGATTGGGTCGATTGGGCTTATACTCGCTGGAGTTTAGAAGAATGAGAGGGGATCTCATTGAAACTTATAAAATTCTAACAGGACTAGACAGACTAGATGCAGGAAGGATGTTCCCGATGGCCGGGGAGTCCAGAACCAGGGGTCACAGTCTAAGGATAAGGGGTAAGCCATTTAGGACAGAGATGAGGAGGAATTTCATCACCCAAAGAGTGGTGAACCTGTGGAATTCTCTACCACAGAAGGCAGTTGAGGCCAACTCATTAAATATATTCAAGAAGGAGTTAGATATATTTCTTAAGGCTAAAGGGATCAAGGGATATGGGGAGAAGGCAGGGACAGGGTACTGAATTTGGATGATCAGCCATGATTTTATTGAATGGCGGAGCAGGCTCGAGGGGCTGAATGGCCTACTCCTGCTCCTATCTTCTATGATCCTATGTGGGTGAGGTTTTAAATGGATATTTTGCATCTGTGTTCACTATGGAGAAGGACGATGTAGGCATAGAAATCAGGCAAGGGGATTGTGATATACTTGAACAAATTATTATTGAGAAGGAGGAGGTACTAGCGGTTTTAGCGGGCTTAATAGTGGATAAATCCCCAGGCCCGGACGAGATGTATCCCAGGCTGCTGTGTGAGGCAAGGGAGGAGATTGCAGCGGCACTGACACAAATTTTCAGAACCTCTCTGGCCACAGGGGAGGTGCCAGAGGACTGGAGAACAGCTAAAGTAATACCATTATTCAAGAAGGGTAGCAGGGATAAACCAGGGAATTACAGGCCAGTGAGCCTAACATCGGTGGTAGGGAAATTCACAGAATCACAGAATCCCCACAGTGCAGATAGAGGCCATTTCGGCCCATCGAGCCTGCACCGACACATATCCCACCCTATCCCCCGTAACCCCACGTATTTAATCCCCCTAACACTAAGGGTCAATTTATCATCGCCAAATCAACCTAACCCGCACATCTTTGCACTGTGGGAGGAAACCGGAGCACCCGGAGGAAACACATGCAGACACGGGGAGAATGTGCAAACTCCACACAGACAGTCACCCGTGGTCCGGATTCGAACACCGGGTCCCTGGCGCTGTGAGGCAACAGTGCTAACCACTATGCCACCGTGTTGCCCTATTATTCAAAAAAATTCTGAGAGACAGAATTAGTCTCCACTTGGAGAGGCAAGGGTTAATCAAGGATAGTCAGCATGGCTTTGTCAGGGGGCGATCATGTCTAACCAATTTGATTGAATTTTTTGAGGGGGTGACTAGATGTGTGGATGAGGGTAGTGCAGTTGATGTGGTCTACATGGACTTCAGTAAGGCTTTTGACAAAGTCCTGCATGGGAGACTGGTCAAGAAGGTAAGAGCCCATGGGATCCAGGGCAATTTGGCACATTGGATCCAAAATTGGCTTAGTGGCAGGAGGCAGAGGGTGATGGTTGAAGGTTGTTTTTGTGACTGGAAGCCTGTGTCCAGTGGTGTACCGCAGGGATCGGTGCTGGGTCCTTTGCTGTTTGTAGTGTACATTAATGATTTAGATATGAAGGTAGGAGGTATGATCAGTAAGTTCGCAGATGACACGAAAATTGGTGGAGTGATAAATAGCGAGGAAGAAAGCCTCAGGCTACAGGACGATATAGACGGGTTGGTCAGATGGGCAGAACAGTGGCAAATGGAATTTAAACCTGAAAAGTGTGAGGTGATGCATTTTGGGAGGACTAACAAGGCAAGGGAATACACAATGAATGGTAGGACCCTAGGAAGGACAGAGGATCAGAGGGACCTTGGTGTGCATGTACATAGATCCCTGAAGGCAGCAGGACAGGTAGAGAAGGTGGTTAAAAAGGCATATGGGATACTTGCCTTCATTATCCGAGGCATAGAATATAAGAGCAGGGAAGTTATGATGGAGCTGTACAAAACGCTAGTTAGGCTACAGCTGGAATACTGTGTGCAGTTCTGGTCGCCACACTATAGGAAGGATGTGATTGCATTGGAGATTGGGTGCAGAGGAGATTCACCAGGATGTTACCTGGGCTGGAGCGCTTCAGCTATGAAGAGAGACGGGACAGGCTGGGGTTGTTTCCCTTAGAGCAGAGAAGGCGACCTGATTGAGGTGTACAAAATTATGAGGGGCATGGATAGGGTAGATAGAAAGGAACTTTTCCCCTTAGTAGAGGGGTCAATAACCAGGGGGCATAGTTTCAAGCTAAGGGGCAGGAGGTTTACAGGGGATTTGAGGAAAAACTTTTTCACCCAGAGGGTGGTTGGAATCTGGAACTCACTGCCTGAAAGGGTGGTAGAGGCAGGAACGCTGACAACATTCAAGAAGCATTTAGATGAGCACTTGAAACGCCATAACATACAAGGCTACGGACCAAGTGCTGGAAAATGGGATTAGAATAGATAGGGCTTGATGGCCGGCACGGACATGATGGGCTGAAGGGCCTCTTTCTGTGCTGTATAACTCTATCACTCTATGACTCTAAGGAGTGATCTGCACTGGCGTGGATTTGTAGACTAAAGGTGAAGCAATTATGGGTAGGGAGGGTGGACCATCTATGGAGGAATCAGCGTCATCTGCAAAAACCTCTCCATAAGGAACAGAGTCAAGCATTTGATGAGTACGTCTGGTGCACAGAGTTGGATTTGAGCTCAGGCTCATGTATCCAGGGCTCAGTTGTCTTCCAGGACTGGGCTGGGGGAGGAGCAAGCTCAAATTCTGCACATCCACCTTTGAATGGAATATGGTGCGTGTCCACGCAGTGGGCAGAATGATGGAGGAGCGGTTTTAATGCTCAGTTTAACTGCTCATCATGCTGCCTGGGAGGAGAGCCTGGTATCTGCTGACCCTCTAATGTATGCTGCATAAGAGAGAGGAGGACATGAACCAACCTGTCTCCTCCCAGTTGCACATCTCCCACTGATTCTGCCAACTGCCAGCCCAGAATTGTGAGGGCTTCTTTCTCAGATGCACTTAGAGAAATTCCTCTGCCTTTCATTAAGAGCCACTTTCTGGTACCAGAAAGTAAAGTGTTTGATACTGAAGAAGGAAGCTGTAGACTGCAGGAAGATATCAATAAATTGGTCAGGTGGGCAGAACAGTGGCAAATGGAATTTAATCCGGAGAAGTGTGAGGTAATGCATTTGGGGAGGGCTAACAAGGAAAGGGAATACACATTAAATAGTAGGACACTGAGTAGTGTAGAGGAACAAAGGGACCTTGGAGTGCATGTCCACAGATCCCTGAAGGTAGCAGGTCAGGTAGATAAGGTGGTTAAGAAGGCATACGGAATGCTTGCCTTTATTAGCCGTGGCATAGAATACAAGAGCAGGGGGGTTATGCTTCAACTGTATAAAACACTAGTTAGGCCTCAGCTAGAGTACTGCATGCAGTTCTGGTCACCACATTACAGGAAAGATGTGATTGCACTAGAGAGGGTACAGAAGAGATTTACAAGGATGTTGCCAGGAGTAGAGAATCTTAGCTATGAGGAAAGACTGGATAGGCTGGGTCTGTTTTCCTTGGAACGGAGGAGGCTGAGGGGAGACCTTATTGAGGTGTATAAAATTATGAGGGACATAGATAAAGTGAATAGAAAGGACCTATTTCCCTTAGCAGAGGTGTCAAAAACCACAGGGCACAGATTTAAAGTAATTGGGGGAAGGTTCAGAGGGGATTTGAGGGGAAATTTCTTCACCCAGAGGGTTGTGGGGGTCTGGAACTCACTGCCTGAAAGGGTGGTCGAGGCAGGAACCCTAACCACATTTAAAAAGTACTTGGATGTGCACTTGGGATGCTCTAACCTGCAGGGCTACGGACCAAGAGCTGGGAAGTGGGATTAGGCTGGATAGCTCTTTGTTGGCCGGCGTGGACACGATGGGCCGAAATGGCCTCCTTCCGTGCTGTAACTTTCTATGATTCCATGATTCTATGATGGGTAGCTGGCTGCCATGACATCTTCTCACATGTAGCCGGCAGCAAGCAAGCTACTAATGGGCTGAGATTATTGGTACAAATCATGGGAGGCTTGCAGTGCATCCAGTCAGGGAAGGTTACGAGGGATGTTGGAAGTCAAGGAAGGGGGTGCGAATGGTCTGGCAGCACCTCCTGTGTATTACTGGTTAACTCACCAGTAGTTAATTACCTGTGATGAAGCTTATTCCCATCCATTGCATCAACAAGGACCCTTCTTCAATTTTGGGGCTGACCCTTTGATGTTGCAGCAGCTCTTTAAATGTAGCAGCAAATTACAATTTCTTGCTTCCCCCCCTTCAACACCTCATGTTGAACTCCTAAAGGGACCCCGAGCACAATAAACAAATGAGAATGAATGCAATGGTAGCTGATGCAGGAGGTCCTGCCCGGTCACACGTCTAGCATTGAATCCGTCCACTGGGAACTCCATTGGTCAGAACAGGATTGGTATTCATTTCATAATAAATTAGATCAAATTAAGAATAAACATATTTACAACAAGAAACTCTCAGCACAATCTGAAACAGGTGAAGAAGGATCGGTGAGACTGTCGAGTTGAGTTGGATCATCCACGCTGGATCCTGAAACAGCAGAGTTTTTCTCTCCATGTCCTCCTCCGGGCAGGTTCCTGTAGACTCTGAGAAAGGAGGACTGATAAGAAGTCCACATCCCCTCGGAGAAGAGGCCCCCTGTCTTGGAAGGACCTGCAGCACTTTATATACCAGTCGATCCTCCTGGGGAAATCTTTGTTGAGCTGTGAGGAAAGGACTTCCAAAAATTCCTCATGCTTCAGGCTGCCTTCCCGTGAATGCTCCTGAATTATTGCACAAAGCCTCTGTGAGCCGATATATGGGGCGACTGAGCACAATGTGAAAAGAGAGGCCCTCTGCACCTCCTCACTCTCTTCGTCCAGGTGCAGCAACAAACTGACCAGGTTCAGGTGGATCTCATCCATGAAGGAAGTCCTCAAATCACCACGTCCACATTTGGCCAAAGTGCCAAACACGGTAAATGCGGCAGAACGAACCTGAGCCGATTTGAACTCAAAGAAACGTCGAATTCCTTTTGCTATATCAATACAAAAGGGTCTGATAGCGTTGACACTCAGCTGGTCCAAGAGCTTTGAGAGAGTTGATGTCACTTCAATCATGAATTCCTCCTCATGGACTTCCTTGCTCTGTACTATGGCAGTCATTGCAGCCAACAGGTCTGTAGCGTGTCTCTCCATCACTCCAGCTACTCCAATTGGAATATTCCCCAGGCCTCTAACACAGAGTAACCTGACAGCCAGAGTCGAATGAAGTAGGCCCGTGAGCAAACTATTCACCAGGATGTTAGTGGGCCCCACGTGGGAGATGAATGAACATTTTAAAAGTTCACTGAAGAAGGCAGCCACAGTGACTTTCTGGCCTTCCTGTGAAGCTGACAGGACAGGTGCAAGATCCACCACAATCCCAGTCAGCTGGTGCTCATTGAATAAGCTCATTGCTCTAGCCAGCAGTGCAATCCCCTTGTGGTAGGTGTGTGGGTCCAACATCAAATCCCAGCCTCCCTTCTCCTGAACAAAATTTACAACCACTTCATTGTGCGCTCGATTCAGCATGGCCCTGAGAGTCTTCACTGAGCACAGGCAAAGCTCTCGGCTTTTGCACACTGGAGTTGGTGATTGATTTTCTAACTGCTCTAATTCACAGCAAGGAGTAAAGTCATAAGGCCAATTGTCAGAGACAGAGGAACTGAGATGAATTAACAAAGATTCGAATAACTCAGAATACAAGGTGTTTACAGCCTCTGCAGACTCCAGCTCTGAGACCATCTCGTACAGTGCGCTTACAACGGCCAGAGGATCAGGGCTCTCATCCTCTCACTGAAAGGATCATTTCATTCAATGGCACTGATTTGTTCATGTATTCCATCAGTTGCTTCAACGTAGCGATTGCCAGTTGGGTCTCTTTTGCTACTGACCTCCAGATGGTGCTGGTGCTCTGGTCCACGGGGAACCTGAGGAGACAACACACAACAGCTGGCAGATGCTGGGAAGTGAGGAGGGTGAAAGTTTCTAGGACTATCAGTGTCACTTCCTGTTGTGTAATTGCTGGCATTTGAAGGTGCAGTGCCTCGAGGGTTCTTGGGAGCTGACCCTCCAGTTCAAGGCCACGTCTCTCAACAATGGCTTTCAATATAATAGCAGCTGTATTGGAACAGCTGGGTTGGTGGTCAACCAACCCTTTGGAGAGCATAAAGAGCAGGTTGGCCAGCTGGTCCCGGGACAAGTGTTGGGAACTGAGCTGCGCCAGCTCAGAGCATCCTTGAAAGAGGACTGTGGGGTCCGCGCTCGCCAATCGTTGGCCAATTCTTTTCAGAATCTCTTCCTGCTCATTTTGCTCATATGGATTCACACCTTCGTAACATGCCTGGATCTTTAGTAGGATGTGCAAACTGTCCATGGCCCTCTGCCATATGGGGAGCAAGGGGTCAACACATCGTGGCAGCAGCTGACCAACTACAGCCCCTAAGTCAATCAGTGCCATTATATCTTCAACCTCAAGCTCCTGTCAGTAGAATGTCAGAAGATTAGAGATCATGTCTACTGCTCGCTCTCTTTCGTAATCCCTCGATAATGTTATCCATTTCTCTACATAGTTGTATATGGTCTGGAGACACTCAGGGAACAGGTTCTGAAGCAAAACGTGTTTGAGGAGACTGTATAGAGCAGCTATACTTTGTGTACAGAGTCTCTCCTCCTTCTGGGTTGACAGATGTCCCGTCCTTGTCCTGGTTGTGGTCCACAGGAATCAAACTGAAAATACTCCTCACGCAGCTTTGAATTAGCTGGCAGTGATCAGCTTCATTTAGTCATGGGTTCAGTTGGACAAGATGCAGGCAGGCATTCATTGCCAACAGTCGAATCGGAGTCTGCAGCAGCTCTGTTGGCTCAGCCTCGATAAGTTGTTGCATGTACTTCAGTTGCTCGCTTTTCCTGCTGAAATTCAAGGGGAATGTCCGACTGCTGGACTGCACTGTTCTGGCGATCAGAGTCACGGTCTTTATCAGGCTCAAGGTCAAAGTCAAGTCCTTGGATTCTTCCTTTACCCCCTGTTCAAGCTGGCTGAGTTGGTCACTTAACACTGGCAGAATGTGGTTCTCTATTCGGGATATAAAAAGGTCCAGAGGAGCATTGAGTGCCAGATACCCGTAGCAAAGAACCAATGTGTTCTTAACATTGCCCACCTCAAGATCGGACTCATCCTTATGAAGCCGGAGCAAACTTCGGGATTTCTTCAAGATCTTTAAATTTCTATAATCCACGAGGCTGCTGAAGGTGGCTTCAAAGTTAGCGATCGAACAGAAACCAATTGCAACAGTCACACCCTCTCTCTCAACGGTCTCCCTGTGCTGAACACTCTGCAGCATTTGTTGAATCTCTTTCTTGATGTCTGTGCTTTTTGAGTGATGTAGCACCATCCCAAGACACTTGTATAGAAAGCCCTTGTGTTGCGGATTGCTGGGGGAGATTGCGATCTGTTGGCTTATTTCATCCTTCAACTGGCATGTCCACTGCTCGTCATCAATTGTTTTCACAGTTTCAGACAAAAGCAGGATCAGATTCTTCTCCCATTCTTGCTGGGGCAAAGTTTTCTTTGAACTCTCCACCAAATCATTAACTAAGAGTGGAATCTCCTCCTCCCAGGTCTTCACGATTGCTGCATGAATATTCAGGCTCATGGCCTGTAGAAGCTCAGTGCAGCAGCACCACGGCCTTCTCCCTCATAGGGACAACAAGCCATAATCAGAAGCCCTGTCAGCAGTGCCTGAGGTTGAGGGAGATTGGAATTTTCTTTAAAAATGAGGAAATATTTCTCATCTCCAGCTTGCAGCTTCTTCTTTGCGATTCGTGTTAAACACTGAGAGAGCAATGTGAGCCCTTTAGTGTATTGAGTCAAGGTCATGAACTGCAGTAAGAATGGCCAGAGTATGTCCTCCATACTCTCCAGAGCTGTCAGAGTCAACATCATGACTTCACATATTGAACTCAAGTCTTCCTGGGTAAC
This sequence comes from Squalus acanthias, assembly GCA_030390025.1. Taxonomy (NCBI): domain Eukaryota; kingdom Metazoa; phylum Chordata; class Chondrichthyes; order Squaliformes; family Squalidae; genus Squalus; species Squalus acanthias. The sequence continues at coordinate 312,190 of JASTWF010000513.1, forward strand.
CTGACCCACATCATTACCCAATGGGATTTGCTTCCCTGAGTCTGTGGAGAGAACAAACTATTTCATGACAAACTCCACCATTATTCTTCCTCCCTCTAAATCAAAGTACCCTTCGTGGGCCATGGCACCTATTATCTCCACAATCAGCTTCTTGACATTGTTGTTGTTGTCTAGAAGTGTTGGTTTCAAACCAGCCACAATTTGGACCTTCCTCCTCTCCAGCTGTGAAGGGACAGCCCTGATGAGATGCTTGAGGACACTTAGTGTTCCCAGTCTTGTTTTTGTATTGTTGCTCTCCAGCTGGGGGAGAAGGAATTCCATGAGTGAGTCGGCATGATCTTGGGCCAGAACAGTGAAGCAGCCAAGGATCTGATTGCGAGTCTCTGCAGCGAGCTGGTTATCGCAATCCACTGGAATACAGAACTGTTCATGCAAGTTACTAAGCAGATCCTCCATCTGTGTTCTCAGACTTTGACTTCCCATATTGACGGCAGTAGTTACACTCTGACACAGACTATGGGTGATAGCAAGGTGTTGGGATTGAAATTTGTACAGAACCAGGATTCCAGGAATTAATCTTGGCAGTTCTACCTCTAGGCTATCTTTGGGCATCAAGGTGGTGGAGTAGCCCAGAGCTTCCACTATTATGATATTTAATGGAGACTCCTTCTTCTCAAGCCACTTATTGAAAAGCAAATCATAAGCAATGTTCATCTCATTGGCGAAGGATTCTTTTGTCACTATTGTCTGTGGGTGCTTCTCTACATCATCCATGTAGAGTAGGATGTTCTTGCTAAAAGCACCCAGTGCTGCGGCAAACACTGATTTATGGTAATCTAGCGTTGCGGCCATCAGTACTGGAATCATAATCACTGGGATGGGCTTTATTAAAGGTCCCATCCCATGGACGTGGGCTGATGACAGCCTCATCCATGTTTTGACCATATAGACATGGGATGGACACCCTTTCTTCATATCTTCCAATGTAACCGCCAGCACTTCTTTTAAAAACCCTAAGCCAATGGCAACCAGGAGATTAGATGCAGCTTCCTGGCTTTGCTTATGTGCCTCAACTAATGTTGTTGCTCTAAGGGAAGCCATAACAATGAGAGACTGAGCCACATACTGGCCAATGAGGCTGAGATTGTCTTTGACGATCCTTTCCATGGTGTTCAGAATGATTGTGCTCTCTTCATCCGGGAGCCAGACACGTTGCCAGAGGTAGTGACGGCAAGTGTGGCGGACATATTCTGGCCATTGACGGCCCAGTTGATATATAGCCTGGGATGTTTCTTGTCGAGTGTTGTCATCATCATCGATCAGTCCCTTTAACAGAGCCATCAAGAAAGCCTCAATTCTTGTACTTGGTTCCTGCGACATTTTGGCGGTCTGGGTGGATTTGTCTGCAATGTGTAATATCAATATAGCAGGGGTATAAGGACAGAAGAAAAGACCATGTGACCCATTGATTTCAGCTCTAGAAAACCAGCTCTCAACAGCTGAGCACCCAACTGTATGGTGAACTCCTCCAATATCCAATTCATCCCTTACCTGGGGATCATTCCAAATATTCATCACACTTTGAGTTAGAAATGCACTTTTCATTCGTTTAAATTAGGTCTCTTTTTCTTCACTTGTCATGACAGGACTTAGTATAATATTCTGGGTTCACCTTCTCTGTGCCAATGATTAACTTCCCTGTTTTGCATCGATTAGAAAGTGTGGAGTCTGGTGTGTGATGGACGTGTGCGAGACCCAAGGTTTCTTTCTGTGTAGTGCTGGACCTCTCATGAGATGACATGTTGGGTGAGGTGGGGTAATGGTGGAGGTGGGGAGCTGTGATTGAAGGTATCGATGTAGTTCAGCAAGTAGTTTTGAATGAAGTGAGAGATTGAATTTGTGTGGGTGTGAGATTGGAGATGGTGATTGATGGGGAATGTGGTGTGGCTGAGATTATGGGCATTATGTGTGAGTTCGAAGATGGTGAGCGATGCGGTAGGCGATTTGTGTGAGATTATTGAGCAGTGTGTGAGATTGGAGATGGTGAGTGATGGGGAATGTGGTGTGTCTGAGAGTAGGGGTGTGGTGTGTGAGATTGGAGATGGTGAGTGATGGGGAATGTGGTGTGTCTGAGAGTAGGGGTGTGGTAACACTTTTCAGCTTCCTGTATGACATCACTTCCTGTAATCAGTCCAGGATAAATACTGGACTGATCAGTTAGCTCGGGAAGAGGCATAGGGTAAGACCTCTTTTGTATGCAGCACCGTTTTAAGTTGATTAAAGCTTACATTAAGTTTACCACGCGTAAGGCTCATTCTTACGACAATTTAATCAACTTTGGAAAAACTTCGCACTCAAACTTTTTGGACGAACTCGGAGCTAAGGATCCAGGGAATCACCCATCATGGAAAACATCCTTAAACCATCGCGTCTTGACTTGGACCCAAACACCCCAGCAGCCGGTAAGGTGTGGAAACACTGGTATCGCACGTTTGAGAATTTTCTTGAGTATTGCAAAGCTGATGATAACTCAAAGTTGCGGATACTCATCAACTGTGTCACCCCGAATGTATTTCAGTATGTGGAAGACTGGGACAGTTATGAGGAGGCAATTCAGACGCTTAAGAGACTATATACTAAGACACCGAATGAGGTCTATGCTAGACATCTACTAGCTACAGCCCAACAAGGGCCGGAGGAATCCATTGATAAATTCCTCCAAGAGCTTCGCAGACTTAGTATGGACTGTAACTTTCGGGCAGCCTCAGCTGAGCTATACCGCGAAGAAATGATCCGTGATGCGTTCATCTGCGGGCTTGCCTCCCCATTTATACGCCAGCGTCTACTGGAAAGTAAGACACTTGAGCTGCAGAGAGCTTATGACCTGGCTTGCTCTCTAGATCTGGCAAAAAGAAATGCAGACCTTTTTACAGTGCCCAGACCTCGGTCTGCTGCCTTAACTACAGTCAGGCAATTTAAGAGGCCACAGGTGAACTCTATTAGGGAGGACTTTATCCCTGACGATCGATCTGATGACTTCACTGATGAAGAGGATGATGACCCCACTGTGGCAGCCTCTTGGCAATCTAAGAAATGCTTTTTTTGTGGTGATGAGTTTCACCCTCGGAGATTCTGCCCTGCTCGCAATGCGTTTTGCAGTCATTGCAACAAAAAGGGTCATTTTGTAAAGGTTTGCCTATCAAGAGCCTCTACGAGGGCTTATCAAGCTAAGTCCTACCGAACTGCCCCAGTAAGGGCCTATCAGGATGTTCCAACTAAAAACTATCGTGCTTCCTCTCGGGTTTTTTCTCGAAGAAACACACCTAGAATTTCAGCCACTCTTTGTGCAACGACACCAATTACAGCTGCTTGTCCTCAGAACCTATTCCATGCAGCTACAAAAGCATCAATTAATGGACATACTTTAGATGCCTTAATTGACTCAGGTAGCACTGATAGTTTCATTAGGGAACAGACTGTTGCACAGTTAAAGCTACATGTTTTTCCATCGGACCAGGCAGTTGCGATGGCTCAGTCATCACTTAATACCAGAATTTCTGGCTTCTGTGTAGTTGAAATAATGCTTAAAGGTCACAGGTATCCCTCCACCCGGCTTTCGGTGCTCAAGGACTTATGTAGTGATCTTATCTTAGGGCTGGATTTTCAAAAGCAGCATAAGAAGCTTACCATTGAGTTCGGCGGATCCAAACCTGAACTCACTATTTCTAATATACGACCTCGATTACCGTTCTGTGCCTTGTCAGCAGCTTCACTGGATGAACCCTCACTGTTTGCCAGTATCCCTCCTCGATGCAAACCGATTATAACAAAGTCACGCCGTTTCAGTCAGGAAGACCAGTCTTTTATTGCGGCTGAGATTTCTCGGCTTTTAGCAGAGGATATCATCGAGCCTTGTTCGTCGCCATGGCGCGCCCAGGTCGTTATTGTTAAGAACCCTCTACAACCTCACAAGAAACGGCTGTGCATTGACTATTCACAGACCATCAATCAGTATACGGACTTGGACGCATACCCATTGCCGTGCATCGATGATATGGTTAATAAATTGGCTGAGTACACGGTGTTCTCGACTTATGATCTGAAAAGCGCCTATCATCAGGTACCCTTGAAGGTCTCAGACAAGCAGTATACAGCCTTTGAAGCCAATGGGCGGCTGTATCAATTTCGTCGCCTCCCCTTTGGGGTCACTAATGGAGTGGCTGTCTTCCAGCGAGCAATGGATGACCTGGTCAAACAGGAAGACTTGAAGGATACGTTTCCTTATCTGGACAATATTACTGTCGCAGGTCGCAATCAGCAGGAACATGACGCCAATCTCCAACGATTTTGGGATGCACTCCAGCACCGTAATTTGACATTGAATGCGGCTAAATCCATTGAGTCACAACCAACTATCAACATCCTTGGCTATTGTGTGGGCAATGGCATCATTAAACCTGACCCTGAAAGGCTTCGCCCACTCCAAGAACTCCCGCCACCTAAGAATCCGGCCTCCTTGCGCCGGGCCCTCGGCCTGTTTGCATACTATGCGAAATGGATTCCTAACTTCTCTGACCGAATCCAACCTCTACTGAAGGCCAGCATATTCCCACTAGACACAACGGCTGTTGCAGCCTTTAACCTCCTGAAAAAGCAGTTGGAGAAAGCGGCTCTTCACTCCATCGATGAGAGTCTTCCTTTCGTGGTTGAGTGTGATGCCTCGGAGGTGGCAATCTCAGCCACTCTGAATCAGGAAGGTCGTCCGGTGGCATTTTTGTCCAGGACTTTTCAAGGGGCTGAGCTACATTATCCTCCAGTCGAGAAAGAAGCTACAGCCATCATAGAGGCAGTACGGAAGTGGAGTCATCTCCTGGCTCGCCAGCACTTTACCTTAATCACGGACCAGCGATCGGTCGCCTTCATGCTCGATAATCGAAAACGGACCAAAATTAAAAATTATAAAATCCAGCTTTGGCGGCTGGAATTGGCCTCTTTTGGTTACACCATCCACTATCGACCTGGCAAGGAGAATGTGGCTCCGGATACCCTCACACGAGCATTCTGCTCCGCCATGGCACCCTCTACGCTCGTAGACATCCATGATGGGTTGTGTCATCCAGGCGTTACTCGCATGCTGCACTTCGTGCGGTCCCGAAATCTCCCATTCTCTACCGGGGATGTAAAGAAGATGTGCTCGGACTGCAGAGTCTGTGCGGAATTGAAACCTCGGTTTTTCCGCCCCTCGGGTGGTATACTCATACATGCGACCCAGCCAATGCAAAGGCTTAGCATCGATTTTAAGGGGCCGTTGCCCTCTTCGACTCGCAACATTTATCTATTAACAATGGTTGATGAGTATTCTCGTTTTCCGTTTGCCTTTCCCTGCCCCAATATGCTGACAACCACGGTTATCAGCTGCCTTGAACAGGTATTTGCTTTCTGTGGCATGGCATCCTATGTTCATTCAGATCGGGGCCCTTCTTTTATGTCGGGAGAACTCAAGGCCTATCTCTCGGAACGGGGTATTGCTGCCAGCAAAACGACGCCTTATCATCCGGTTGGGAATGGGCAAGTCGAGCGTTTTAACGCTATCATCTGGAATGCGGTACGTCTGGCTTTGAGATCTCGGGGCCTACCCAACCAGCATTGGGAAGCAGTACTTCCAGACGCATTACACTCCACACGGTCCCTCCTTTCGACCGCCACAAATACGACGCCTCATGAACGGTTCTTCCGATTTCAGCGTCGCTCATCCTATGGGACATCTCTCCCGTCGTGGCTGACTGCACCGGGACCAGTGCTACTCCGAAGATATGTCCGGGCGTCTAAGAATGACCCCCTGGTAGATGAGGTTGAGCTCACTGACGTCAACCCTACCTACGCCTATATTCGGTATCCTGACGGTCGGGAATCTACCGTGTCATTGCGGGATCTGGCTCCCTGCCCGCCGAAACATAGAGGGACACCAGGGGATGATATTGTACCAGGCACATCTCTGGGCTTGCCAGGTGCCTCTCATCATGATCGGGATCTGACGCCGGCTGGTACCTCACTCCAGCGTGCCGACCTGGGGCAGACTGACTATGAGCCCGTCGGGGCTCGCACGCGCAGCCACGATCAACCCTGTACCGTACGCTCAGAAACGGATCTGCCACAGCCCTGCCCGACACCCATTCGGGTACCAGTACACAGTCAGGATCGTTCTGACCCCTCACAGAGCGGGCTGGAGCACTCGGACTCTGGTCCATGGCCCGCAGCGGGTAAACGGGCTAGGGGCCCTCTACCGCTACGAGAACCCAAACGGGTGCGGCTCTCCCTCATCCAACGGCTACGAAATGGAGGGAGCATCCCGGCCTCCTAATCTTTTGGGGGGGGAGAATGTGGTAACACTTTTCAGCTTCCTGTATGACATCACTTCCTGTAATCAGTCCAGGATAAATACTGGACTGATCAGTTAGCTCGGGAAGAGGCATAGGGTAAGACCTCTTTTGTATGCAGCACCGTTTTAAGTTGATTAAAGCTTACATTAAGTTTACCACGCGTAAGGCTCATTCTTACGACAAGGGGTGTGGTGTGTGAGATTGGAGATGGTGAGTGATGGGGAATGTGGTGTGTCTGAGAGTAGGGGTGTGGTGTGTGAGATTGGAGATGGTGAGTGATGGGGAATGTGGTGTGTCTGAGAGTAGGGGTGTGGTGTGTGATTGAAGATGGTGAGTGATGGGGACTGTGGTGTGTCTGAGAGTAGGGGTGTGGTGTGTGAGATTGAAGATGGTGAGTGATGGGGAATGTGGTATGTCTGAGAGTAGGGGTGTGGTGTGAGATTGGAGATGGTGAGTGATGGGGAATGTGGTGTGTCTGAGAGTAGGGGTGTGGTGTGTGAGATTGGAGACGGTGAGTGATGGGGAATGTGGTGTGTCTGAGAGTAGGGGTGTGGTGTGTGAGATTGGAGATGGTGAGTGATGGGGAATGTGGTGTGTCTGAGAGTAGGGGTGTGGTGTGTGATTGAAGATGGTGAGTGATGGGGACTGTGGTGTGTCTGAGAGTAGGGGTGTGGTGTGTGAGATTGAAGATGGTGAGTGATGGGGAATGTGGTATGTCTGAGAGTAGGGGTGTGGTGTGTGAGATTGGAGATGGTGAGTGATGGGGAATGTGGTGTGTCTGAGAGTAGGGGTGTGGTGTGAGATTGGAGATGGTGAGTGATGGGGAATGTGGTGTGTCTGAGAGTAGGGGTGTGGTGTGTGAGATTGGAGATGGTGAGTGATAGAAACATTGAATCATGAAATGGTACAGCACAGAAGGAGGCCATTTTTCCCATTGTGCCTGTGCCTCTTTGGTCGAGCTATCCAATGAATCCCACTCCCCTGTTCTTTCCCCACAGCACTGCAAATTTTCCCCTTCAAATTTTTATCCAATTCCCGTTTGAAATTTATCCAGAGGACACAGACTAAAGGTGATTTGCGAAAGAACCAGAGGCAACATGCGGAAAGATTTTTTACGCAGCGAGTTGTTGTGATCTGGAATGCACTGCCTGAAAGGAGCAGTTTCAACAGGAAATTTCAAAAGGGAGTTGGATATAAATGTGAAGGGGAAAATTTGCAGGCGAGTTGGATTCATTGGAGAACTCTTTCAAAGAGCAGGCACGATGGGCCGAATGACCTCCTTCCATGCTGTGTGACTTTATTGTTCTATGACTTGCCCAACCAGCCCAGCCATCCTGAGTGGTTCTACACCCTTACTTGAGGTGCTTCCTGTCCTCCCCACCCGCATTAGGGCTTCCTGCTTCATTGCTCACCCAACCCTAGTGCTTGCCAGCTTGCCCACCTGGCTGTGTAGGTTTGCGTTCTGCCCCACCATCTCGTCCACTCATCGACCCGCGGAAGCCACGCACTTACCAACCCCACTTGTCTCTCCACCCACACCGCCTCCCAACCTCCCTGCATGCCCGACCCCAGAGCTTTGTTCGACCTGTTCCAGTGAGGCCTCACCAGCGCCTGTCTCCCAATATCAATCCCCCAGCACCTCTCATAATTGCTCTTTGTTTCCTAGTTTTTAATTCAATTCCTTCTATCATTCTGCCTTCTAGCCTGAATTCCAATGGATAGTCATTAATTAGGGCTCATTTTATATGAACCTTCCATTACTTTACCCGCTGCCCTGTTCACCTCCTCTCTGGTTTCTTTCAACAATGTCTTATAGATGCCTTCTGACGCATGGAGATTAAGGGTCTGATTCTCCCTGGCTGCTAATGATAGGCAGTAAGAGGGGAGACGATTACCACTGGGCCAGTGACCCATTTACATCACTCCAGGATTACCTGGGCCTTCCCAAAGGGGCGGACCTGGGCCTGCACCTCGGCCTGCTAGCGTTCCCATGGAAATGAGGAACAGGGAGGCATTCCTGGCTCTTCAGTCCCATTTCCCTGTCATTGTTTTATTTGCTGTGACTATTCCTGTTCAATCTAAAGTGAAATCTCACTGTTAAACCATTTTAATTCTTGTGATAATTCTCAACTAAGGATTCCTTCTTCCGTTTACTCACAGCCTGAAGTCACTCTTTGTCTCCTCGATGACTGTTGCCTTGTATTGTGATGAAAAATTATCTCTTCGGTTTAAAATTAATTACTTATGAACTGAAATCTGGAAACAAACAATATTTGATCACAACAGATTGGGATGAATTTACGAACTGAATTCGGGAAACAAATGGTTTTGAGCAGCACATGTCCTGATGGGTTTCAAAACTGAGCTGCATTAACAAACAATTTTGATCTGCACAGATTCTGAAGACTTTGGTAAGGTTTAAACAAACTTGCCTCTGTGTTGCCATGGTTTGCACTGTGATGTCATGTGACAGAACCTCCTCAAGCACAATGTGGAGAGTGATGCAGGCCCGAGGTTGAGAGCCCAGATAAGGACTGCCAGTTGTTTGAGGCTGGCTGGGGTTAAACACAGACCTCAGATACATTGGGGGCAATTTTAATCTAAGCCATCAGTTGGGAAACTGACAGGATCTGGTGCAACGCTGGTTTGCAGCCGCCCGATCGCACTCTCCAATGAAGTCACCTCCTTAATGGCAGTTTATCTAATAGGGGAAGAGGGGGTAATTTTAACCTCAACCTCCCATTGGGACCCTGATGTGATTGGATTGGCCATCAGACGTTGTGGTGTGAGTGGGGAAGGGGTTGCGGTGAACTGTGTCTGGAGAGAGTACAGTGTCTGTGGGAACTGTGTCTGGAGAGAGTACAGTGTCTGTGTGAACTGTGTCTGGAGAGAGTCCTCTTCTTAGGCAGTCCCTCGGAACCGAGGATGACTTGCTTCCACATTAAAAATGAGTTCTCAGGTGTGGAAGTGCAGTTTTTTGTCTCGGACAAAATGGCTTCCTTGAATTTAAACTGATACAAAATGCCCGACTCTGACTTGTGTGGAAAGGAAAAAAATCCATTGTTATGTTTTTCATGAAAATAAATTTAAAGTTTTAGACTATGCTGTCAGCAAAGTCTGCTAGCACAAAAGAAAACAACAGGCTTAAATTGAGATAACCAAGGGCTAGTAAACAACCAGGGCCTTGGCCTTGGGGAGAAAAGAACAGACAGATAGGGGTAAAAATTCACTTGGTTGCGCCTCCCGTTAGCGCCTTAAGAGGGCGCTAATGGGGCGCAAAGCCGCTAACGCCCGGGCGCAGCGATGTTTGCGCCGCTCGAGAACTTAACTTGAGATTGTGCGGCGGCGCTAAAACTTACCGCTGCGACCACCTGCGCGCGCAGATTGTGACGTCATTCCATGGTGCAACGCCCTTGTGGCGCCCCGTAGCGGAAATTGAGTGGCGCCCCCTGCCTTACCGCCTGGCGCTTCCAACGACCAGAAGACTGGAACGCTATCAATCGCTGTGGGGCTGGGGGGGGCGCTATTTAAAGGGGGCCTCTTCCTGTCTTTTATTGTTGGTGGCATTTTTGAACTACGCATTCTGAGAGAGAGAGGGAGAGACTTCTGGAGAGATTCAACGTTGTGTGAAGGAGTTTTGGGTACTGAGCAGCACTTTGCAGGTTCATTTTGATTTGCCATTCCTTGTATCGATTTAGCAGAGACTGTGGGAGCTGCACTCTGAGCTCTTTGCCTGGTACTTTCCATTGTTCTTTCCAGCACATTTGATGTGCAAGTCTCTCCAGGCCGAGATTCAAGGCAGCAATGAACAGGATGTGGATGGAAAGCAAGATTAACCATCCCCTTTAAGAACTGGCCTGTGCCATTGTGTGTGTGTTCCATTGCTGACTGACATTACATGAGCTTCGCCAGCGCTCTGAGTTAGCGCCTCACTGCTCGGCCTTTGCGCCTTAAGAGAGGTGTGCAGCGCCTGCTTTAGCGCTACACTCACCTCCCGGGGCGGTAAAAGTGAAGTTTCCTGTCAGTGCCGATAATTAGCGCCAGGCGCTAATATTTGCGTCCGGACGATATTTGCGCCCCAAATGGGGCGCGACCTAATTTCTACCCCATAGACTCCATTTTATAGGGATTAGTTAGTTTCACCGTAAGGCATTTCTTATGTGTTTTTTTTTAACTTTTAACTTAGCTTACCTTAAACAACATGTCATGTGATATTATCAGTGTATAAGAATACTCCATTTTCTGTGATTCTGCAGTCTGTCATCATAGCTAATTGGGCTATGGTTGCAGTCTCCTTGCAAGTAAAATATAATAAAAAGCCTTCTTTGACGATATTATTGTTTAAAGAGTCTTACTCGGAAGTTGAAACTTCGACACAGGTGACTGAAGAGTCCAATGCGGGACCCACAGTCTCTGTCACAGGTGGGGCAGACGGTGGTTGAAGGGGCAGGTGGGTGGGGTGCTTGGGTTGACGTGCACTCCTTCCGCTGCCTGCGCTTGGCTTGCGCTTGCTCCCGGCGAAGAGACTCGAGGTGTTCGACTCCTTCCCGGATGCTTCTCCTCCACTTTGTGCGGTATTGGGCCAGGGATTCCCAGGTGTCGGTGGGGATGTTACACTTTTTCAAGGAGGCTATGAGGGTGTCCTTGAAGTGTTTCCTCTGCCTTCCTGGGGCTCTCTTGTCGTGCCGGAGCTCCGAGTAGAGCGGTTGTTTTGGGAGTCTCGGATCGGGCATGTGGACAATGTGACCCATCCATCGGAGCTGATCGAGGGTGGTCAAAGCTTCGATGCTGGGGATGTTGGCCTGAGCAAGAACACTGACGTTGGTGCGCCTATCCTGCCAATGGATTTGCAGGATCTTGCGGAGGCAGCGTTGGTGGTACCTCTCTAGCGCTTTGAGGTGCATGCTGTACATGGTCCATGTCTCTGAGGCAGACAGCAGGGCGGGTTTCACTGCTGCTCTGCGACACCATCGACCGTCCCCCCGAAACCATCGACCGTCCACTCGACACCAGCGACCGTCCCCTGACACCATCGACCGTCCCACCGACACCATCGACCGTCCCCCCGACAACATCGACCGTCCCCCCGACACCAGCGACCGTCTCCCCGACACCATCGACCGTCCCCCCGACACCATCGACCGTCCCCGCGACACCAGCGACCGTCCCCGCGACACCAGCGAATGTCCCCCCGACACCAGCGACCGTCCCCCCGACACCAGCGACCGTCCCCTCGACACCACCGACCGTCCCCCCGACACCAGCGTCCGTCCCCCCGACACGATCGACCGTCCACCCGACACGATCGACCGTCCCCGCGACACGATCGACCGTCCCCCCGACAGGATCGACCGTCCCCCCCGACACTATCGACCGTCCCCCCCGACACGATCGACCGTCCCCCCCGACACGATCGACCGTCCCCTCGACAACATCGACCGTCCCCCCGACACCAGCGACCGTCCCCCCGACACCAGCGACCGTCCCCCCGACACGATCGACAGTCCCCCCGACACCATCGACCGTCCCCCCGACAGGATCGACCATCCCCCCAACAGGATCGACCATCCCCCCGACAGGATCGACCATCCCCCCGACAGGATCGACCATCCCCCCGACAGGATCGACCATCCCCCCGACAGGATCGACCTTCCCCCCGACAGGATCGACCTTCCCCCCGACAGGATCGACCTTCCCCCCGACAGGATCGACCGTCCCCCTCGACACGATCGACCGTCCCCCCCGACAGGATCGACCGTCCCCCCGACACGATCGACCGTCCCCCTCGACACGATCAACCGTCCCCGCGACACGATCGACCGTCCCCCCGACACCATCGACCGTCCCCCCGACATCATCGTCCGTCCCCACGACACGATCGACCGTCCCCTCGACACGATCGACCGTCCCCGACACCATCGACCGTCCCCGCGACACGATCGACCGTCTCCCTGACACCATCGACCGTCCCCCCGACACCATCGACCGTCCCCCCGACACCATCGACCGTCCCTCCGACACCATCGACCGTCCCTCCGACACCTTCGACCGTCCCTCCGACACATTCGACCGTCCCCTCGACACCATCGACCGTCCCCCCGACACCATCGACCGTCCCTCCGACACCATCGACCGTCCCCTCGACACGATCGACCATCCCCCCGACACCAGCGACCGTCCCCCGACACCAGCGACCGTCCCCCCGACACCAGCGACCGTCCCCCCGACACCAGCGACCGTCCCCCCGACACCAGCGACCGTCCCCCCGACACCAGCGACCGTCCCCCCGACACCAGCGACCGTCCCCCCGACACCAGCGACCGTCCCCCCGACACCAGCGACCGTCCCCCCGACACCAGCGACCGTCCACTCGACACCATCGACAGTCCCCCCGACACGATTGACCGTCCCCCCGACACGATCGACCGTCACCCCGACACCATCGTCCGTCCCCGCGACACGATCGACCGTCCCCCCGACACCATCGACCGTCACTCCGACACCATCGTCCGTCCCCGCGACACGATCGACCGTCCCCTCGACACGATCGACCGTCCCCGACAACATCGACCGTCCCCGCGACACGATCGACCGTCCCCCCGACACGATCGACCGTCCCCCCGACACCATCGACCGTCCCCCCGACACCATCGACTGTCCCTCCGACACCAGCGACCATCCACTCGACACCATCGACCGTCCCCCGACAGTCCCCTCGACACGATCGACCGTCCCCCCGACACGATCGACCGTCCCCCCGACACGATCGACCGTCCCCCCGACACGATCGACCGTCCCCCCGAAACGATCGACCGTCCCCCCGACAGGATGGACCGTCCCCCCGACAGGATCGACCGTCCCCCCGACAGGATCGACCGTCCCCCCGACAGGATCGACCGTCCCCCCGACAGGATCGACCGTCCCCCGACAGGATCGACCGTCCCCCCGACAGCATCGACCGTCCCCCCGACAGCATCGACCGTCCCCCCGACAGCATCGACCGTCCCCCCGACAGCATCGACCGTCCCCCCGACACGATCGACCGACCCCTCGACACGATCGACCGTCTCCCCGACAGGATCGATCGTCCCCCCGACACGATCGACCGTCCCCCTCGACACGATCGACCGTCCCCGCGACACGATCGACCGTCCCTCCGACACCATCGACCGTCCCTCCGACACCTTCGACCGTCCCCCCGACACCAGCGACCGTCCCCCCGACACGATCGACCGTCCCCCCGACACCAGCGACCGTCCCCCCGACACCAGCGACCGTCCCCTCGACACGATCGACCGTCCCCCCGACACGATCGACCGTCCCCCCGACACCATCGACCGTCCCTCCGACACCTTCGACCGTCCCTCCGACACCATCGACCGTCCCCCCGACACCAGCGACCGTCCCCCCGACACCAGCGACCATCCCCCCGATACCAGCGACCGTCCCCCCGACAGTCCCCCCGACACCAGCGACAGTCCCCCCGACAGGATCGACCGTGCCCCCAACAATATCGACCATCCCCCTCGACACGTTCGACCGTCCCCTCGACACGATCGACCGTCCCCTCGACAACATCAACCATACCCCCGACACCAGCGACCGTCCCCTCGACACGATCGACCGTCCGCCTCGACACGATCAACAGTCCCCCCGACACCATCGACCGTCTCCCCGACAGGATCGACCGTCCCCCCGACAGGATCGACCGTCCCCCCGACAGCATCGACCGTCCCCCCGACAGCATCGACCGTCCCCCCGACAGCATCGACCGTCCCCCCGACAGCATCGACCGTCCCCCCGACAGCATCGACCGTCCCCCGACACGATCGACCGTCCCCCCGACAGCATCGACCGTCCCCCCGACAGCATCGACCGTCCCCCCGACAGCATCGACCGTCCCCCCGACACCAGCGACCGTCCCCCCGACACCATCGACCGTCCCCCCGACACGATCGACCGTCCACCCGACACCAGCGACCGTCCCCCCGACACGATCGACCGTCCCACCGACACGATCGACCGTCCCCCTCGACACGATCGACCGTCCCCTCGACACGATCGACCGTCCCCCCGACAGCATCGACCGTCCCCCCGACAGCATCGACCGTCCCCCCGACAGCATCGACCGTCCCCCCGACAGCATCGACCGTCCCCCCGACAGCATCGACCGTCCCCCCGACAGCATCGACCGTCCCCCCGACAGCATCGACCGTCCCCCCGACAGCATCGACCGTCCCCCCGACAGCATCGACCGACCCCCCGACACGATCGACCGTCCCCCCGACAGGATCGACCGTCCCCCCGACACGATCGACCGTCCCCCCGACAGGATCGACCGTCCCCCCGACAGGATCGACCGTCCCCCCGACAGGATCGACCGTCCCCCTCGACACGATCGACCGTCCCCCTCGACACGATCGACCGTCCCTCCGACACCATCGACCGTCCCTCCGACACCTTCGACCGTCCCCCCGACACCAGCGACCGTCCCCCCGACACCAGCGACCGTCCCCCCGACACCAGCGACCGTCCCCCCGACACCAGCGACCGTCCCCCCGACACCAGCGACCGTCCCCCCGACACCATCGACCGTCCCCCCGACACGATCGACCGTCCACCCGACACCAGCGACCGTCCCCCCGACACGATCGACCGTCCCACCGACACGATCGACCGTCCCCCTCGACACGATCGACCGTCCCCTCGACACGATCGACCGTCCCCCCGACAGCATCGACCGTCCCCCCGACAGCATCGACCGTCCCCCCGACAGCATCGACCGTCCCCCCGACAGCATCGACCGTCCCCCCGACAGCATCGACCGTCCCCCCGACAGCATCGACCGTCCCCCCGACAGCATCGACCGTCCCCCCGACAGCATCGACCGTCCCCCCGACAGCATCGACCGTCCCCCCGAGAGCATCGACCGTCCCCCCGACAGCATCGACCGTCCCCCCCGACAGCATCGACCGTCCCCCCGACAGCATCGACCGTCCCCCGACAGCATCGACCGACCCCTCGACACGATCGACCGTCCCCCCGACAGGATCGACCGTCCCCCCGACACGATCGACCATCCCCCCGACAGATCGACCGTCCCCCGACAGGATCGACCGTCCCCCCGACAGGATCGACCGTCCCCCTCGACACGATCGACCGTCCCCCTCGACACGATCGACCGTCCCTCCGACACCATCGACCGTCCCTCCGACACCTTCGAACGTCCCCCCGACACCAGCGACCGTCCCCCCGACACCAGCGACCGTCCCCCCGACACCAGCGACCGTCCCCCCGACACCAGCGACCGTCCCCCCGACACCAGCGACCGTCCACACGACACCATCGACCGTCCCCCCGACAGTCCCCCCGACACGATCAACCGTCCACCTGACACCAGCGACCGTCCCCCCGACACGATCGACCGTCCCACCGACACGATCGACCGTCCCCCTCGATACGATCGACCGTCCCCCCGACAGGATCGACCGTGCCCCTCGACACTGTCGACCGTCCCCCTCGACACGATCGACCGTCCCCTCGACACGATCGACCGTCCCCTCGACAACATCGACCGTCCCCCCGACACCAGCGACCGTCCCCTCGACACGATCGACCGTCCCCCTCGACACGATCGACTGTCCCCCCGACACCATCGACCGTCCCCCCGACAGAATCGACCGTCCCCCCGACAGGATCGACCGTCCCCCCGACAGGATCGACCGTCCCCCCGACAGATCGACCGTCCCCCCGACAGGATCGACCGTCCCCCCGACACCATCGACCATCCCCCCGACACGATCGAACGTCCCCCCGACACCATCGACCGTCCCCCCGACACCATCGAACGTCCCCCCGACACCAGCGACCGTCCCCCCGACACGAGTGACCGTCCCCTCGACAACATCGACCGTCCCCCCGACACAAGCGACCGTCCCCTCGACACGATCGATCGTCCCCCTCGACACGATCGACAGTCCCCCCGACACCATCGACCGTCCCCCCGACAGGATCGACCGTCCCCCCGACAGGATCGAAAGTCCCCCCGACAGGATCGACCGTCCCCCCGACAGGATCGACCGTCCCCCCGACAGGATCGACCGTCCCCCCCGACAGGATCGACCGTCCCCCCGACAGGATCGACCGTCCCCCCGACAGGATCGACCGTCCCCCCGACAGGATCGACCGTCCCCCCCGACAGGATCGACCGTCACCCCGACAGCATCGACCGTCACCCCGACAGCATCGACCGTCACCCCGACAGCATCGACCGTCCCCCCGACACGATCGACCGTCCCCCTCGACACGATCGACCGTCCCCTCGACAGTATCGACCGTCCCCCCGACACGATCGACCGTCCCCCTCGACACGATCGACCGTCCCCGCGACACGATCGACCGTCCCCGCGACACCTTCGACCGTCCCTCCGACACCTTCGACCGTCCCCCCGACACCAGCGACCGTCCCCACGACACCAGCGACCGTCCCCACGACACGATCGACCGTCCCCCCGACACCAGGGACCGTCCCCCCGACACCATCGACCGTCCCCCCGACAGGATCGACCGTCCCCCCGACAGGATCGACCGTCACCCCGACAGGATCGACCGTCACCCCGACAGCATCGACCGTCACTCCGACAGCATCGACCGTCCCCCTGACACGATCGACCGTCCCCCTCGACACGATCGACCGTCCCCTCGACAGGATCGACCGTCCCCCCGACACGATCGACCGTCCCCCTCGACACGATCGACCGTCCCCGCGACACGAACGACCGTCCCTCCGACACCTTCGACCGTCCCCCCGACACCAGCGACCGTCCCCCCGACACCAGCGACCGTCCCCTCGACACGATCGACCGTCCCCCTCGACACGATCGACAGTCCCCCCGACACCATCGACCGTCCCCCCGACAGGATCGACCGTCCCCCCGACAGGATCGACCGTCCCCCCAACAGGATCAACCGTCCCCCCGACAGGATCGACCGTCCCCCCGACACCATCGACCGTCCCCCCGACACGATCGAACGTCCCCACGACACCATCGACCGTCCCCCCGACACCATCGAACGTCCCCCCGACACCAGCGACCGTCCCCCCGACACGATCGACCGTCCCCTCGACAACATCGACCGTCCCCCCGACACCAGCGACCGTCCCCTCGACAGGATCGACCGTCCCCCCGACAGGATCGACCGTCCCCCCGACAGGATCGACCGTCCCCCCAACAGGATCGACCGTCCCCCCGACAGGATCGACCGTCCCCCCCGACAGGATCGACCGTCCCCCCGACAGGATCGACCGTCCCCCCGACACCATCGACCGTCCCCCCGACAGGATCGACCGTCCCCCCGACAGGATCGACCGTCCCCCCGACAGGATCGACCGTCCCCCCGACACCATCGACCGTCCCCCCGACACCATCGAACGTCCCCTCGACACCATCGACAGTCCCCCCGACACGATCGACCGTCCCCCTCGACACGAGCGACCGTCCCCCCGACACGATCGACCGTCCCCTCGACAACATCGACCGTCCCCCGACACCAGCGACCGTCCGCTCGACAGGATCGACCGTCCCCCCGACAGGATCGACCGTCCCCCCGACAGGATCGACCGTCCCCCGACACGATCGGCCGTCCCCCCGACAGGATCGGCCGTCCCCCGACAGGATCGACCGTCCCCCCGACAGGATCGACCGTCCCCCCGACAGGATCGACCGTCCCCCCGACAGGATCGACCGTCCCCCCGACAGGATCGACCGTCCCCCCGACAGGATCGACCGTCCCCCCGACAGGATCGACCGTCCTCCCGACAGGATCGACCGTCCCCCCGACAGGATCGACCGTCCCCCGACAGGATCGACCGTCACCCCCGACAGCATCGACCGTCACCCTGACAGCATCGACCGTCCCCCCGACACGATCGACCGTCCCCCTCGACACGATCGACCGTCCCCTCGACAGGATCGACCGTCCCCCCGACACGATCGACCGTCCCCCTCGACACGATCGACCGTCCCCGCGACACGATCGACCGTCCCTCCGACACCTTCGACCGTCCCTCCGACACCTTCGACCGTCCCCCCGACACCAGCGACCGTCCCCCCGACACCAGCGACCGTCCCCACGACACGATCGACCGTCCCCCCGACACCAGGGACCGTCCCCCCGACACCATCGACCGCCCCCCCGACAGGATCGACCGTCCCCCCGACAGGATCGACCGTCCCCCCGACAGGATCGACCGTCCCCCCGACAGGATCGACCGTCCCCCCGACAGGATCGACCGTCACCCCGACAGCATCGACCGTCACCCCGACAGCATCGACCGTCCCCCCGACACGATCGACCGTCCCCCTCGACACGATCGACCGTCCCCTCGACAGGATCGACCGTCCCCCCGACACGATCGACCGTTCCCCTCGACACGATCGACCGTCCCCGCGACACGAACGACCGTCCCTCCGACACCTTCGACCGTCCCCCCGACACCAGCGACCGTCCCCAAGACACCAGCGACCGTCCCCACGACACGATCGACCGTCCCCCCGACACCAGGGACCGTCCCCCCGACACCAGGGACCGTCCCCCCGACACCATCGACTGTCCCCCCGACAGGTTCGACCGTCCCCCCGACAGGATCGACCGTCCCCCCGACAGGATCGACCGTCCCCCCCGACAGGATCGACCGTCCCCCCGACAGGATCGACCGTCACCCCGACAGCATCGACCGTCACCCCGACAGCATCGACCGTCACCCCGACAGCATCGACCGTCACCCCGACAGCATCGACCGTCACCCCGACAGCATCGACCGTCCCCCTCGACACGATCGACCGTCCCCTCGAAAGGATCGACCGTCCCCCCGACACGATCGACCGTCCCCCTCGACACGATCGACCGTCCCCTCGACACGATCGACCATCCCTCCGACACCTTCGACCGTCCCCCCGACACCAGCGACCGTCCCCACGACACCAGCGACCGTCCCCAGGACACGATCGACCGTCCCCACGACACGATCGACCGTCCCCCCGACAGCATCGACCGTCCCCCGACAGCATCGACCGTCCCCCCGACAGCATCGACCTTCCCCCCGACAGCATCGACCGTCCCCCCGACAGCATCGACCGTCCCCCGACAGCATCGACCGTCCCCCCGACAGCATCGACCGTCCCCCCGACAGCATCGACCGTCCCCCCGACAGCATCGACCGTCCCCCCGACAGTATCGACCGTCCCCCCGACAGCATCGACCGTCCCCCCGACAGCATCGACCGTCTCCCCGACAGCATCGACCGTCCCCCCGACAGCATCGACCGTCCCCCCGACAGCATCGACCGTCCCCCGACAGCATCGACCGTCCCCCGACACGATCGACCGACCCCCCGACACGATCGACCGTCCCCCCGACAGGATCGACCGTCCCCCCGACACGATCGACCGTCCCCCTCGACACGATCGACCGTTCCCCCGACAGGATCGACCGTCCCCCCGACACGATCGACCGTCCCCCCTCGACACGATCGACCGTCCCCCTCGACACGATCGACCGTCCCTCCGACACCATCGACCGTCCCTCCGACACCTTCGACCGTCCCCCCGACACCAGCGACCGTCCCCCCGACACCAGCGACCGTCCCCCCCGACACCAGCGACCGTCGCCCCGACACCAGCGACCGTCCCCCGACACAGCGACCGT
Organism: Squalus acanthias; assembly: GCA_030390025.1. NCBI lineage: Eukaryota > Metazoa > Chordata > Chondrichthyes > Squaliformes > Squalidae > Squalus > Squalus acanthias. The sequence continues at coordinate 332,277 of JASTWF010000513.1, forward strand.
CCCCCCGACACCAGCGACCGTCCACTCGACACCATCGACCGTCCCCCCGACAGACCCCCCGACACGCTCAACCGTCCAAACGACACCAGCGACCGTCCCCCCGACACGATCGACCGTCCCACCGACACGATCGACCGTCCCCCTCGACACGATTGACCGTCCCCTCGACAGGATCGACCGTCCCCCCGACACGATCGACCGTCCCCCTCGACACGATCGACCGTCCCCGCGACACGATCGACCGTCCCCGCGACACCTTCGACCATCCCTCCGACACCTTCGACCGTCCCCCCCGACACCAGCGACCGTCCCCACGACACCAGCGACCGTCCCCACGACACGATCGACCGTCCCCCCCGACACCATGGACCGTCCCCCCGACACCATCGACCGTCCCCCCGACAGGATCGACCGTCCCCCCGACAGGATCGACCGTCCCCCGACAGGATCGACCGTCACCCCGACAGCATCGACCGTCACTCCGACAGCATCGACCGTCCCCCTGACACGATCGACCGTCCCCCTCGACACGATCGACCGTTCCCCCTCGACAGGATCGACCGTCCCCCGACACGATCGACCGTCCCCCTCGACACGATCGACCGTCCCCGCGACACGAACGACCGTCCCTCCGACACCTTCGACCGTCCCCCCGACACCAGCGACCGTCCCCCCGACACGATCGAACGTCCCCTCGACACCATCGACCGTCCCCCCGACACGATCGACCGTCCCCCCTCGACACGAGCGACCGTCCCCCCGACACGATCGACCGTCCCCTCGACAACATCGACCGTCCCCCCGACACCAGCGACCGTCCGCTCGACAGGATCGACCGTCCCCCCGACAGGATCGACCGTCCCCCCGACAGGATCGACCGTCCCCCCGACACGATCGGCCGTCCCCCCGACAGGATCGGCTGTCCCCCCGACAGGATCGACCGTCCCCCCGACAGGATCGACCGTCCCCCGACAGGATCGACCGTCCCCCGACAGGATCGACCGTCCCCCCGACAGGATCGACCGTCCCCCCGACAGGATCGACCGTCCCCCCGACAGGATCGACCGTCCCCCCGACAGGATCGACCGTCCCCCCGACAGGATCGACCGTCACCCCGACAGCATCGACCGTCACCCTGACAGCATCGACCGTCCCCCCGACACGATCGACCGTCCCCCTCGACACGATCGACCGTCCCCTCGACAGGATCGACCGTCCCCCCGACACGATCGACCGTCCCCCTCGACACGATCGACCGTCCCCGCGACACGATCGACCGTCCCTCCGACACCTTCGACCGTCCCTCCGACACCTTCGACCGTCCCCCCGACACCAGCGACGTCCCCCCCGACACCAGCGACCGTCCCCACCGACACGATCGACCGTCCCCCCGACACCAGGGACCGTCCCCCCGACACATCGACCGCCCCCCCGACAGGATCGACCGTCCCCCCGACAGGATCGACCGTCCCCCCGACAGGATCGACCGTCCCCCGACAGGATCGACCGTCCCCCTCGACACGATCGACCGTCCCCTCGACAGGATCGACGTCCCCCCGACACGATCGACCGTCCCCCTCGACACGATCGACGTCCCCCGCGACACGATCGACCGTCCCTCCGACACCTTCGACCGTCCCTCCGACACCTTCGACCGTCCCCCCGACACCAGCGACCGTCCCCCCGACACCAGCGGACCGTCCCCCACGACACGATCGACCGTCCCCCCGACACCAGGGACCGTCCCCCCCCGACACCATCGACCGCCCCCCCCGACAGGATCGACCGTCCCCCCGACAGGATCGACCGTCCCCCCGACAGGATCGACCATCCCCCCGACAGGATCGACCGTCCCCCCGACAGGATCGACCGTCACCCCGACAGCATCGACCGTCACCCCGACAGCATCGACCGTCCCCCCGACACGATCGACCGTCCCCCTCGACACGATCAACCGTCCCCTCGACAGGATCGACCGTCCCCCCGACACGATCGACCGTTCCCCTCGACACGATCGACCGTCCCCGCGACACGAACGACCGTCCCTCCGACACCTTCGACCGTCCCCCCGACACCAGCGACCGTCCCCAAGACACCAGCGACCGTCCCCACGACACGATCGACCGTCCCCCCGACACCAGGGACCGTCCCCCCGACACCAGGGACCGTCCCCCCGACACCATCGACTGTCCCCCCGACAGGTTCGACCGTCCCCCCGACAGGATCGACCGTCCCCCCGACAGGATCGACCGTCCCCCCGACAGGATCGACCGTCCCCCCGACAGGATCGACCGTCACCCCGACAGCATCGACCGTCACCCCGACAGCATCGACCGTCACCCCGACAGCATCGACCGTCACCCCGACAGCATCGACCGTCACCCCGACAGCATCGACCGTCCCCCTCGACACGATCGACCGTCCCCTCGAAAGGATCGACCGTCCCCCCGACACGATCGACCGTCCCCCTCGACACGATCGACCGTCCCCGCGACACGATCGACCATCCCTCCGACACCTTCGACCGTCCCCCCGACACCAGCGACCGTCCCCACGACACCAGCGACCGTCCCCACGACACGATCGACCGTCCCCACGACACGATCGACCGTCCCCCCGACAGCATCGACCGTCCCCCCGACAGCATCGACCGTCCCCCCGACAGCATCGACCTTCCCCCCGACAGCATCGACCGTCCCCCCGACAGCATCGACCGTCCCCCCGACAGCATCGACCGTCCCCCCGACAGCATCGACCGTCCCCCCGACAGCATCGACCGTCCCCCCGACAGCATCGACCGTCCCCCCGACAGCATCGACCGTCCCCCCGACAGCATCGACCGTCCCCCCGACAGCATCGACCGTCTCCCCGACAGCATCGACCGTCCCCCCCGACAGCATCGACCGTCCCCCCGACAGCATCGACCGTCCCCCCGACAGCATCGACCGTCCCCCCGACACGATCGACCGACCCCCCCGACACGATCGACCGTCCCCCCGACAGGATCGACCGTCCCCCCGACACGATCGACCGTCCCCCTCGACACGATCGACCGTTCCCCCGACAGGATCGACCGTCCCCCCGACACGATCGACCGTCCCACTCGACACGATCGACCGTCCCCCTCGACACGATCGACCGTCCCTCCGACACCATCGACCGTCCCTCCGACACCTTCGACCGTCCCCCCGACACCAGCGACCGTCCCCCCGACACCAGCGACCGTCCCCCCGACACCAGCGACCGTCGCCCCGACACCAGCGACCGTCCCCCCGACACCAGCGACCGTCCCCCCGACACCAGCGACCGTCCACTCGACACCATCGACCGTTCCCCCCGACAGACCCCCCGACACGATCAACCGTCCAAACGACACCAGCGACCGTCCCCCCGACACGATCGACCGTCCCACCGACACGATCGACCGTCCCCCTCGACACGATTGACCGTCCCTCGACAGGATCGACCGTCCCCCCCGACACGATCGACCGTCCCCCTCGACACGATCGACCCGTCCCCGCGACACGATCGACCGTCCCGCGACACCTTCGACCATCCCTCCGACACCTTCGACCGTCCCCCCGACACCAGCGACCGTCCCCACGACACCAGCGACCGTCCCCACGACACGATCGACCGTCCCCCCGACACCATGGACCGTCCCCCCGACACCATCGACCGTCCCCCCCGACAGGATCGACCGTCCCCCCGACAGGATCGACCGTCACCCCGACAGGATCGACCGTCACCCCGACAGCATCGACCGTCACTCCGACAGCATCGACCGTCCCCCTGACACGATCGACCGTCCCCCTCGACACGATCGACCGTCCCCTCGACAGGATCGACCGTCCCCCCGACACGATCGACCGTCCCCCTCGACACGATCGACCGTCCCCGCGACACGAACGACCGTCCCTCCGACACCTTCGACCGTCCCCCCGACACCAGCGACCGTCCCCCCGACACGATCGAACGTCCCCTCGACACCATCGACCGTCCCCCCGACACGATCGACCGTCCCCCTCGACACGAGCGACCGTCCCCCCGACACGATCGACCGTCCCCTCGACAACATCGACCGTCCCCCCGACACCAGCGACCGTCCGCTCGACAGGATCGACCGTCCCCCCGACAGGATCGACCGTCCCCCCGACAGGATCGACCGTCCCCCCGACACGATCGGCCGTCCCCCCGACAGGATCGGCCGTCCCCCCGACAGGATCGACCGTCCCCCCGACAGGATCGACCGTCCCCCCGACAGGATCGACCGTCCCCCCGACAGGATCGACCGTCCCCCCGACAGGATCGACCGTCCCCCCGACAGGATCGACCGTCCCCCGACAGGATCGACCGTCCCCCCGACAGGATCGACCGTCCCCCCGACAGGATCGACCGTCACCCCCGACAGCATCGACCGTCACCCTGACAGCATCGACCGTCCCCCCGACACGATCGACCGTCCCCCTCGACACGATCGACCGTCCCCTCGACAGGATCGACCGTCCCCCCGACACGATCGACCGTCCCCCTCGACACGATCGACCGTCCCCGCGACACGATCGACCGTCCCTCCGACACCTTCGACCGTCCCTCCGACACCTTCGACCGTCCCCCCGACACCAGCGACCGTCCCCCCGACACCAGCGACCGTCCCCACGACACGATCGACCGTCCCCCCGACACCAGGGACCGTCCCCCCGACACCATCGACCGCCCCCCCGACAGGATCGACCGTCCCCCCGACAGGATCGACCGTCCCCCCGACAGGATCGACCGTCCCCCCGACAGGATCGACCGTCCCCCCGACAGGATCGACCGTCACCCCGACAGCATCGACCGTCACCCCGACAGCATCGACCGTCCCCCCGACACGATCGACCGTCCCCCTCGACACGATCGACCGTCCCCTCGACAGGATCGACCGTCCCCCCGACACGATCGACCGTTCCCCTCGACACGATCGACCGTCCCCGCGACACGAACGACCGTCCCTCCGACACCTTCGACCGTCCCCCCGACACCAGCGACCGTCCCCAAGACACCAGCGACCGTCCCCACGACACGATCGACCGTCCCCCCGACACCAGGGACCGTCCCCCCGACACCAGGGACCGTCCCCCCGACACCATCGACTGTCCCCCCGACAGGTTCGACCGTCCCCCGACAGGATCGACCGTCCCCCCGACAGGATCGACCGTCCCCCGACAGGATCGACCGTCCCCCCGACAGGATCGACCGTCCACCCGACAGCATCGACCGTCACCCCGACAGCATCGACCGTCACCCGACAGCATCGACCGTCACCCCGACAGCATCGACCGTCACCCGACAGCATCGACCGTCCCCCTCGACACGATCGACCGTCCCCTCGAAAGGATCGACCGTCCCCCGACACGATCGACCGTCCCCCTCGACACGATCGACCGTCCCCGCGACACGATCGACCGTCCCTCCGACACCTTCGACCGTCCCCCCGACACCAGCGACCGTCCCCACGACACCAGCGACCGTCCCCACGACACGATCGACCGTCCCCACGACACGATCGACCGTCCCCCCGACAGCATCGACCGTCCCCCCGACAGCATCGACCGTCCCCCCGACAGCATCGACCTTCCCCCGACAGCATCGACCGTCCCCCCGACAGCATCGACCGTCCCCCCGACAGCATCGACCGTCCCCCCGACAGCATCGACCGTCCCCCCGACAGCATCGACCGTCCCCCCGACAGCATCGACCGTCCCCCCGACAGCATCGACCGTCCCCCCGACAGCATCGACCGTCCCCCCGACAGCATCGACCGTCTCCCCGACAGCATCGACCGTCCCCCCGACAGCATCGACCGTCCCCCCGACAGCATCGACCGTCCCCCCGACAGCATCGACCGTCCCCCCGACACGATCGACCGACCCCCCGACACGATCGACCGTCCCCCCGACAGGATCGACCGTCCCCCCGACACGATCGACCGTCCCCCTCGACACGATCGACCGTTCCCCCGACAGGATCGACCGTCCCCCCGACACGATCGACCGTCCCCCTCGACACGATCGACCGTCCCCCTCGACACGATCGACCGTCCCTCCGACACCATCGACCGTCCCTCCGACACCTTCGACCGTCCCCCCGACACCAGCGACCGTCCCCCCGACACCAGCGACCGTCCCCCCGACACCAGCGACCGTCGCCCCGACACCAGCGACCGTCCCCCCGACACCAGCGACCGTCCCCCCGACACCAGCGACCGTCCACTCGACACCATCGACCGTCCCCCCGACAGACCCCCCGACACGATCAACCGTCCAAACGACACCAGCGACCGTCCCCCCGACACGATCGACCGTCCCACCGACACGATCGACCGTCCCCCTCGACACGATTGACCGTCCCCTCGACAGGATCGACCGTCCCCCCGACACGATCGACCGTCCCCCTCGACACGATCGACCGTCCCCGCGACACGATCGACCGTCCCCGCGACACCTTCGACCATCCCTCCGACACCTTCGACCGTCCCCCCGACACCAGCGACCGTCCCCACGACACCAGCGACCGTCCCCACGACACGATCGACCGTCCCCCCGACACCAGGGACCGTCCCCCCGACACCATCGACCGTCCCCCCGACAGGATCGACCGTCCCCCCGACAGGATCGACCGTCACCCCGACAGGATCGACCGTCCCCCGACAGCATCGACCGTCACCCCGACAGCATCGACCGTCCCCCTGACACGATCGACCGTCCCCCTCGACACGATCGACCGTCCCCTCGACAGGATCGACCGTCCCCCGACACGATCGACCGTCCCCCTCGACACGATCGACCGTCCCCGCGACACGAACGACCGTCCCTCCGACACCTTCGACCGTCCCCCCGACACCAGCGACCGTCCCCCGACACCAGCGACCGTCCCCTCGACACGATCGACCGTCCCCCTCGACACGATCGACAGTCCCCCCCGACACCATCGACCGTCCCCCGACAGGATCGACCGTCCCCCCGACAGGATCGACCGTCCCCCCGACAGGATCGACCGTCCCCCCGACAGGATCGACCGTCCCCCCGACACCATCGACCGTCCCCCCGACACGATCGAACGTCCGCACGACACCATCGACCGTCCCCCCGACACCATCGAACGTCCCCCCGACACCAGCGACCGTCCCCCCGACACGATCGACCGTCCCCTCGACAACATCGGACCGTCCCCCCGACACCAGCGACCGTCCGCTCGACAGGATCGACCGTCCCCCCGACAGGATCGACCGTCCCCCCGACAGGATCGACCGTCCCCCCGACACGATCGGCCGTCCCCCCGACAGGATCGGCCGTCCCCCCGACAGGATCGACCGTCCCCCGACAGGATCGACCGTCCCCCCGACAGGATCGACCGTCCCCCCGACAGGATCGACCGTCCCCCCGACAGGATCGACCGTCCCCCCGACAGGATCGACCGTCCCCCCGACAGGATCGACCGTCCCCCCGACAGGATCGACCGTCCCCCCGACAGGATCGACCGTCACCCCGACAGCATCGACCGTCACCCTGACAGCATCGACCGTCCCCCGACACGATCGACCGTCCCCCTCGACACGATCGACCGTCCCCTCGACAGGATCGACCGTCCCCCCGACACGATCGACCGTCCCCCTCGACACGATCGACCGTCCCCGCGACACGATCGACCGTCCCTCCGACACCTTCGACCGTCCCTCCGACACCTTCGACCGTCCCCCCGACACCAGCGACCGTCCCCACGACACGATCGACCGTCCCCCGACACCAGGGACCGTCCCCCCGACACCATCGACCGCCCCCCCCGACAGGATCGACCGTCCCCCCGACAGGATCGACCGTCCCCCCGACAGGATCGACCGTCCCCCCGACAGGATCGACCGTCCCCCCGACAGGATCGACCGTCACCCCGACAGCATCGACCGTCACCCCGACAGCATCGACCGTCCCCCCGACAGGATCGACCGTCCCCCTCGACACGATCGACCTTCCCCTCGACAGGATCGACCGTCCCCCCGACACGATCGACCGTCCCCCTCGACACGATCGACCGTCCCCGCGACACGAACGACCGTCCCTCCGACACCTTCGACCGTCCCCCCGACACCAGCGACCGTCCCCAAGACACCAGCGACCGTCCCCACGACACGATCGACCGTCCCCCCGACACCAGGGACCGTCCCCCCGACACCAGGGACCGTCCCCCCGACACCATCGACTGTCCCCCCGACAGGTTCGACCGTCCCCCCGACAGGATCGACCGTCCCCCCGACAGGATCGACCGTCCCCCCGACAGGATCGACCGTCCCCCGACAGGATCGACCGTCCCCCCGACCAGGATCGACCGTCACCCCCGACAGCATCGACGTCACCCCGACAGCATCGACCGTCACCCCGACAGCATCGACCGTCACCCGACAGCATCGACCGTCACCCCGACAGCATCGACCGTCCCCCTCGACACGATCGACCGTCCCCCTCGAAAGGATCGACGTCCCCCGACACGATCGACCGTCCCCCTCGACACGATCGACGTCCCCGCGACACGATCGACCGTCCCTCGACACCTTGACCGTCCCCCCCGACACCAGCGACCGTCCCCACGACACCAGCGACCCGTCCCCACGACACGATCGACCGTCCCCACGACACGATCGGACCGTCCCCCGACAGCATCGACCGTCCCCCCGACAGCATCGACCGTCCCCCCCTACAGCATCGACCTTCCCCCCGACCAGCATCGACCGTCCCCCGACAGCATCGAAGTCCCCCCCGACAGCATCGACCGTCCCCCCGACAGCATCGACCGTCCCCCCGACAGCATCGACCGTCCCCCCGACAGCATCGACCGTCCCCCCGACAGCATCGACCGTCTCCCCGACAGCATCGACCGTCCCCCGACAGCATCGACCGTCCCCCCGACAGCATCGACCGTCCCCCCGACAGCATCGACCGTCCCCCCGACACGATCGACCGACCCCCCGACACACGATCGACCGTCCCCCCGACAGGATCGACCGTCCCCCCGACACGATCGACCGTCCCCTCGACACGATCGACCGTTCCCCGACAGGATCGACCGTCCCCCCGACACGATCGACCGTCCCCCTCGACACGATCGACCGTCCCCCTCGACACGATCGACCGTCCCTCCGACACCATCGACCGTCCCTCCGACACCTTCGACCGTCCCCCGACACCTTCGACCGTCCCCCGACACCAGCGACCGTCCCCCGACACCAGCGACCGTCCCCCCGACACCAGCGACCGTCGCCCCCCGACACCAGCGACCGTCCCCCGACACCAGCGACCGTCCCCCCGACACCAGCGACCGTCCACTCGACACCATCGACCGTCTCCCCCGACAGACCCCCCGACACGATCACCGTCAAACGACACCAGCGACCGTCCCCCCGACACGATCGACCGTCCCACCGACACGATCGACCGTCCCCCTCGACACGATTGACCGTCCCCTCGACAGGATCGACCGTCCCCCCGACACGATCGACCGTCCCCCTCGACACGATCGACCGTCCCCCGCGACACGATCGACCGTCCCCAGCGACACCTTCGGACCGTCCCTCCGACACCTTCGACCGTCCCCCCGACACCAGCGACCGTCCCCACGACACAGCGACCGTCCCCACGGACTCGATCGACCGTCCCCCCGACACCAGGGACCGTCCCCCGACACCATCGACCGTCCCCCCGACAGGATCGACCGTCCCCCCGACAGGATCGACCGTCACCCCCGACAGGATCGACCGTCACCACGACAGCATCGACCGTCACTCCGACAGCATCGACCGTCCCCCTGACACGATCGACCGTCCCCCTCGACACGATCGACCGTCCCCTCGACAGGATCGACCGTCCCCCCGACACGATCGACCGTCCCCCTCGACACGATCGACCGTCCCCGCGACACGAACGACCGTCCCTCCGACACCTTCGACCGT